>WACJ01000105.1:0-600000 GCA_008973525.1 Stenopsyche tienmushanensis | reverse complement strand
TCTTAAGTACCTAAAACTGTCCGGGATCCCGGGATCCCGGATCTCGGGATTGGATTCCCTAGCTACAAGCTGAAAATCACCAAGTGTGATATGCTTCCCTGTTTTCTCTCAAAATGCAAAGTATGAATTTAGTATACATAAATCGACGAGATGGAAAAAAACTTTTTTGCATCACTTCTATGTCTGTCAATCATACATATATTATATTTCTCGTATAGCCTATAGCTGATTCAGGTTTCATTATGGACTCGCCACTGTGTCGATCTAATTTGTTTGATGCGATTATATTTCCTGAGTGCATTGTGGATAGCATCGTCACTTCTCGCTTGCCTTTCCACATTTTATTATTTTTTGTGTGGTAAATTTCCGTTTCACCTTTGGCCAATATTCTATTAAATGTAACCAATCCGATTTTTTCGCACGGTTCCACAGCAATCGGTTTAAAACGAATGTAGCGTTTGAAACAAAGTTGGACTGGTATACCGATTATCCACATATAATACGTGATTTTATTCAAATATGGTGTCATTACTATGTTTCCACTAACACTCAAATTGTAGTTTTTGTTTAGCTCCGTAGTGGTTCCAGTATAAATGATGAAGTCCGTAACAATTCCGCTTTTGCAATCACACAAAACAAAAAACTTAATGCCAAAGCGGATTCTTTTCGACGGATTGTACTGTTTGAAGAGTAGTCTCCCTTTGAAGAGTTCATCGACGTACAACTTTTTGAATGTATAAAAGTTTTATCTTTTTGTACCCGTAGGTAGTCCCGCGTTAAGCGGTTGGACTCGTAACCCTATCATCTTGGGTTCGAATCCCACAGGAGATGTGGCTGGCAACCACATTTTTAAAAACATATATATGCCATGAAAAACATGTCAAAATGGTTGGTAATGATACCATAAAAAAGGGATCGCTAAAAGCCACCTCAAAAAAAAAATATTTCGGAATATTCCCAACCAGTTATGACTATTCACACTGTAAATATTTTGAAAGTTTGCTTACTTTTTATCTATTAAAAATAAATCATTTATATTTTTGAATAAATTTGATATTTTTGACAATTTCTGTTTGTGCCAACCCTGACGAAATATTTCGAATATGTCCTAAACTAAGGAAAAATATTTTTATAGTTTTCGATGTTTTTGATATTAAGACAGAACCAAATAAATGGATACAGATAATATAAGTTTTAACAATTAAATAGGATCTATTTATTTTCAGTTAATCTTTCAAGCAAACGTATATACTTCTCAAAAATATATTTATTTATAAAAGCTATTATTGTGATTTCTGATGAGATCTTTCTACTTTGAAATATTTGAAACAAATTAATCCTGGAAGTTGAAGGGTTTCCTTTGTCAACATTGAAATGTTATGAACTATATTTAACATCAGAATAATAATAGATTTTGACTAAAATTAGGTTGATTCAAAGTATTAAATAATAAATTATACCAAATAAAGCTCTGAGATTTTCAGTAATATATATCTGGTTATTGAACTCTATTCATAATAACACGTTATAGATAGACAGACGAATTTTCAATGGAACAATTGCGTTCCAAATTTAAATCTGTGAAAGCTCGTCCTGGTCCATCCTTTGTTACAAAATATCGAATATCACTGAGTATTAAAAAACGTATTTGGTTTATTAAAAAAGATAAAAAACTGTATGCATTTTGCCATATTTTAAAAAAAATCTATTGATCATAAGGGTTTAAATCAAGATTTTAATATGAATACAGCTTCTGGTTGTATACCTAAGTTGTAAGTGATTTCAAAAATCGTAGATTTTTATTTGGAAAGCTCTCGTAAAACTTTATCCAAAGCTTCATGAAGTCTTAAAGGTGGACGATAGCTTATATCTTTGCTTTGGTGGATTTATATGGTTGAAGGAAAGCTTCTCTATTGGTTTTTTATTTTGCACTGCTTAAGAAAAATATATTGAACGCCGGTAATACTGAGATGAAGACTTTGAAAGCTATAAGCGATGCTTATATTTTGTTAGGAATTTGTTTTTTTTTAGAATAAATTCCGAATTTAGCTTCTTCAAGTACAATACTTAAAATATCGGTCATCTCGCTTACATTACTCCATTGTTAATACAACAAAAAGAAGCATCTTAACTCCAGCGGAGAGAGATGAGCTTTATTACTGTCCTGAGTGCCGATTCAGAGAGAAGAGATTTATTTTTTCTACTCAAGATGTATGCAAATATAAAATAAATACGTAAAGAGCAGCATTGAAATCTCTCAGTTGCAATGAATTTATTTTTTTGCAATTTTTGAGATGATATTGCCGTTCATAAGTGAACGGAAGGAAGATGGAAATTTCTGAACCTCTGGATGGTGTGCAATAAAAAAGGGAATATCCCTTTGAATTCCGGACGCCTATTGAAAACACATAATTCCAATAAAATTGAAAATATCACGTGCCGTTGCTCTCACCTCAATGTTGGCTTCTTCATTTTTTCTTCCCCACAAAGTGAAAATCAATCTCTTCTGATACACATCCAGGGGGGGTATTATGTATGAAATACAAGTTGACATTTCGGAACGATTCTCGTCAAATCGAATTTTTTCTTGGCGGTCCAATTTTTTGTACAAACATATTGAGGGATGTTTTATTTATTATCAAAGGGCATTATAGTGAGAAGTTTAACCTTTTTTCCCCCCCAAGCACGATAACGTTTTGCTTAAATTTGGCTACACTCGCCGCATATTCTTTCAGATGGGATACATAGGAATTAATCTGAGATTCAAAAAATGTTCGTATTATATTTGAATTTGGAGCGAAAGTATCTATTCAATCATTTTTTTTAGATACTAAACTGTCTTGTGATCTCCCCCATTTCATGAATAATGTAAGCGGTTGTGGGTGTGATTGATTTATATTTGAAAGAGTACAAGCATAGAGCGACACTATTTTGATAATAAACTATTTAAATAACTATTGTATTTGACTTGATGTATGTATTCTAGAATGACTTTGAATTTGAATCGGCTGTATTTTGTTTACTTTGTTGATCTTCATCCACCATTCGACGTCTCTTCTTCGATCTGATTAAAAACGAACCGAAAGAAAGAAGAAGATGATCAATAAATATTGTATAGTCGACGTTCTTGTCCATGATCTTTATTTTCAGCCAAGAGAGAGATCTCAGCTGCGAGACCACTTGGGAGCCAGCGGGAAGAACATGTCTGTTCACAGCTAAAGCTATTATTGATTAACACTTGTTTGCGACGGGCGGTATGTATTAAGATGCAATTAAAGATAATATTTTAAAGCATTACTTAAATGGCCACGTCGATAATATTGAAGGTTATATGGGTTGGTGTTTCCCGAGTAAAAATATTTCTTCCCGTTGGTGGAAAGGGGTGGAGTAAAAATGCTCACTCTAAAAATTGGATCTGAAATCCCCATTTCCGTCTGTCGCAAACAAATGTTGACAATAACACATTTCGACGGAGTTTTTCCAGCATATCCAAGACAAAAATATTTCAGAGGCCATCCTCATATATGCAGCGTCGCTTCGCCTATCCCGCCGAATCTGCAGCCAAACCGCCGGTGGTAATAGCGAGGGATCAGTCTTTCTTATAAAAGCCTTTTCAATAAAGGAGGCTTCCCGGGAAAGCTCAGGGGCGGCGTGTCAGGTTACCCGCTCGAGTTGCCCAAATTGTGTCGTGAGTGCGCTCATTTGTATGGGCGGCCGGGGGAATATTCGTGAAAAGGTTCAACCTGCTGAATAGAATATCCGATGTCACTACGTGTTTCACGCGATGTTGGTCCCTGCTGGGTTTGTCACATCGGAGCCAAAAATGTCTAGCCGATGAGGGATGACCGTTCAGAGGTCACCCCAGGAACAATCGAACGACCCGGTGCAATATATTACGTTCGCACTCCAATTACTAAGCCACCCTCCTGGACCTTTACACGTGACATTTCATTTTATGAGAAAAAATGACCCCGAGTCCTCCAGGACCAAAACAAATATTTCACGGAAATAATTCCACTCAATCACGACCTGATATTTTAACGCAATCAAAAAAAGCTAAGGATGAACTTGAATAGCTTATTTGCAACTATACTTTCTTTAAAAGGCTTTTCGTTCGTCAAACCCCTATCTTCATTTTTAAATAATAGTGTAGCATATGGGAGATAACAACCTTGCCTAAAACTGCTATTGATCTATGCAGGAAATTTATTAGATTTTGAGAAAAAAATTAGAGTCGACCAATAGTCTTGGCCGTCGGAAGATGGGATCTTCCCGCACGATCCAAAATTATTTCTGCGACTCGAAGTTTAATGTCAAATTATATACATTTTCACGGATGCATGTGACTCTAAAATAAATTTTAATTTAATTTGCAGGATGAAATTATCCGTCCTCATAAGATATTGCCTTTGATATTAGATTTTTCAGACGATTTTTAATAAAGTATTTTTCCGGTTGGCTGTTTGCTCATGCCTCATAAATTAGATCAAGGATCGACTTTCAGAGTTGACTGCATTTTTCTCTCTGAATACACATTTTATAAAGTTATCGAGCCCCATATAAAAGTCATAAAATTTACGATGGTACAATATAGTTTTTTGTTGTGTTCCCGGTTTATTAACGCATTCGCAGACATGGATAAGCGACGAAATTCATGAACACAGAAATTGAATTAAACCATCAATAAACGCGTTATTATTATTTAGCGTTTTAACTATCCCTTGCTAGTGTAGCGTGGGCGTTTTACCATCCCCACATAGTAGCGCTATTAACAGCGACATCTTCCATCTCTCTTTAGGTGCAATGTGTTATTTTAACAGCGCCTACCGACCGATCGCTTCTTGCGCGTGCACCGTTGCCGGTTGGGTAGTGACGCGCAGGAGGCGAGAGTCGGGAGAGTCGTCGATTAGCCTTGGCTGCGGGAGGTCGTCCTTCCTGCAGCCAGATCTCTCTCTCTCTCTATTCGACGCCCGTACATCCGACGAGCATGCAGAAAGACTCACTACATCACTACAGTCAACTATTCTCTAGTTCCCCTCTTTCTAAATTCTTTCCTGCGGGTACGTATTGAGTTTGAGCCTTGCCCTGATCCTCACTTCAAATTCATTAGCGAGAACACGCACTTTTTGTTTCCACAATTATACTTATTTCAACTTATCATGGCGTCCATAAGGAGTTATGGGAATCTATTAATTAAAAATAAAACTAATATTAAGGCCTGCTGGTCTTCACCATGCTAAATGGATGGCTAAAGCTATTTGTTACTTGATTTTTTTAATTTAAACTGACAAAAAGGGAAATGAAAGCAGTGAAAGATATTTGCCTTTTCACAGTCGTAATATATATAAAATACTGGTTTCAAGCCTCTTTTAGATATTTAGACGCACCAAGAAATGACTTACAGTTATTAAAAGACCTGGTATCCTTTGAAAATATTAACCAAACAATGGCCAATGTTGCCATGAAAAAAATACTGCGCCATTTATGGATCTTGTCGGAATTGTTGGTGTTTTTTGCATTTTTTTTACAATTTTTCTAGATACTGGGTATCTCATCACAGGTTTTTAATAAAGATGTTGTAACTTGGAAGAATGACTCTGATTTTAAGGATGCAAAGAAAATGGTCCATTCTATGCGGATAGTGAATGATATTGCGTGGTGTTGCCTTAATGAAGGAATATAATACATTGCTGACAATTGTCGAAGAGCAAAAGCTCACAGAAAGAAATATCCTCATACAAAAAAATCAATGTTTGTATCCTGAATATTTATATTTTTTTATGGTGGAAAAATAATAATGATAAAAATAAGTATGAGTTAAAGTTTTGAAACCACTGCAATACATTTTATCATGATACGCTTGTTGCCGTTTGTATTAAGTTACAATTGATAAATCATATATCTGCCACCGACCATCCCAACTATTCGTTCAGCATGCATTTATGACATAAGAATGCTATGCATTATATAAAAATGGATTTAATATTATCTCAATTTATATAGACACAAAAGTTATATCGATGTTAAGACTTATGTCTTTCATTTGATGATATGCAAATTTATATAATGCATAAAATACAAGAATGAGCATTAAAAAAGTCGTTAGAGAAGGGTTTTATTTTAATTTTGCGAATGCTTTTCCAGCAAAGTAATGGAGACATAGAAAATGGGTCCTCTTTTAATATAATGTAACAGAAGAGGTCTGTCTGCATTATCTTTACGGGACGTTTAACCATTGAGAAAGTCACAATGCAGACATTTAACATGGAGTTTTAGACATTTTATGAGCTTTATTATTTTTTCTGTGAAGTATACATGGAAATGATTAAAAGTTTTAATAATCGGTATTGAATGAATACGTGTTTCGCATACATATACCAGTTTAATCAAAGCTATGTCACGGGAAGTATTATTAAAAAGAGGGTTTAAAACTACCTTTCATCCAGCTTGCTTATAATTGTCGACGTATAAATATAGTAGCTTCGATAGAGTGATCTCTTGTTGTAAAACTCATAATTTTCCCGTTTCCTTCAAGCTTTTATGGTACGTAAAAATACATATTTTCTTTCATAAAAAGACCTCCAGTAATAATAGAACATTTTCATGAATTTAATTTGATACTTTCGATGTTGAATTATTTTTCCCTATGAATAAACTTCCCAAAGCTCTTGGGATGGATTCAATATTTACTAAAATAAGTTTGACGTGCCGGATATGATCATGTTCGTCTTGTCGAAATCACAAAATGTTGCTTCCAAGTTTCCACTTGATCATCGAAATGTCAGCGAGCAATTGCTCATGTCTCGCGACCGTAAAAGCCTTCCAGAATTTACATCCAGGATCAAATCAACCGAACTTGATGTAGCAGACGAAACTCAAGATCCATATTTTCCGACCGATTATCTGCAAGCGGAAGAAAAGCAATTACCGAAAAATGAAAAATGCGCCATCAATCAATGGGGTTAATTAAAAACTTCTCAAAGAGCCCCGATAAAGACGAGACGCGAATTAATAAAGGCTTCCAACCGAAAAATGCTCCGAACCTCCGAGCCCATCCCCGCACAACATCGAATTTTAAGGATCTTTATTGGGGGCATTAAAATCGGGGGCTCCAAATCGATAAGACGAATTTCGTTCTTTATTGCTTCATCAATATTGAAAGTCGTCGTAAAACCTTATGGGAACAATCCGAGATCTCTCCGAGGTATGCAGAAATTGCTGGTTATCCTGGAGCCATAAATTACAGATCCTTTGGGATTGCGGATTATATCAGTAATGGCATTTATGATATTCATATGAAATTTGTGACTCCCTTAAGCAGATTGCCGATTAATATTTGAGAGCCGATCACAAAAAAATATACACTCCCCGAGAAACAAAAAAGATTTCGATTACGATAATTATGGCGAATTTTATACCATCTTGCGCAACCCTAATGCAAAAGGGACGATTTTATATAATGCCAATGGTTCTAGGATTACGCACAAATTCTCGAATCTCATTTTATTGGCATATTTAAAGGATTTCTATGGTCTCTCGAGAATATAAAGACGTATCTAAAATATAACAAACCGAAGTTCTATTGTATCGCCCTTTGACTGAAATGATTTGCTTTATGATCTTTTTAATGTCGTTATCGTATTTTATCTAAAAAAATAAATAGAGCTCATACAAAATTACAGGATTGATTATCTCAAATAAAATTAATTAAACCTGTATGGTAGGATGATCGCCTATTTGCGAGCGAATTCAGTGATTCATTAAGAGCACTTTTGTACGTTGAGCTCGGAAAGAGACAGATACGGATAAAACGTAGCGCATTTAGGTAACTGTGCATGGTAGACAGAGACGAAGAGCTTTATTCAATTAACTCGTTCGTCGCCGCGTCCACCAGATATGTGGACATGTGCAAATATTAAATAATAACAGGATATAAAAATGAAAATAACCAAAATATACGTAAACTATACATAAAATTATGTTTAAAATAAAATATAAAATTATATTATATAGAATGATATTTATTTAAACAATTCAAATATACACAAAGTGATTTTGGACAATTAGGACAATATTTTAACTCTTTTTATATTTTTTTTCGCTTCCTGGCGATCGAGAATTTGTCTCATCTTTTTTTTAACAAAGAATACAATTTTTTCTTATAGATTTGTCCTGAGAATTTATATTAATTTCTAAACCATGAAACGCTTTTTTCGCTTTCTTATTTTTATTGTTGAGCCTAACATTTTTCGACCACAACAATCCTCTTACTAGAAGTTTTTGGAATTTTTTTATTTGAGTTTAAAAAAATACTGATATGTTTGCAAAAAAAGTATGTTTTTCACCTGAATGAAGGTTCTGGAGATAGTTTCCAAAAAGCAAATCCAGTGTCTCGCTGTTACGTATTTTTATAACGATTTACCAATCTTCCAGACGACAACTGTCTAACTATCTTTCGAGATCGATCTCGAAATTTGCTGTCCTTGTCTGTTCGCACTTGCTTATCTTCATTTTGTTTTCGTTAGTTTGGCCAAAAACAGAGTAATTAATAACAGAGAGAAGATTTGCTACATATCCCGTGCATTCTAATACCGCATCGCTATTCCTATTATTTACGCTGCGACTATCGAATTTAGGCCCCGTAAGAAACAACACCCATTCACGTTGGGCGATGAGAGTGTTAAATATAAGCTTCATACGCGCTGCTGCGGTCCCGACAGATAAGTGGATTTATGCGAATGATAAGTGGCGGACAAGCAAATATAGCATCTAAGACTATGAAGATTTTAAATTAGCTCACTACTCAAAGGGTTAATGTGGGGCACTTTATTTATCATATTATTTACTACATTTATGACTAACACCTAATGCAGTTCTCATTAATTAATGTGATAATGATACTGAATATAATTGAATGATATTTTTGTAATGAATGTCTCGTATTACATGCGTATGCGATAAATCGGAATACGTTAATTAAATCTGATAAACATTGACGTCGAAAAAAAATCGTTCAATAAATCGAAAATGTTGGGTTGTGTCGTAACCCGAACAGGTTTTATCCTCTTGTAGGGAAGAAGATTTACTCGAAGAAGACATGGAAAAATAATTGGTTCTGTAAAACAACCCTCCAACGACAAATTGACTTCGAAGGATGGAAATGCAAACATCCCCTGTCGTACATATTTTTGAAGGACTCTCGTGGCATGGCAGCATTTTGCACTTTATTATTTTTTAATGTGAATTGGCAGCAGCTTCTTGTTACTCGCGGCCAATCCACCATGTCGACAGGGTAATGGCACTTTAAAAGCGTTTTTACGGTCAAACTGGATTTAATTAAAGTTCTTAGGGGCAGTTTCGTGTAGCGCAATTTCCGACTCGCACCTATTCCTCGAAAGCCTTCCAATGAAAAATGAAAAATATGATCACGTATTCTCTGTCACGTTTCCCAATAGACGTTTCAGCAGAGCGTTTTCCACACGGGTTGTGAGAATAATTTTGCGCTCTTGCCTTCGAACTATTTTTTGGCTATTTTATATTCGGTGGAATGTCACAGAGGGATTAAGTCCTAAATTGGCGTATCCAATGCAATAGAAGTAGTCCATCGTTTTAAAGCCAGATGAAAATAAAGAACTACGGCATACGATGCAGTCCAAGCAAAACAATGAATATAAAGTCGATTACGATTGACAAAAAGGAAAATACTGGGAGCCCAAAAAAGTTGACATGTCGAACGATCCCTCGTTGTTTTCAGTTTATTTTATGACTGAAACCGGATATCAGTCGCTCTTGAGCGTAGGGATTTTGTATATTGGACAACCGAATAGACAAAACAATAAAACGCTGCAATGGTTCTGTTTACATTCGCTTTGTAGTAGATATTCACACAAAGCTTAAATCTCATGTTAAAATAATTCAATCTTATTACTATTTTTATTTTTGGATATTTAACCTGTTATTAGGAACTTGGGATCAGCATTGCTTAAAGAAAGATAATTTGATACAGTAAATAGTCATGCGAATAAGAGGACTTGCACAGGTCATGAATATATCGCATTAGTCTGAAAGATGGAAGGAGATGATCGGTTGAAAAGTTAGAATATAGCTAGCCTTTTCAAGATATTTATGTACAACTTCAGACAGAGAGAGACCACAGCTGCTCAATCAACATTGATTTGTCACAGATCTTTCAGCAATCATATGGACTCCTGTGGATCTATAGATCCACTGGATTTGTAACAATAATTAAAATATTATTAAAGAAAATGATGATTTTGCAGATGGTCAAATGTTAGATCCTCTCCAATCTAAATTCATATTCATCTCAACTTAATTCTATCTTTCAGACTTTCCAGACTGGGTTTCACATAAAGTGGTAAGAATTTACAAAATAATGATTTCTTTGTAAAAATCGGTATAATTCATATATCAGCGGAGAGATTGAAATAAAATTTTCTAATGAGAAAATAACAAAACAGAAATAGTATTGTAGCGTGGGCGATTTACCATCCCCAGGTAGTGGCGCTGTTAATCTGAGCAGATTCAATTCGCCAGATTAACAGCGACATCTTCCGTCTCTCTTCAGGTGCAATGTGTTATTTTAACAGCGCCATCTCTTGTGGCCCTGCGGAGACGTTGCACCTGCATACCGATCGCTTCTTGCACGTGCACCGTTGCACTTGGCCTTGGCTGCGGGAGGTCGTCCCTCCTGCAGCCAGATCTCTCATGCGGAATAAATAGTTATTTAGAGAAGAGAGTCTTTCTATTCGTCGCCCGTTTATTCTCATCTATTTGTCCAGCTACATCACGGCCTGATAGAAGCATTAAATATTGCTTATATGTGTGATTGTGTTATTCAGGCTTGAAACAATTAGTTTTAAAAAAATCTTGTGTAAAATCTATGAACATTATAATTTGCATTTGTAAATAGGATAAGTTATCAATTTAAATTTATTAAACTGATATCTAGTAATAGTCAATACTTATTGTGATTCAATGATAATTCATATTCTTTTTACAAATATTATTATTTCAAGCGTTCCTACAGACACACCTATGTTGTCCCTAAACGAAGGAATGTGAAATTATAAAAATAAAATTGTTGTGAATCATATTGAAATCAATTGAAAAACTAATAATTTAAAATAGTAGACAAACAAGATTAATAGGTATTTAAAATTATCAATAACCATTACTATACATTTAAAAAATCTTTACTTGTATTTTTAGTGTCTTTGCAAAAGGATTTTAGTCACATTCTTTTAAGAATATATAATAACAAATTTAATGTAAATTTTTCTTTTAAAAATAATCTCTTCACGTTTTTTCTAATGTCGGACTAATATCATCCAATATATAAAAAATAATCTCCGTTTGTTCGTATGTAATGCGCTGCTATATCGTTCATCAGATTGCAATAAAACTTCGTTCACTTATTGATAATAACTGCGCGAGTAACATAGGCATATCTTCTAATATATAAAAATCAATGTTTGTTTGTCTGTATTTAATGCGTTTCCATACCGTTCATCTGATTGCGATAAAAAAAATGTCAAATTACTGTTTACACCCGCGGAAATAAAATAGGCGTAGTAAAAATATTGCATAGATGCACCATGTTGGCGCATGTTGGTGTGGTGAAATGAAGTTTGGGCTGCGGAGACGAGGAAAAAAGACAAAATATTGTTGAATTTCATAATGAAGTCAAAAGCATCATTGGCAGTACGACAGTGAACATGGACGTTGAAAATTACGTTGAAAGTAACAGCTCGAATCTTCATTTCGTATGCATATAGCTTCAATTTTTACATAAAACGGATAAAAATATGCAAATTAATAAACAATGCGAAATATTTGTTTGTATAATACGTATTATAAAATGCTTTAATTCGAATTAATCACTCCGTAGCTCATAAATAAAATTTGTATCTCGACATCGGTTGTTTTGCATTTTCCCATTTATTTATTTAGGAAGCGTGGTCACTTCATGAATATGCATCAGGAAAGCCGCACAATGTTTTTTCGGTGCTATCTCCAATACGTTTCTTTGACTCTATAAAATATTCATAAAGAGGGTTAAATTAAATATGTATTTTTGTACTTTTATTAATTTGCATTAATTCGGCGGAAATTTTTATTTTTTTAGGCAATAATGTTTGAGAACAATTTGCGTAGGAGGACATGAAAAAACATATTTTTCATACGAAAACTCGCAAAAAAAATAGCCGATATTATCATCGAGGGCGAGTTTATTTATTTTTTCTTACATCAACGTGCTACCCTAAGGAACCGGTATAACTCATAAATCAGACAGAATATATTTCATTATTATTAGGATCATGACCTCCTTGAAAGAATATCTTCGTGGGAGGAAATATTTGATACAGATTTGACGTGGAGCTATGAGCAAGATGCCAAATTATCGTGTTTATTAGGAATTTAATTTCAGTCATTGATTTTCTTATTTGAATACTCCATCATTAAAAGCTTTTACGCGATAAGAAGAAGCTTTCAATGCAGATATTTTTCTTATCCAAGAAATATTTCACAAGCTTAGATAGATGAGAAGCATACGTATCCTACAGAACTTTGCATCTGCTTTTGCACTTTGCTGATAATATAAAATTTATTGAAAAACCATTCAAATCACGCCAAAACAATGGGTAATATTTTAGATATTCTTTACGATTCTCTACTGTCGATGAAACCAACCCCAATGCCAATTTATAGGGATTTTTCGATAGTATAAAAGAAGAAACGTTCAATGCACTTTTATTTCTAAAATATGTATTTTTGAAAAGTAAATAAAATTCTGATATTTTCGATTTTATTTCTCCTTTTCTCTTATTTTCTAGTATTAATTTCAAAAAGAATTATTTTATATTTAGTATTTTATATTTTATATTTAGTATTTTATATTTTATATTTAGTATTTTATATTTTATATTTAGTATTTTATATTTTATATTTAGTATTTTATATTTTATATTTAGTATTTTATATTTAGTTAAAAAAATGCCTATTTGATCTGTCGTCAATCAGACAATTACAAATTTCCCTGTCCTAAATTCTTACATTAAACATATTAAATCGATAATCCTTCAAGAAATTCAAGAAGATTCTTCACCTATAGTCTATACCAGCGATTGGCAACATGTGGTCCATATAAAAGTGGTCTGAGAACCCAAAAAGGTCTATACACTCAAACCTCTTTTTGTGCGACTTTTTTTTGTGCGATTTCGAAGTTATGCGGTTTTTTTTAAAAGCATTTTTTTTTCTTTTTTTAATTTCATAAATAGTACGTATGGAGATATTTTGGATAAAATAGGTAATAAATCATCAACATTTACAGAAATTTGGAAAAAATATTATAATTTGGCATCTGCTATCGCTGAGTTACGATCACGCCATTTATTCTGGTTTAAGTCTTTGACAAAATTGAATTCGTTTTTTTTTACATTTTTCCAATGTTTCGACTTTAAAAAAAACATTCTTCAAAGAAATTTCCAAAATTCTACTTTTTTCAACACGTTTGACATCATATCTCAAGTTTTAATTAACTAATTTACTTCAAACTGAGCACGAATCTTTTTTATATAGCCCTCTATTATTTCTATCAGATTTATGTAAAAAAATATTTTTTAACTATTTAAAAAAAAAAAAATTAAAACTGACAAAATAAGGCCAAAAAATTCAACAGTCGCCATTTCGTGACTTTTTTTTTTTGAGTTAAAGATTATAGTGACATCTTCACTTATTGCGAATTTTATTATTGGAAAGAAAAAATCTACACAGAACAATGATGACATTGACACTGGGTATTATTTCTTCCAAAGAAGAGAGCGATTTTGGGTCATATCGAAAATCGCAACGAAAATTATCAAACAGCGATGATAGTTTGTAATTAAATTAATTATTATTTCTCTGGTAGATATCAGGCATTAGAGATACCAGATATCTTTAAAATATTACCAAAAATACAATTTTTCAATTGCCCTAGTGTTTTCCTTTTTTTATTAACTTTTTTTGTGCGATTTAGGATATATTTTATATAGCTGTTTCTAAGTTATGCGGTTTTAGAATCCATGAAACGCACCTTCACTTTTTCTATGTAATTCATAGCTTTTTTGTGCGATTTTCCGCGGAATGCATCTACCGCACAAAAAAAGTAACCTTTTCCATTTCAAGCTTAACTTGAAATGGAAAAGGTTAAACTTGAGATAAAAAGTTTTAACTTGAATTGAAAAAGGTTTAACTTGAAATGAAAAATATTGAACTTGAAGTAAAAATACTGTATCTGTATTTTTTGAATAGATAACCTAATTTACTTCGTGACATGTCGATATCTACTCATCACATCACTACCATAAACTTCTATGAGCTTCCGATGGATATTCGCGGTGGTGTTGTTCTGAAAAGTTAAAAAAACGGACGACTATGCAGATCTCCCAATGACGATAAGGTGGCGGGAGGGCGCGACGATCTCTCCGTCGGAAGAATTTACTGTGATTGAACAAAATGGTCGACAGACACGTGGGTTAAATTAGCTGAACGTTAGGTTTCCCCTACTTACTAGGTGCACCAACTTCTAAACAAACAAATAATCTATCGGCCTCAAAAGCCCTTGTAACCTTACTTTCTAGATAACCCTTGTGTTATCCACATCAACGTTAATAATGATCATCATAGATAACCAAGAAATTCTATCATTATTTTCAAGATCTGACTCCAATGAAATCAGAGCATTATCATTATTTTTGCATTAATATCTGTAATTCTCCAATTATGTTAAAATAATACAAATTATTATTGAGAAAAAAATTTATAATCGAATAAGATATGTTGGTTATTTTTGCACGAGTATGGACAGTTATGTTTGAAATATGCATTTAGATATGACTCGCGATAATTCTCAAATATATACTCGTATATATATTTTGTATGCATCTGAAAGACTTAGTGAGCTTTCAAAAGCTTCAACGTGTGAACGTTTGAGTCAATTGAAAAGACGTCTTAAAATGGACAGATTGCGCTTGAAAGTCGAAAGTTATTAAAACCCTCGGTTATAAATATATATTTGAAAGTGTCAGGATATGTGTGATAAGTTTTGAACCACCCATTTACAGCGGTGGAGCTTTCAAGGTTCGCATTTTCCTCGTATTTTCCTTTTAGCTGAAACGAGTTTTCCTCACGGCTGGCTTCAATGTTCGAGTAAAATACTGGGGGTAACTTAACAAGCTAACTTATCGGGTGGTTTAATGACTAAAGTCTTCCCATGCCACATTGTTCAACCTGATTGTTGAGCTTCGGGAGCTTACATACAAATACGTCCGACGGACTAAATAGAGACGCGGAAAGCTCTCGATCGCCCGCACGGCTCGGAGCTTTCGACAAATATATCGGGTAGTAAAAACTTTCGATGGGTTTTCCACCAAATGGAAAAAAAATGTTCCGTATAGTTTTAAAAGTTTCGATTGTTTCCTTGTTGATGCTTGCGATTTGTATATCGGAAAAGTCACATATTTGAGGCTTTCGGGTGAAATTCAACAATCGACTCATATATACACCAACACGCAACTTTTCATGCTGATTGTCTGCAAATTCATGATATAATTTCGCGCAACGAGGATTTTCTATTCAAATTCAATTGAAAAATTCGGCATATCTATATAAATTCAACAAAAAAAATACCTCTACAATTCCCGAATATTTGCTCGAAGTGATGTTAACATTATACCACATAAAAGAGTAACCGCTTTATAAAAACGTTATAATACAAGAATAGATACCGAAATCTTTGTGTGCTAAATCATTTTTGGGAAAAAAACGTATTGCATATTGATGTACACATTATACATTTTTGGGCCAAAGCACTATTGCGATTTAGGTTTTTGATACATCAATCACTTTTATATAAATATGTAAAGATGTGAACAAAATTTTCGCATAAAAATACATAGACCATCAAATCTGTTTGGGCCTAAGACCAAAAATACACCACATTGTTACATATAAAATGTTGAATAAAATAACATTATATAAATGAAAGAAAACTAACTTTTTACAACTCTATTGTATGGCGGTAAAGCATCTACTTTTGGCATATTATTGCTATCTGAAACAAATAAAAATATAATAGTTAAAAATGATTTTAAAACATAAACTAATCTAAAATATTGCCTAAAAGCTCTATGCATGCACACAATTATACATTATTAATTTGTTAATATCAATTTATTATAAATAATATTTTGCATGATCACTGTATGATTAATATTAAAAAATAGTATAAAATCCTTAAATAAAAAGCCATGTTATCATATGGTCTCACTCAATAAGTTCGTAGGATGCCAAAATCTTCCACAAAAAAATGTTGTAAAAGGAGTACTGTCCCAGGGCCTGGGATTCCTCGCTCCACTTTTCAGAAAGACCACTTTTGTAGATTGAGCCCGAAGACAGATAGACACAGACGTAGTTCAGTTCGGAAGACAAAGACGGAGAGCTTCTGCGCTTAAATTTGTCCATGATAAAGCTTTGTCCGAAGTGGGCACCGCGTTTGCTTACATTCGATCGAAAACAACAACGCATCGTCAATTTAGATCGCTATTTAGAGCTATTTTAGCAGGTTTTAGAAGGTTTTGGCATCCGTATTTTGGTATTTTATTCGTCGATTACCTTGATAAAGGAATAATCATCATTATTTGCCGTTATTGATGTGTTTGATTAAGAAAATTGCAATGAAGCGACCACAAATGAAGAAGAAAAATGTATCAAAATTGTAACAAATCCTACGAACTTATTGAGTGTCATATGAAATGATCATAATCGAAATGGTTACTTTAATAAGAAAGTATTACAATACTGAAGTAAAATAATCATCGTAAAATGAGTAACATTGATAAAGCAAAATCTGGTTAGTGAATAAATTAGGCATTTTTTTGCTAAAATTTTGTTGATTTTTTTTTAAATTCTTCTGTGGTCATCTCTATCGTATAAATTATTTTTTTACAAGTCACTAGACAAATAAATCCAGTGGTGTCAGGTCTGGAGACCGTGTGAGCCACGGAATAGGGCACGTCTCTAAACTAAGAAATCCAGTGGTGTCAGATCTGGAGACCGCGCGAGACACGGAATAGGGCATGTCCTCATTGTTAAAAAAATATTTTACAACCTTGATACTTAGGACACAGAAACTATGTGTGAAATATATGAAAAGACCCCCTAACCCCCAAAAAAATTTCGTCGGTCCATGTGCAAAACATCCTGTATACGTATCATGATATATTTCAATTGAATAATGTTCCATAATCAATTATCTATCTAATAATCTACATCTAATCCTCGTCTGCATTAATTTTGTTTGCTCATTCCTCATGTATGATATATTATTATACTACGCGCAATGGGATCTTATTTATGAACGTCTTGCTCAAATGGTCCATGATTAATCTCTACTTAGAACCATACCAAGGCATAGTTCATAGGGAATATTAAAAAGCATTTTTGGCAATTTTAGACACGCTCACTTAACAGTTTTCATACAGATTAAGCATTCGCAGTTTCCAAATCGTAAATCTCGCGCATTACGTCGGATGATGTATGGCTTTATATTATTTAAATGAAAACATAAATTTCAATATGTTTCCACTCGTGTTTACAAGCATCCAGTTTTTTATATCATCAATGATTAGCCATCGAGTGTCCGTCGTAAATCATCATTAGCTCTAATATTTGATTATATAACGAACAGGCTACGAAGCAGCTTATTGTCGAAACCGGTAGTCTAACCGTAATTTATCGAGTGAAACGAACAAATTCACATGTTGGTATAATTTCGACATTTTTTGCAAACGGCTTAAGCCCGCAAAAAAGTCAGCAGGCGGTAATTTTGAGTGTAATAAGGCTAAATTTAATTAAACGAATTGATTGAACCTGTTCTGCACGGATCGGTCGGATAAATCCGCGCTTAAATATTAGTTGGGTTTTCATTCTGCATGCTTTAACAGCCGAGTCAATGGCACAATTACAAAAGGTCCGTTTAAGCGACATCTTAAATGGCGGTGCGTTCAGTTTCAGCAATAAAATTCAATGTGAAATGTCTCGACACCGGATTTGGTTCCGCAATCTTCCGCTCCCCGGAAAATCGATTCACACTTCAATTTCCGGTCTGTTCAGGCCTGAAGAAGATATCCGCGAAGGGAGCATCGGCTTGTATCACAACCCCGTCTCCGATGCTGATAATCTTGTGCGAGATTTCAGCCGTAAAGTCGAGTAAAATCGAGAAACTTTGGTCAATTTACGACTCTTGTGTATTTGAATTTGCCGGAAGTGAATCACGAGAGGAAGTCGGAGCCTAAGTATCAAGCGAGAATTGCAAGACAAAGCCACTTCCTTTGTGCTTAGTGTGCATATGAGACTAACAATGTTATCGTAGTATTTTTCCACATGCTTGGAACTCGTACGAGATATTGTACATGCTTGAGAAATGTGTCTTTGTACAGTTCTAAGTAGATATTAATCGTGGACCATTTGAACAAGGCGTTCATAAATACGACCCCATAGAATCGAGTGTACTGTGATATCTCACATATGAGCCGCAATCAAACATAACATTCATGCAGACTAGATGTATAATATGTTAGTTTACTGTTATGAATATATAATTTATGAAATATTATTGTTTGATATAGCTGATTTTGCTTTCAAAACACAAGCGGAATATGATATTTCGCAGTTACCTCAAATTATGACCAGAGCAGATCCTGGCTTTCGCATGGCCACCAACTACTCCAAATGATCAATAAACGTCTATTTTAAATAAAATAGATTATTTACATGTTGTTCTTCATCTAAATCAGATTTAATCAAAAAAACATCGATTATGGGTCTTTACTAGGAAAGATAATTAGACAATCTATATGTGTGAACCAAAATATACAGCCGTTTATAGATTTGCCATTTTATTATCATTATCATAGTGCAGTTATAAACAGTCCACTGCAGAACTATGGGCCTCTTCAATATCCATTCACAGGAAGGGGTTACAGCCATTTCGTCTGTATCATACATTCACCTCCTCATTAGCTCGATATTGAAGGTAGCAAAACCTCCAAGTTTCATTTAGAACGCTCACCCAGCGGATCTCCTGAATGAACATACATCTCAATGGGGAGTGTACGAGGTTTATAAAGACTGAGCAGTTTTCTTTGGGAGACAGTGAAAAATGACTCTAGATAACCTTTCCTTGCTAGGGCTTTGCTGAGCTAAGGCAGAGTCCCCGGGTGGCTCCACGCTTCTACGTGCTTGCCGCGCTAATGCACCGGTCTGTTCATCTATCGCAGTGGTTCCTAGCCTGGGGGGAATTGCCCCCCGAGGGGTAAAACGGCTTTTCTGCAGGGGTAATGACAATATTCGTTTTTGGTATGTAGATATAATAATAAAATGACAGATGAGCGTCATATGGCTTGCACTCTCTTCCAAGAAGTCTCTCAATATGTTCTAATGCAGTGGTTCCTAACCTAGGGGGAATTACCCCTGCAGGGGTAAAACAGGTGTTCTGTGGGGGTAATCATGCTGGTAATTTTTGGTATGTAGATAATAAAATGGCAGATCAGCGCCATGTGGCTGAGCACAAATTTTAAAGAGGGGTAAAATCAGTTTCCCTGATAGGTCATAGGGGTAACAATACTAAAAAGGTTAGGAAGCACTGTTCTAATGCCTTTCTAGTAATCTTTCTACGATTTGGCTGTTAAGAAGCTTAAAGCCAAATTTAATGGTATTTTGTACCACACAAAGGTACCCAGGTTGTCAAGAGGGAGAATTTTAAACAGGGTTTATGATCTCCGTGAAGAAATAGGATTGTTTCTTAAAAACCAGAGAACAAAAAAAAATTGTCCTCAAAAATAAAAGATAAATCATTCATCAAAATGCTGACGTAGCTTGCTGATTTTTTCAGTTAAATTAACAGTCTGATGACAAGGAAATATGATGAATATCTTGACAGCACAGGATAAATTTTGCAGCGATTTTTCTGCATAAATTAGAACTTTACCAACGCAGAGTTCAAGTTGGCGATATATCGATATTTACACAACTGTGTGAGCAATTGGTAAATGACAAATCTGAAAAAAATCACATTTGAAAATTCTGTATTTCACCATTTATCTGCGGTAATAGACTCACTGAAGCAATATTTACCGGACATGGACAATCGTCGGTTCAATTCTTGGATATTAGAACCATTTTCTACTGATGATGAAATTTTTAAAGACAAAGATGTGTCAGTCAAAGTAGAATTTCTCAGACTATTTGAGAATAGCACTTTCAGAGAAATGGAATTTCAAAACAATGACTTCTGTACATTTTGGTGAAAAGTAGGTGCTGAATATCTTATTATAGCTGATAGCTCTTGCAAATTCCAAAAAAAAAAAAAATCAACTTTCACAATAACCATTATTAAATTAATCAAGGAAGTATACTATTTGTATGTCTTCAACAAAATTTTAAAGGGGGGTAAAATCAGTTTCCCTGATAGTTTATAGTGGTAACGAGACTAAAAAGGTTAGGAAACACTGCTCTATCGGGCCGTGATGTTGCTGGACGAATGGATGGGAATAGACGGACTTCGAATAAAAATACTCTCCTTTCTAAACAACTCTCTATATTCCACACGAGAGAAAAAGAGAGAGATCTGGCTGCAAGAAGGACGACCTTCCGCAGCCAAGGCTAATCGACGACTCTCCCAACTCCCACTTCCTGCGTGTCACTACCCAACCGGAATCGGTGCACGCACAAGATGCGATCGGTCGGTATGCAGGTGCAATGTCTCCGCAGGGCCACAACAGATGGCGATGTTAAAATAACACATTGCTTCTAAAGAGAGATGTAAGATATCGCTGTTAATAGCACTACTACGTGGGGATGGTAAAACGCCCACGCTACAAAGTCATACGTGATGCTTAAGTGCATCTCGGATTCGCTCCTATACCAATTATGGATGTCTCTCCGTCCATGTGGAATCTACCCGAATGAATTCGAGACTGAATGGTTTCCTATTTCAGATTGACCCTCTCAGTTCGACGACTTCAAAACGATATAGAAGACAACGGAAGACAATGCTATTAACGTTGTTATTGGATAATTTAATATTTTAATTGTCTCCCATTTTCAACATTTTTTGCGAAGTCTCCCTGAAAAGATTGAAATGAGGTGTATCCGCCGTTCATCGATGCCGGAATCATCATCGAGGATAACAATATCGAACGTCCCAGCGCTCCTAGTGACCCCTAGGTGAGATCTCCGTCACCGAATAAGGCCGCAGTCGGAGACTGTCGCAGCGGTGAATGCAAAAAAGTGGATGTTCGAGAAGTCGGCCAAATCGACTAATGAAACATTCAAATATAACAAGACTGAATATTTAAGATCAATCCAAGATTTTATTCAGAGAAAATTAATTATTCTTGGAATACTATAAAAAACTATTTCTTTGAAGCCTTGAACTGGCACTGAAATATTCATTTCGAATAAACATAAAATAACTATTATTTGAATCTCATTTCTAGACAAATAAAGAATCCTCATGGACGCTCAAGATCAATAGTCTATTTAAAGTAAGATAATACAAATTTCTATCGAACTCGAATCATGAATATATTTAACATGCAACAAATTTCAGTGTCAATGGCTTGATCTCATTGTTTTTTTTATTGAATACATTTTTACTACCATTTAGTTGTATATCATAGGCAAGTATTATGAATTTCAAACATCATACATTTAGGGTTAATATTTATAATCACATCAATTTGTTGCAAATTCTAAAACGCTCTTTTTTGAATATTGACTACACAAGCCAACAAAATTGGCTTTTAGAAGTATATAAAATCGAATTAATTCGAACAAATTGGAATACTCTCATAGATTAAAATCCTTTGTAAATTAAGAATTTTACTTGGCGCATGGGGCGATACTTTGATGTCGGAATGGAGTAATTGAGAAATAAAATTAAAAGCTTTAAATCGCCGCTAACGTATTTTATATTTGATGAAATCAATATCTAATAACGGCATAAATCCAAAGTTGAATTGAAATATTTTCATTGGAAAAAAATGTCGATAATAATCTCTTTCTGTTGTATTAAGTGTTTATTTACCGATAAATAGCTTATATTTTTAGCTAAATTGTAAATGTGACATTTTCATACTTCCCTGTGTATAAGACTCATCGGTGAGTCGCTATGTGTCTTCATAGAAAAAAATACATTTTTGAATACCTAAAAATTATTTTGCTAGTAACGTAATATTAACAAAAAATATATGTTGAAGAATAAATGCTCAATACTTGTAAATGATCCCGGAGGACTGCATGTGTTAGCTAGGACACACGAGTCGCCTTTAGACGAGTGATTCTTAAACTTATGTAGTTCGCGGACGCCCTCATCTAAAAAAGATTTTTGCGGACCCCATCCCAAACCTAGATATTTTACGTCGTTCTTGAGACTTTTTGGCGAAACGTTTTATGAACAGAACGCTGATTTAAAAATCAGACCCCCAGTAATTGATTTAAGGTATCTTAACTAATAAGACACTAGTAAATACTTGTACCTTGCGTGAATTGGTAATACTGCGTCCATACCGGTTAATTAAATGTGTGCACGCAGTTGCGTCTCCGGATAAGCGAGAGCGGTATGATAGTTGACTAACTAAATAGTGAATGTTATATTAGCCCATGACAGGCTTCCAAAAATTGCCATATTGGACGGTATTTCACGTCCACACGGCGGGGTATTGGTAAAAGTTTTCAACTAGCAATAATCGCACCTCGGATTAACCTCATTGGTTACGATATCGCCGCTGCGCAAAGTTAACTTACTGGTGCTCGAGGGGTGAATGTAATTCTGAGCCTACTACATACCGCGGGCAAATTGGATTGCACCGTGCTGCCATCTACTGGAATTTATACAATATCAAGCAGATGAAGGGTATACGACAACAATCTTAAAATGTATTTGTCAATGCATAATATTAAAATTATGCATTATAATTATATTTAAACTAAAAAATAATTTAGTTTAAATATAATATGAGGTTGCCATTCATCATATTCAGTTGCATCCATGATTTCTAAGCCGGTTTTTGATGAATCTGAATATATTATATTTTTTGTCGTTTTGTAATTGATGGCTTTTGGTGCATTTAATAAACGCGCAAGATAAAAGCGTTCAAAAATTATTGAATTCTCCTAAATAAATCGTATTTTATATGGGGTATTTTAAGCCCTGAAAGCCAAACTAATGTATAAAATAATAGAACCCTTTCCCCAGAGACGGCGATTATCCAGCAGAGCCACAGATGTTATCCAGGACTGCAGTCAAAGTTTTAAAGTCATATATCACTCGTTATACGCAAGCTCTTCTTGCCTTTCATTTACACGCGCGACTTCAATTTATAGAAACAAACGGAAGGAAAAAAAATGTTTTCCTGCAAATAAAATAAAAGGACAGTCTCCAAAGGACGAACGCTTTGATATTTATTTAGATTTTCTTGGAATACACTTTATGAATGTTATATCATAGCGTTCCTCGTAAAGCTGATGTCAACTCCCAGAGAAATTGGAATAAATGGAATAACTGCAAGCTGCGAACGCTTTATTTATTTCCTATTTGTAAATTGTTTTTTCTTTAAAAATTTGTTGGAAAAGCCATTTGTATTCGTGAAAATTGCACTCTGAAAAAAAAAAGATTTAAAGCTTTTGCAATGAAAAAGCTCACTGGAAAGCTCGATTAATTAAAAAGTTGATGATAATGCAGTGAATGTTAAATTAATTTTAGTACAAGTGTTATGTACTCACCATTCTGGATTGCCAATTTAGTGACATGAGTCTATCTAAAACTTAAATGTACATCATTGAGACCATATTCTTTGTTTAACGTCAATTTTTCGACTCATTATTTGTTTTACATCATCCCTTCTTGCACCCGGTCCAAATGCTACCTTATTTATTTTAAAGCAACTGTCTTAAGCCCATCTTGCACCCGGTCCAAATGCTACCTTATTTATTTTAAAGCAACTGTCTTAAGCCCATCTTGCACCCGGTCCAAATGCTACCTTATTTATTTTAAAGCAACTGTCCTAAGCCCATCTTGCACCCGGTCCAAACGCTACCTTATTTGTTTTAGAGCTTCTGTCTTATGTCAATTGCACCCTTTTCCATATGCCTTAAAATGTCTGGTTATTGTTCTTTCACAATCAGGGTGCTCTTCGAATAAGAAAACTTCATCCCTCATCTTCCCATAACAAACACACACGCAAGCATCGCCAAGTCACCGATCATCGATTGGCTGGTTCCCCACCAGTAAGCCCTTAACCCTTAAAATATATAATCTGTGCCTCGTCGATGCAACAGACAATTATTCTCCATCCACTCGTCAAGTTAACATCAATTCTTACAACCTCTATCCGCATTTGCGACAGCACTTAGACCTCGGGTCACTATCGTAATTGTGTATTTGTTGTAAAACTAAAGAAGAAATAAAGATACATCGAACTGATAAATACGCTTTCATTTGAAGACCAACTGATGAAGAAGACGATCCATAACAATATAAATTTTGTTGTCAGAAGTGGGATGCACTGCTGATATACAATACATAACACATAAAATTTTTGGTGTCAGAAGTGGGATACGGCTGATAAACATCGTCGTTGATATTTCTGCGGACGCGAATCTCATCATATCTGGAACTGGACCTCTTCGTCGTCAATCTGCAGCTTGACGATCGCTTCTTGGGATCCTGCCGGGAGAACGCCGCTATCAACTTCGCTGGTGGACTTTCGTCCTCCAATACGAGCAAGTATCCACATCGTGATTGTCAACCCTGACGCGACAATCACAAGAATTCCATCGATCCTCCGACTACTGCGACTTCCTGTGAAGACTGCTGCTTTCTCCTCACAGAATCAAACTCTGACAAGAACGAAGGAATTCATGGAACTGTACTTCATCATCTCACTGACTCTTCAGTAAGCTAATATTTATTATCGTCGATTTATTTCTTTTCATATTTTCTTTTCTTATTTTATTATTTTATAATGGCGAACCTTTCAATCGATACCCTTATGAAATTCGTACCAACCTTCGATGGCGAACGACAAAACTTACATCCATTTTTAAAAGATTGCGATATCGCTATGGAACTTTGTTCCGATATTCTTAAACCTATTCTTCTGAAATACATAATTCATTGCGTGATCGGAAAAGCTAAATATAATGTTTCCAATTTTTCGTTTGAAAATTACCAAGAATTTAAAACGTTTTTAATCACCACTTTTGGTGAAAACAAGCACACGGCACAGCTGGAATTAGAGTTACGGAATTGCAAACAAAATCCAAACGAACCGGTAATTAATTTTATACAACGTGTTGAAACATGCACAAATAACCTCATCACTGCCACTAGATTCGCTACTACTGATAACACGGAACTAAAAGGTAGAATTAAGCAAATAGAAGAAAGTGCACTAAATACTTTTATCTTAGGTGCAAATCCTCAAATTTCTAGCCCAGTACGGTTATCAAAACCAAAGAACCTCACAGAAGCAACTAATATTGCTATAGAGGAAGAAAAAATGTTAACTGCAATTCGAGAACTTCAAATAAATACTCCAAAATTTTGCTCACACTGTAAAAAATCGGGACATAACACATCAAATTGCTATAAAAGATTACGACCACATTTTTCTAACTCTAATCAACCAAACATGAAAAGAGAACAAAACATTAATCAATTCACACATTTTAAAAACGAAAACTACCGTGGCAACAACCAACATCATTTTCGTAAAAATCCAAGTCCTCCTCATATTAATTACTCTAACAGCCAGAATTACTCTTCAAAAACATGCAATTATTGCAAAAAACGCGGGCATCTGATTGAAGAATGTAGACTAAGGCAATACAACAATTCTCAAAAAAAATCTTTAAACTCCAAAACTTCCGAGATGACTGCCGACTCTCGGAACGTAAAAACCCTTCAGGCAGAATACCAAAAATCGATGTAAAATCTAATTCAAACCTACCACAATATCGTTCGAATTTCAAAAAACATTCATTTGGCAAAGTACTATCTTTAGAAAACACAACTGCGTTTGTTGAATTACGCTGTAACCAAGCAAATTCTAGATTAAAATTTTTGTTAGATACTGGTGCCGATATTTCGCTCGTTAAGCTTCACTCACTTTGCTGTGAAGATCATGTAAACGAAAACGAAATATTAACATTAAAAGGAATTAATGATTCATCTAACCCTATGAAAACTTTAGGGAGCATTACGTTACAATTCCCAATATTTAATCATCTTATCCATCATAAAACTCATTTAATTTGTAATAATGTCAATAGTATACCCTTCGACGGATTGTTGGGACATGATTTTCTTAAGGCAAACAAGGCTACAATCGATTATAAAAACAATCGTTTAATAATAGGAGGTAAAATTATTCCTATTTATCATAATAAGCCTCGAGCAATTTATACACTAAAACCTAGATCGCAAACCCTCGTAGAATTAAACATTCTAAATCCCGAAATTAAAGAAGGTATTATTCCCGATACCGAAATCCTGCCGGACGTGCATCTATCTCGCGCGCTTACTTCTGTGCGCCCTAACTCTAAAGCTTACGCCACAATTCTTAACAATAGTGAAAAACATGTTAATCTGTTTTCACGCGATATAATCTTGGAACCTTTTGATGAAAACGAATGTCTTCCGTTTTTTCAAGAACAAAAGAAAAAGGATCCTTCCCGAAACGAAAGATTAGTAGATCAAATTCGAACTTCTCATTTAAATGAAGAAGAATCTAATTCACTAATATCTATATGCACCGAATATAATAATATATTTCATCTCGATGGTGATAACTTATCATACACTAATTCTATTGCACACGAAATACCTGTGACGTCGCAAACTCCAATATTCACCAAATCGTATCGCTATCCGGAGATCCATAAAAAGGAAGTTCAAAATCAAATTAACTCTATGCTAAAAGACAAAATCATAAAACCATCTACATCTCCTTGGTCAGCCCCATTATGGGTAGTACCGAAAAAGGACGATGCTTCTGGAAAGAAAAAATGGAGAGTAGTAATTGACTACCGTAAATTAAACAAAGTAACCGTCGGTGACGCGTATCCGCTACCTAATATTACCGATATATTAGATCAACTGGGACATTCGAAATATTTTACAACTCTCGATCTTGCTTCAGGCTTCCATCAAATACCTATGTCTCCTAAGGATTCCGATAAAACTGCATTTTCAACTCCATCCGGACACTATCAATATTCACGTATGCCTTTTGGCTTACGAAATGCTCCTGCAACATTTCAGAGATTGATGAATAACGTCTTAACCGGACTTCAAGGAATTCATTGTTTCGTTTATCTCGACGACATCGTAGTTTTTGCCGATAATCTCGAATCCCATAGTCAAAAGCTTCGCGATATCTTTAAACGTCTCGAAAAACACAATCTGAAACTTCAACCAGACAAATGTGAATTTATGAGACAAGAAGTAGCATACCTAGGACATATAATTTCGAAAGAAGGCGTAAAACCAAACCCAGATAAAATTGATTGCATAAAAAAATATCCAACCCCAGAAAATCCCAAGGATATCAAATCCTTTCTTGGATTAGTGGGTTACTATCGAAAATTTATCCCTGATTTCTCGAAGAAATCCCAACAACTAACTCTTCTCCTAAAAAAGGACACTCTCTTTACATGGACAGACAATCAGGAAAATGCATTCCAATATCTTAAAAACGCGTTAATTAGTGAACCAATACTTCAATACCCAGACTTCAAAATTCCTTTCAATCTTACTACCGACGCTTCAAATTTTGCTATTGGTGCAGTACTATCGCAAGGCGCGATAGGAAAAGACCTGCCTATCTCGTACGCATCGCGAACTCTAAATAAGGCTGAGTCCAACTATTCAACAACAGAAAAAGAATTACTCGCAATCGTCTGGGCCTGCAAACATTTCCGACCATACCTGTACGGTCGAAAGTTTCTTATTGTAACTGATCACAGACCTTTAGTTTGGTTATTCAATTGCAAAGATCCAAATTCTCGACTTATTAGATGGCGTCTCAAACTAGAAGAGTTCGATTACGAAATAATTTTCAAACCAGGCAAACAAAACAGTAACGCCGACGCTTTATCTCGAATAGATGTTAATAATAACAAGAAAATTAATATTAAAGAGATACGTCTAACTAAATCTCAATCGTACGAACTCTACAACAAATTTCTCGAAAATCAAAATAATACATTTAATACTAATATTGAAGTAGTTGATACATCAATTTTCGAACAAAAACACGCGATCACTCATTTTATATCCAACGATAAGGATATGTCTCAAGGTATGTCACAACAAGTAAAAGAATTAATTAGAAACTATGACGAAATTGTAGAAACAAATACCGAAATTAGCAACGTGCTAATATCGCGCGAAACCGATAGGAATATTTATCACGTTATAATTAAACAAAATTTTTGGGAAACACCAAGTTATAAAGATTTATTTGTTTCAATTTTTAACCTTAAAACTCGCCTTGAAGAAAACGACGAAACAACGATTTGCTTCCCGAGCCTCGGTAAAGGCATAATGAATCAAGAAAAATTAAAGAAAATAATTGGTTACATTTTTCATGATTCCCCTATAAAAATCATAATTTGTTCTAATAAAATCATTGAACCGCGTCATGACCAAATTCCATTAATTTTAAACGAACACCATAACTCCTCGATTGGAGGTCATGTTGGATTCCATAGAATGTTACAAAGAATTAAAAGTAAATTCAGATGGAAAAATATGCAAAAGGATATTTTAACTTACGTAAAGGAATGTGAGTCTTGTCAAAAAAATAAAACAACACGTCAAAGGTTAAAACAACCTATCGAGATAACTTCAACTAGTGAAAGAGCTTTTCAAAAAATAGCTCTCGATATAGTAGGACCATTACCCCTAACCGAGAACGGAAATAGATACATCCTTACCTTGCAAGATGATTTGACCAAGTTCACACAGGCTTATCCTATACCTAATCATGAAGCACGAACTATTGCGAAAGAATTAACCAGTAAATTTTTTTGTCAATACAGTATTCCCGATAGCATTTTAACTGATCAAGGTAAAGATTTCACATCTAACTTGCTGAAAGAAGTAGCAAAACTCTTTAAAATCAAACAAATCCAAACGAGCGCATACCACCCTCAATCCAACGGCGCTTTAGAGAGAAGTCATAGTACATTAAAAGATTATCTAAAACATTACATTTCTCCATCGCAAACCGATTGGGACGAATGGATACCATTCGCTATTTTTAGTTATAACGTTACTCCTCATACTGCTACAAAATATACACCATATGAGCTAATATTCGGAAGTCTACCTACATTGCCAACGTCTTTGAAAACTAGCGAATTTAAATATACATATGACTCCTTTATAGATAATCTGAAATTAAAACTATCAAAATCATTACAAATAGCGAGAGAAAATATCTTACAAGGAAAAGAGAAAACTAAAGAAAAATTTAACGTAAATAAAAAATGTAGGACCTTTAAAGAAGGAGATTTTGTATATATAACAAATAACGCAAATATAATTAACACATCGAAAAAACTATCTTCTAATTTTAATGGGCCATACGAAATAATAAAAGTTCACAATCCATTAAATATATCTATTAAAATAAAAAACAAGATAACCAAGGTCCACACAGACCGAGTCAAACTCGCTTATTAATTATTTAATTCCATATTCAAACTACATACAAACTAAACTTACGATCATTTCAGGTCATTTTCAATGTTGTGCGTAAATGGAGAACACTATCGCGTCGAACCTATAAAAAAATCTTCCGGATTACTCTACGACAACATAGGTAACCTACAGTTTTCTGATATTAATTGGAATATAATAACTTTTTACAATGTTTCTTATCTAAACGAAGAAATAACCCAATTCGAAAATGTTTACATTAAAACTTTTCACTTATGCCATACCGTAAATAATGATACGGAGAATTTTGATTGTTTAAATAAAATACAATCGATCGAGGAACGTATTGATAGAGTTAAACTTCTTGAAGAGTCATTAGCTCAAATGATTAGTGACTCAGAATTTTTACACAGACGCAAGCGTGGTCTTATCAATGGAATAGGAACAATAGCTAAAAGCCTTTTTGGCGTATTAGACTCCAGTGACGGTGAATATTTTGAATCCTTAATAAACCAAGTAACTAATAACGAAAAACATTTGACAGATTTATTAAAGGAACAAATTCAAATAGTGTCAACAACAATATCAAATTTTAATCAAACTATTAGTCGGTTACAAGACAATGAAAAAACTTTCAACGACAACATCGAATTGATAAATGCTCATTTAAAAACGACTTATTCTCGATTAGAAAATAATATGCGAACCAGAAAAATATTAGCTCATTTCTCAACTCTTAACTACCTCATTACAGAATTAGAAACAAATGTTAAATCTTTAAGCACCGCGTTATTATTTGCCAAAATGAACCAACTAGATCCATTTATTTTATCACCAACTCAACTACTTCATGCCTTGAGGAACGTCTTGCATAATCTGCCTAAGGGATACTATTTTCCGACTTCGTTAGGAATGGAAAATATTCATAGTCTTTTAAACGTCCTAAATCTACAAGTATTTAATATTAATAACAAACTAATATTTAAATTAACAATACCTTTAGTGACCAACAACCTTTTCAATCTATTCAAATTAGTGTCGCTCCCCATGAAATTCCCATCGGGATATTTATCAATACGACCCAATCAGAAATACCTTGCACAGTCTACTATAAAGACTCAGTACGCTCTATTTAATGATCTTGATCACTGTCATTCACTAAGACCAAGAGAATATATATGTTTACAAATTTCACCTCTCGTGTCGAGTCATTCCAGCCCTTGTTGTGAAATTGAACTCCTCTCATCAACTAAAATTCCAGACTCGTGTATTTTACAGAACACAAATGAACAATTAGAAGTTTGGTATAAATTAAAGGATAAAAACGAATGGATTTATGTATTGTCGGAACCCGTTACCTTAACAATATCATGCGAAGGTGCCATATCCGACGTAACTCTCTCTGATATTGGCATTATACATTTAGAATCAAATTGTAAAGGTTATTCAAATAAAGTATTGATAACCTCCATTAGTTCTATGTATTCAAATATAACAGCTTTAATACCAAAGGTAAATATTTTGGACAACTGTTGTGAATATATTAATAATAAAAATGATTCAAAACATATACCATATTTAAAAACAATGCCATACGCAAATATAGGTCTAGATGAATTGAACTTAATTTCACATAAACTCAAAAACCTAAATGATGAGATAAACCATTCAAAAATGTCAAATTTAAAAAATAGGATGAATTCTCACGACTATTTTATGTATTTTATTACCGGAATAGTTATTATTTTAATATTGTGTATATTTATTAGATGCATAAAAAGATGTTTATTCAGGAGACCAACAAATTCTGAAAATCAAAACTGTAGAGGAATTAGTAATTGTTTTTCAATCTGCATAAGAAACCAATCTAATCCACATAATAGTGAATTAGAATTAGGAAACGTAGCAACTGATAACGAGAACACTAGAAGATCTGATGTTCCTCTTAGAAGAAGCGCAAGACTAAATAACTCGTATACTTAAAATTCTATAAAAATGCTATATATATGTTTTATTGTTGCTGAACACAAGTTAATTTATATTCTTCTATTAAATAACGATTTGAACCACGAAGGAAATGTTTAAATGTAAATGTACTTTATGTAACTATAAAAAATAAAATAATTTTTATCAAAATGTATCCAGATATTACATTGCTCATTAACAAATGTCTATAACAATATATCAACTTATATTATTAATGTCTAATTTTACTATTCTTACAAAATTTCATATATAAGTTTTATTTTTGCATTTATATAATATATCACTTATAATGTGTTAGTTTTAAGAACTGATTTCCTTAATAATGGAAAACATAATTTAAAATTAAACCAAACTTTTATTAATTGAATATTTTTCTATGTATACTTTTAAGTTTCCAATGTTTTATATAAAAAAAAAAAAAAAAACAAGTAGAAAAAATTTTATCCTACAATTTTAATAATTTTAACTACAATTTATTTTCCTTACTATTATTATATTCTAGGTCATTATTATTAAGAAATTAATCTTATTTTATATTTTTACCATCTAAGTAATTATTCTTCTTTGTATACATTTTCCTGCAATTTATTGTTTTGTATAGAATCATAAACCATATATTTTCCCTATATGTTTATGTTTAATGAGGGAGGTGTTATGTACTCACCATTCTGGATTGCCAATTTAGTGACATGAGTCTATCTAAAACTTAAATGTACATCATTGAGACCATATTCTTTGTTTAACGTCAATTTTTCGACTCATTATTTGTTTTACATCATCCCTTCTTGCACCCGGTCCAAATGCTACCTTATTTATTTTAAAGCAACTGTCTTAAGCCCATCTTGCACCCGGTCCAAATGCTACCTTATTTATTTTAAAGCAACTGTCTTAAGCCCATCTTGCACCCGGTCCAAATGCTACCTTATTTATTTTAAAGCAACTGTCCTAAGCCCATCTTGCACCCGGTCCAAACGCTACCTTATTTGTTTTAGAGCTTCTGTCTTATGTCAATTGCACCCTTTTCCATATGCCTTAAAATGTCTGGTTATTGTTCTTTCACAATCAGGGTGCTCTTCGAATAAGAAAACTTCATCCCTCATCTTCCCATAACAAACACACACGCAAGCATCGCCAAGTCACCGATCATCGATTGGCTGGTTCCCCACCAGTAAGCCCTTAACCCTTAAAATATATAATCTGTGCCTCGTCGATGCAACAGACAATTATTCTTCATCCACTCGTCAAGTTAACATCAATTCTTACAACCTCTATCCGCATTTGCGACAGCACTTAGACCTCGGGTCACTATCGTAATTGTGTATTTGTTGTAAAACTAAAGAAGAAATAAAGATACATCGAACTGATAAATACGCTTTCATTTGAAGACCAACTGATGAAGAAGACGATCCATAACAATATAAATTTTGTTGTCAGAAGTGGGATGCACTGCTGATATACAATACATAACACAAGTATATAACCAAGTGGTGCTAAAATAGATTAGATCTTGGACTCTTATTATAAAAGTTAGACTTCAAATCCAATCGATTGTATTTATCCAGATTTAGCTTGATTTTCTGGATCAAAAAATGTATTAAAAAAATCTTGTCTGGAGACCGCTTACATCCGATAATGGACATGGCACCTTAAAAAGGAGTTAAACAAATCAATCTGACATTGTGGGAAATATGGGCAACAAAACGAAGCGACATTGAACTCTCACCATTCAAAACGGCCAGACTGGGGCCGCTGTGCTTGTTGGACGATCTCGGAAAGAAACTAAGCTGAAGCTGCTTCTCACGAGGACCTAGGCGAAAATTGAAGAAAACCTGTCAAATAGACAATATGAGCTCAGAGCGGGCCGCAGAGACGATGTGGTGGTCACGTTGGACATCAAGAACGCGTTCAACACTGCCAGCTGGGAGTTGATCGTTGGTGCGCTTAGGTAAAACTTCCGAGTTCCAGAGTACGTTGTCGAGCTCGCCAACGACTACTTCAGAGACCGATGTGTCCATCACAACGAGAATAATACGATAAAGAAATTGGAGATGGGCATTCTGCAGGGATCAGTGCTGGGACCCACTCTATGGAACGTCATCTACAACAGCCTGCTGGAGTTGAAAATGCCAGGAGGAGTAGAACCCATTCACTGAAGCAGCTGCGCAGAAGGCGCAGAAAGTAGCCAGCGAGCTCGGATGGCTCATGTCCAACATCGGAAGGCCAAAGGCGTGCAGAAGAAGAACCACAAACGAGGTTATACACTCAATCCTTGTGTACGGAACCCCGATATGACATAAGATGCTCAAACATGAGAGCTACAGAAAGAAGCTGGCAAGAGTCCAACGGCAGGGAGCGCTCCGAGTCATCACAGCATACAGAACAGTATCTGAAGAAGCGATGCTCGTAATCATTGGAATCCACCTGTTGGTCCTCCAAGCAAAGAAGAGGGTCTTGGATTTCTAAGATCCCAAAAATCCCAATGAGCATGACCAAAAACTGAAGGAAGCCTGGCAGCAGAGATGGAATCAGTCCAGTAAGGGAAGATGGACCCACCGACTTATCCCGGTCGTAAGCCGGTGGAGGGCCCTAAAAAAACACGGTAAAATGAGTTACTACTTGACTCAGATGTTTCGGTGCGTACCTGAAGTGGATTGGCAAGGAAGGTCGATGATGCTGAACACACTATCACTGACTGTGATTCTTGGATACCTCAGAGAAACACGCTGAAACAAGCACTTGGGGTAGCTGAGTTCAACGTTGACAACATGGGCCACAGAATGATGTTAAGCAAGAAGAACTGGGACCTTTGGCGTGATTGCGTAGAGAAGATTCTGAGCGCCAAAGAGGGCAGTGCAAGAGAGAGAGAGACGCAGAGCGCATCTTCAACACTAGAATAGGGCCAATTATCTAAATCCAGGTACCGGTCTTCCTGAAGCAATATGGCAAACAGTACCAGAGGGACAGGGAAGGACAAGGGAGGGGTTAAGTCTGTAAGAATCTGACACTACCTTGGGATCAAACCCAGGGTGTCTTATGCAATATTCCACTCCCACAGGAAAAAATACCTTAAGAAGGAGACTAATAAACAAAGTTATAGTTGTCGGCACCATTCTCAATACTAAAATTCCTATTCCTAAAAATATTTATATATAAAATGCGTTATTTAAAATAAAAACGATTTAAATGCCGCGATTTACTGGCGATAAACGCAAGCGAGTAACAAATTTTGTCCGTTGTAAAATATTATGGATCATAAAAAATATTACACCTTAATATCTGTATGCAGTAATACATATTATGATAGCTTAAACCCATACGCAATATTTTGATCAATAAAAAAATAATATCCCACTTAATTTTTATTACTAAGCCTCTCTACAAAATATATGAACAGTTTTAGGATCAATAATTTTAAGCTTTCGGAATTCCGTTAAATTGTCAACGGTTCTTTATGCAGATTGAAATAGTTTTTAAAATGCATCAAACATCGAAATCTTTCGCATGTGTGAGCAATGAGATGCCTTCAAAGATAAAGAGTTATGACAGACGAGTTCTATCCGAACCAGGCTATCAGAGTCTCGCAGTTGGGGTTTATTTCTTTAACTTAGACTTGAACCTTTATAAGACCCAATCATCAATGTTAACATTTGTATTTACAGAAATCAAAATCGTTTTAGTTATTCGAAAGGTCTCTTCTATCGAACGTGTATATTTAGATATTCAAATATTTAAACAGTTCAAACAAGAATTCAGCCAAAATATTTGCATAATTTTATTCGCATTTCAATTCAAAACGTGTTTAAATCGGGATGAAAACAGCGAGAAGGCTTAAGTTTAAAAGCGTACGTTAAAAATATAATAAAAGTAAGTGTTTGCAGAATTTATTGTTTGTTGAAATTCACATTGTTTGCGTGGAGGATTTCGTCAGATTATTTCGGTCAACAGCAAAGAAATCAAACATTTATACAAACAGAACGTTCCCAAATTTACCTTTTATATGTACAAATCATTTTTCCTCGTGCAGATAAGAATGTCACTCCGACCCTTTTGTTATCCTTGGGGAATTGGGGTAAACAATTTATGGAGACACTAGCACATGGCGGAGCATGGAAAATGCCCTTTCATAACATTCCGAGAATTTACATGTTTGATAAAGATATTATTGCGATTGCCTATAAATCGATGGAAATATTTGTAGAATGATTTTTATGGGTCGAATGAAATGTGGCCTTTATTCATATTTAAGCAGCCCCCTATAAATCAGGATGTCATCGGGCGCGTATTTTACATATAAAAACTTTTGATCACGTTCAGGAGGTCGGAGCGTAAAGGACGATTTATTTTCATAGTCAAGGATCGTAAGCCTCCAATTTTATAAGACACAGGTGATAGTTTCGGGATCAGTTTTGCCCCTAAACTATAAAATTTTCCGTTTTATTGTTCTATTTTTACGATGGGGCGTAAAAGGCGCTCAAGTGCGAGATTTCCATTATTGTTAGTATTGATTTTGGAGGTTTTGAATTTGCGAAGGGATGAAAATCGGAAGCCAGGTGTGATGAATGGGTTTCGATTAATATTTTTACCGTGGATCCTGTATTCTATTCCGAACGAAAGGGTTAGGTGCCGGGTATGCCGAGAGGGCTTTTCAAAATTCCATGCAAATATTCAAGACGTTGTACTACGAAAATCATGCATAACTATGCAAATATTAAAGCAATATAATATCATCGTCAACTGATAAAATCATGAATAATATAAGAATGAAGTATTAACTTCAAATCATATTTTTAATGATATATACTTGAGTTTTTTAAATTAAATTGGATAAATTCAATATAACTAATTCTATTTAAAAAAATCCAGTATTCTAAAATATATATATATATATATATAACAGAGAATTGAACTGTTAAATATTTTATGTCATTGTCAGAGGCCTAATACGAGACATGACTCTGAAAATCTACCTATACTGCCTCCGTAATAGACACGTTCGAAAGAACGCCTATGGAATTTGAATGTACTCCAGGCAGTATACACTTTTAGACTTTAAATGGCGCAAATTTTCAGCAATTGAATTACACTTGCTTTTAGAGAGGGTGGAATCGAAAAAGAATGGCTTCCTGTCTATATTCATTTCATGTGAAATTTTCGGATGAGACGATTCGTTAATCGTACAGATTTAATTGATGTTGATTTTAAAATATGGATTGATAGCTGGTGGATTTGTGATCAGCTACATTTATTTTAAAACAAAATTTTAAGTATTAAGCCTCATTTATTTAGTAGCAATTTGAATCGCCAAAAATCTGTATCATTTAGTAAGCTTATTTATATATATAAAAAATAATTCCATACAAATTGCATTTTAAAGAATGCGCGAAACGTGGTAATAGTGAAACTTCTTACCTCTTTGGAAAACTTGATTTTGTGAATTGCTTTTGTTAGCGAAAATTGTTAGCTAAAGGAAGAAGCTGTGTTTGTGTAATATATAATAAAATTAGCGCGCTACTAGTAAAGTTGTTACTTTATGATACGTGTAGACACACATATAAGGTTCCGTGTAAGTCGCTTCATAATCGACGCCGTCACCCAAGTTGTAGACACGATGAAACAGGTATGAGGATATGAGGTCCTGAGGATCAGATGCCAACTCGGCGAGATGGCATCTGATCCTCAGGACCTTGAACAAAATTGACACCCCACCATACCTCACCAGAATGGTAGAGAGCTACATGCAAGGGAGAACTCTTATCTAAGCAGACGCCGACGGGGAGAGAAGAAAAAAATCAGTGACGACAGGCATTCCACAGGGGTCGGGTTGCGAGATTAAATACTCAATATCCAGTCGGTATTTGGGGGTGGAGATTGATGACAAGCTCCGATTCGTCACCCACACGAAGAAGGCGGTAGCGACGGCAGTCAGCATCGCAGAGAACCTAGCCAGGTTGATGCCCAACATCGGTGGCCCAAAAACAAACAGGAGGCGACTCTACAACGAGGTAGTGCACTCGGCACTACAAATTGAAAGGGTCAGGCTCAACATGGCCAGAGTCCAGACAAGGATCATGGCGGCGTGGCAGTCCCGATGGGACAACTCCGCTAAAAGTCGGTGGACGCACGATCTAATACCGAACCCGAGAACCTGGGTAGCCAGAAAGCACGGTCAACTGTGCTACCACTTGACCCAAGTCCTTACCGGATACGACTGTTTTGGTAGCTACCTACACAAAATAGGCAAAGAGACCGGCCCGGAGTGCCACCACTGCGGAGCGGAGTACGACGATGCTGCACACACGACATTTGTCTCCCCAGCATGGAGCAACGAAAGAGACATCCTACGGAAGGAGCTGGGAATCAGGTCGCTCTCCCCTAGCAACATGATACCTTCAATGTTAACGAATGCTAGAGCATGGAGTGCGTGCTGCTAATACACGACGTGCGCTATGCGGCAGGAGGATGCTGAGCGTACAAGATGACGGACTTTAGCAGTAAAATGACATCCAGAAAGAGACAAATGGAGAGCCCATGAGGGACACATCACTGCCACTCTTGTGCAATACTTAATTAGTAGCCGAGTGGTAGCCAAAGAGGAAGGGGGTTTATTGGGTAAAAATCCCACACTACCACCAGAATGGTGGTATCTTTTTGAATGCCTTATATTTGACTGCTAAATTTCAACCAGTTGTTATTTGCATGTATCTGAATTTGGAAGAAGGTCAATCAAATAGTTTAGAGCAGCGAGTGACCGTAAGAGAGTAAGAATATACATGGGTCATAGTTTTTTTATTTTCAAATATTTCTTTTTAATTATAAGTTAATTTATACACAATATTATATAAAATAAAAATATATTTAATTTTTTTGCTGCAAGTCACTTGTCCAGTACTTAATATTTTTTTTAAAAAATCGATCACTTTTAGGCCCAAATGTTATATTGTGAACCAAAATAAATAACAACATCATCAGAAACAATAAATAATGTATGAACCCAAATTTATCAAAAAGATATTCTATTTGCATACAAACAATTCAAAATGTTTGAATAAGTCTACAATTCATTTAAAACGGCGAGTTGACATTAAATAGCGAATACTAAACTCAGATCGTGATTTGGATTACTATGATATGCATTTTTAAATAATCATGGCGATTTAAATTGGTAATACTAGATTTGTATATTTTATAGTGAGTTGCGAATATACTTAAATCGAATTATAGGAATGACGTCTTGTTTATCCATGGATCGTGTTACTGTCAGGATGCAATGTTCACTAATCCAAAATAACAAGCAACAGCATCTGAGTCCCATTTAGAAGACATAATGTCCCTGTGTATTAATTTAAATATCAGATTTTGCTCAATTTAAAATATAAAAATATAATATGATAGCATTTAATGTATTTTTCGTTTATAAATTGATGCCCAACATCTGCAAAGTCGTCAAAGGAAATAAAAAGGATTTGAAAATTCGCCGTCATCATTAATAAAAAGGACGTCTCGGATAAAGTGGAAGGGAAAAAAAGAGAGATAATGAATTATTCATTTTCGTCAAAGGACACAATCTGATACCATTTTCGCCGATCAAATTATGAATATTTCTTATTTGCGATTCGACAACGATCATCAAATCAGGTTGCTCTTTGAATTTAAATCTTTGCTTCCCACCCATCCCTACGGGAGATAAAAGAAAGGTTTGTTTTCTTTATGTAATTTCATTTGATTCGTAAAACCACTTCGGATTTCAAAGGACTCCGGTTTCCGGGAATATTTCGCGATCGTTTCGTTTTATATCGTCGGTGAAGAGGTAGATTAATGGAATGCTTTGTTTTTGCACCCTCTATTTGAGCTTTCCCAAAATTAAACTTTTATGAAAACCCATTAACGGTTATCCTGCCGATCCTTTTATTGCTAGTGGCTTAACGAGCAAGGACGACACAAGACGCAACCCTCGGTCGCATGTGAAAAATCATATTTTATTATGGGGAAATAATTAATTATATAATTAAAAATGTATGATGTTGCTTAAAAGCAGCATTTTTTGCCGAGGGATGTATTAAATTAATTGAAGGGTTGTTCAATGTAGAACATCGCTACCGATGCGATCAACACGGCTCTCGTTATATTTTGAAAAATGTTCAGGATTTTTAGGTCGTCGAATAAATGCTTTTATTGTACCGTTTCGAATTAAGAAAGACGTCGGGAGCAGTCGTCTCCGGAATGGAGGTCAATGCGCAAAGAAATGAGCTAAAAATTCTCATTAAAAAATAATGATATCATAAAAAAAGACCTCATTTATTATCCACACCCCGGGACCTCAACAAAAGGGTACGCAGGATTTATCCCGGAGAGATTTACATAAACTGTAGCCGCTTGCTGCTCTCCCAAAACTGATGCATTATTTATTTCGCATATATATAAATTTTATTTTAGCCAGCTTATACAGCGTAGGCGCGAAATTCAAAGAGGTCGTGTCTTGAATTTTTCTAAGGCTTCGCAGGAAAAGGATCGAAATTAATTCCCGAATCGACCGAGCGAACCTTCGGAGCGCACTCTCGGTTAATATATTTTCGGCCAAATTACTTTTGTTTCTCCATTATATTGTCCTATCAATGGAGACATAAATCACGAGATTATATTAGATTGTCTGACCCTAAGAAAAATAATAACAATTTGTCTCTTTTTAAGGGAAATATCCGTTTATGTACCATCGAACTCAGCACATAATATATTGGGGATGTTTGTGAAAAACCCCCGGTATCTATAATATGAAATATTATATCGTATTTAGCTTCTAAAACTTCGCTAGCGAAAGGTAATTTTTAATTTAAAAAATCTTCTTATATATATATATAAAATGAATGTGTGTAAAGCGTGCATTCAGCGTGCTGTTTAATAGCTTTAGATATATTCCTATACCATTCATCCGATTGCGATGAAACTTTGGTGAGTTATTGGACGTGTATTTATGAAGGTTTTAACATTAGCACAAGTATTATTTATGTGCGAAATTTGTTTTGCGAGACGTTTAAACGGATCTACTACGTTAATATTGGTCTGGTGATTGCTAAAGTGAACAAAGCATAGCAACCGTCGATTGGTTGTACCAAGCTCAAAATGCATAGTCGACAAAAGTGACTTTTTTATTTAGATTATATATAAAGTTAATAATAAAATCAGTAAGATCATCATTCTATATAAAAAATATATTTGAATCGAGTATTAAAACACTGAAAATTATCAAGGCTATAATTCTTCTCCGGAACATAAATCCACCTCGATATGTTGCAACGATGCCAGTTTTTTATATAAAAAAAGATGAATAATATTATCGAGGTTACGGTTTAAAATTAAAAATTTCTAAAAGAAGATGTTGGAATCCCAATGATTCCAACTGATTCGAATTGAACGTATACAGAATTCTGGTGCGAGCATCAATAAAGCAATGGAATATACAGGGTATGCGTGCATACTTCTAAAATGGATAGCTGTGTATGGGCTGCTTGCGCCTTTCTTCTTTATCATTTTTTTTTCTTCAAATTTCTTCAAAGACACACGAATCGAACCAGCAAATATTATCAATGTCATCAATTTCAGCATTCAAAACAAACACAGTGAAATCTCTTCTAATTATTGCGTACAAATTGTTTACAAGACATTAATGAAGAAAAAATATATTGGATTGGTTGTTAAAAATATATCATTTACGACCCGGTACAATTCCTTCTTACACTCATCGATCCATCGCAACGAAAATAAACAGAATAAAGTTTTGCAAAAAATGTGATGATATTAAAGTGGCGTTCTTTGAAGATGGATTTGTTTTTCTAAAAATTCACGATTCGCGAAGATTATTTTCGGTTTTGTCATTAAAAGGACAAACGTTTTTATTCAATTTGTTATCTAAAAAACTAAGATCCCCCCCGGTCCGATAAAAGAGAATGATAAATGAACACTATTCTTTATCGTTCTGCAAAAAATGTACGTTTCTATCTTCTTTCATTTGCCACAAGAAAAAAACAATATAAAATATCATGAAATTCCGTTTTCGAATACGATGGTATTTTGGAGGAAGAAAGGGTTCGCATTTTATACACAGGGCGTACATATTCCTTTCAAACATCTGATTGAATATAATGAATCTATTTTCTTCAGCGTCTTCCTTTTTTATGACAAGACACAATTAATCATTTTTTTAAAGGGTTGGGGGGGCTTTTTTCGTAAAGGGTATGTTGATTCGAGTTGTCTAGTCTCCTGCTTACCTTTGTAGGAGTGTGCGAAGCTGTTGTTGAGACTTGTGGTCTGGCTGGTGACGGAAGCAAAGCGTCCACTGCAGCGGGAGCAGGAGCCCCCCGGGGGCCATCGCCGCGGCGCGGGGGGTGCGGGGGGCGCCGGTGGTGGCGACGGGGACACCGACGGTGGGGACCAGCCCCCGGCCATCGCGACCAGCGCCCACCAGCTGCCCACACCCTCACTCCCACTTTCCACACTTTCCGCACCTTCCTCACACACGGTTCACAACTTTGGCTATGTCATGGGAGCCGACATGGTGCACCTAGAAAAACATAAAATTCAATTACAAACGGAGCCACTACATAATAGTTAAAAGAGGAAATAAATTATAGTCCCGGGCATTTACATCCCGTTGGGGGTAAATAGCGAAAATTCTAATGGAAAGCTTACATGAAAAATCAACAAAGTGCTGTTCGTAAATTTTTATTTTTATTTTCCGGAACGACCTTATTTCGTTGAACGTCTTTAAAGCACTGACCTTAGCAAATCGTCAAAATATCCTCGGCTCATGAAATCGTCATGACTCAATTGATAAGAATTTGACAGGATTTTGTGGTCATAAGACCTAAATCTTTCTTTCTTAATTAATTAATTAGGTCAAGATAATATTATTTCATAATCTTTTTTATTTAATTAACAATTTGTGGTTAATAAAAATTAACCACAAATTGGTTATAAGTGGTGCAATCGACATTTTATCAAATAGAATACTTTAGTACAAATAATCACTTAAAGGACGTTTCTACCTTGTTGGGCCTAAAAGATAGACTAGCGATGACATTCTTTACTATGGAAGTCTTAAGTCCTGGACAGGTGATTTTCAGTAAAAAAATTAAACATATTTTTACTTTGTATAATATTGTGTATAGCTTGGACTATAATTAAGAAAAAATAATGTAAAATAAAAAAATTGTGATCAATCGAAAAAAAAATTGTGTTTTCACCAACATTTTTTGTAGTTTTTTGTTTATTAAATAAACACTTTTAAATATTTTTAAATAATTATAGTCTATATGATGAAGGTATTTATTATACACGTATCTGCCAAATTTCATAAAGAATGCTTGTCTAGAACGTGTAGGAGCACTTCCATAAGCTTAAAAAATGCAGTTTCAAGAGAAACGCGTTTAAAGTTTCTTCTCTCCTCAGCTTCGCTAAGCACAGCTTTTCTTTGTCAGCCAATAACTTTGCGAATTTCCATAATATCGTCTTGAAATTTACTGAACGTATTCTTAAACATTGATTCTTTTGAATTGAACAGCAACTGAAATTTTTACAAAGCCAATTTTTGTTTCAATCAGTTTTTATACAAAATAAATCAGGGAAGTTACATTCTACAAATATTTCAACGGTGTGAACATTAAAAACAATTTTTGAAACTTGAATAATTGTACATATAAGTATTAACATAAAATCTACAAAGCTACTTCTTTGTCTACAAGTAGTCTACATCAATTATCATTAAATGAACGTCGCCTTCTTTCGATAAAAGGTGGCTAGGGCTTCAATAGACGTGGTTAAAGTTGTAGGGTAAGGAATTTGATTGAAGTATTATAACTTCCAAAGAATTGCAATATCATGTTCATATAATATTTATTATAAGTTGGCAACAATATCATGACTGTAGACTGCGATTTGTTTTATTTACAATATCAAAACAACAAAATGAGAAATAATCAACTTTGTAGGAATAATTACCCTAATAATGTCGCTACTTCCAGTACTATTATTGTAATGAGATAATGAGAAATTATTTGGTAGATAAGCATACTACGCATATAATATTATATTTCACGCTTATAACGAGCGCGACGAAACATAAATGGTGTTACTAATTCCTTTTAAAAAAATAGGAAACTATAGTAAAATAGATCTAAGCGTTGATCTACCGAAATAGTTTAAATCAAATAAAAATCAATAACCCAATCAACGATTTTGTTTGAAAATTTAAACAAAAAGCTTCAAATTAAAAGGATTTTTTTAACAATGACAATTTGAAATATTTTACAAAGCGATGTCGACAAAGGGTTAATAAAGAATCAATGCGAGGAAAAAAATACATTTGGTCTATTTATCATCGTTTGTGGGGTTGTTTTTCCGTTTCAAAAACATATCAGGGCTGAAATAAAGGGGTGAATTTTTTCCCTCAAAGCAATTCATTTTAATTAGATTTTTTTACTCGCGCATCGCTTCATTGCGCTTTGTTTCTTGGAAATATTAAGCCGAAGCTTTTTCATAATTTTTATTTCATTGTTTTACGACGCAACATAAAGCTGCATATACGGACGTAAAGAATCGCACATAAAAAGCAATAAAGCGAGGCGGAGGGTGTATGGGCCTCGTTATAAATAAATTGTTATCTTATCGCGCGAGGTCTATTGTTATACAAACGTTTAAAATGTGTCACGGTCAACGTTTTTTCGACGTCATAATGGATTCATTATACGTTCTCATGTTATCATTTAATTAAACGTTATTTTTTCATTATCTCCATTTGCTCCGGTCCGGGGGCGCAGCCTCCTGTGTCGCCGGGACGATAATGAGGTGGTTGTACAGAGAAAAGGGGTGAGCTCACATGCTCGGGGTGAGAATTAATGGGGGTACCTCTCGAATTAAAAGGGTAAATTTTTAATTATTTTTCTAAACGAATCTTTATCCTTTGAGTGCATTATTAAGGGATGGTCTCCGAATTAAATTTAATTCTAAAAAAATAGGCTTTCAACACAAGAATTCGTATATATTTAAAACGAAAGACTTATGAAATATGTATATATATATTTAGCTATATATGTCAATGTGCATTTTTCTAGGTCATATCTGAACTGGGCCAAAAAATGATAAAGCCAAAAGCTTAAAATAGGTCACCACTGTGTTTGGTATTGATAAAGAATCAATGGGGGAGAGATGAAAATAAACAAACAAATAAAAATGTTACATATAAAATATTCAATATAAATCTTATACAATGTATAATTTTAATAAACACAATTATATTCAAAAATCTATTAAATGAGTAATAAAATAATGTTAAATTTTATTTTTCTCAAGACTTGTAATTTCATACACTTTGAAATGGATTACATTCAATGTAATGCACCTTTAGATGTATTAATAAGAAAGGGGTGGTATGATCTTTAATCTGTTAAGCGAGGAAGTTAATTTTTAAAAACGCTACATAAAGGTGGGCGCGCACATTTTCGTTAGGACGTATATATACGTCCCGCCCACTTGGCGTGAGTTCATATTCATAATTAAAAACTCAACTTCTGTGTGATATATTTTAAAACAGTTGTTGACATATAGTGCTACCACACAATCCGGATACCAGTAGATGTAGATTCTATCCATTTTTTGTAATAAACTCGACATTTTCTGATTTCAGTTCCCTTTCATTTGTTCTTTGAAAATGCCTTTCAACGAAGCGTGAGGGTTTAGATGTGCTTTTTACTATGTTGTCTGAACTAAACATCAATACGTCTTTTTTGTCCTTCCATTTTAAAATTATAAGTTTGCCTTTGAATCTTTCCTTATGCTACTAGTCACTGCTTACTATGTACACGTCCACTTCAACACAATAGCGAAGTGCAACAAATTTGCTACCAATCTTAAATCAATGTTAAAACATATATCGACAACTCACACATTCGTTAAACAAAAAAAAAGATCCCACCTGCTTTAGGACTCAACATATATTTCGAGGACGTATATATACGTCCTAACCAATTTCGATGCAATTAAGTTGGACGTATATATACGTCATGCCCAATTAACAGGTTAAGGAGAGCCGAAAAGAGGTCAGCGATGAATTCTACAGTGGATATCCATCAACCTCTTGAATTTGAACTATGATTGACGATTGAGCCTCCAATGGATAACAGAAACTGCTACAGCGCCTTCGTTATTAACGATTTCCTGGCCAGGAATCATACTTCATTGGTTCCCCAGCCTTTCTACAGCCCTGATCTGACTCCCTTAGCTTTTTTTGTTTCCTCACTTAAAAGAAATCCTAGAAGGAAAACATTGGGACACTATTGAAATCATCCAACCTCATTTTACTTTGACTCTAAAAGATATCTCGGAGAAGGCTTTTCAGAATTCCTTCCAGGCTTGGCAACATCACCTCCAGAATTATATCAACGCAAGAGGGTGCCATTTCGAAGATTTTTTACTAATTTTACAAATATGTTTTTAAGAATTTGGACGCATTATTTTTTGATTGAATCTGTATATGTTCATCTTTTTGCATCGCAAGTTTTGTATTAATTTTGATTTCTGTTAGAATTTTTAAAATTTGTAGAAACAAATATTACAACACTAATATAACTATGCATTTATGGTGAATTTGTATCTTTCATATTATATTTAAAAAAAATATTATGCTAATTTTTTCAGAGAGAAAATAATAGTTTTAAAGATTTTGACAGTATGATCAAAATATTTCCGCAATACATTTTTATGCAATGGAATTCAGTCATTTTTAAATTAAAATCATCATTCATGATCTTGGTATCTTCATCATGTTAATATTTATTTTTTTCTTTCATAAAATTGAACAACTTTGGCCAGAATAGCCGGTAGCTACTCGAGCAAGGATAGACATGTTCCGACAAAAAATATATGAGGTGCCACTTTGACAGCTTGTTTTGTTTGACCCGTCAAATATGACAGGATAATTAAGCTGAAAAATTATACTCCTGTCAAAATCTTGAAACTTGCACCTTTTATCATCGTGTCAATCAAAGTGTCTCGGCATGATGATATTAAAATGGGAGAAGATTACCACGATTTGCTCGGAAGCAATGGCGTTACAACGACTTCGTACTAAAAAAATATACATTCACACATTTGCGTTAACGCGTTATGATGCCAATTCAAATACACACCATAAAAGCTATTTATATTCCAGGATAAGTATTGATCTGCGGAAGCAATAAAAAGGGGATGCGAAGAGAATTCCCTGTTTACTCTTTAGAATGCCTTCAAAATGCAAAAATAACCTTGCAAATCGATCTCAAATACTCCCACGATGCCAACAAGTTTTTCGTTAACATTTCGGTCTAAGCCATTTGAGAGGTAAGAAAGCAAATCGATTTTGCGGTAAATTCTCGGACATGTTCATAATAAAATCTGTCGCTGAATATTTCAAACAAGAACTTTTGCGGTCGAAGCATACGGCATTAAATTTCAAAGGAAGCAAAATGTAATCGCAGCGTTCCACTTCTCGGACAAAGATCCAACTCTGCCAAATTAGCAAAATTAAACTGCACAACTACTTCGGAAGAATATGGCCATCGTATTCGCAAGATTGCGCACGAATTGCATCGCATTTGAAATTGTTAAAATAGACGTAATAAATGGTCTTAACTTTTGAAAATTTCAAAGAGTAGAATTTTCCGAAGGAAATATTTATTTTGAAGTGCTTGTCGAGTATCATTAAAATGCTATTTGAAGTCTTGATGCTGTTTTGGATAAAAGGAAAAATTGTATAATTACGACATCAAGCTTAATGATTGACTGAATAATTGTATCCATATACCGGCATTAAATTAAAATATACAAAGCTGCTTCTTTGTCTATAAGTACTTTGCGTTAATTATGGTTGAATAAACGTCGTTTACTTTCGATACAAGGTAGCTAGGGCTTCGGTAGACATGGCTAAAGTTGTACCATGAAAACTTGATTGAAATAATGCAACTTTCAAAGCATTGCAATATTAAGTACATATAATATGTATTATAAGCAGCTATAACATATTTTCAGTATTTTATACAGATCTCAAAAATTGTTATAATGTCCGCAATAATATCATCATTATCATGTAACAATGATAATTTCGATGATTGCGATGATATGCGATTTTTCTATTTACCGCACAAAAAGAGGTTTGAATTATTTTTCATACATGAATTAAATACGTTGTCAAATAGTATTCTCGTTGTCTAATTAAAGACAACGTTTGTCTTTTGTCGATTATGTTTCCCCGGGAACTCTTACAAAAATCAATAAGCGTAATCATGTTTATTTTAAGCTCTGAAAATTAGTTTTAAACATTTTTTAAGCCACGGTTTATCCACCCCAAAGCTTAATTTATGTGCACCCATTAAAAATGTAAGAATTGATTTTTCAACAATTCAAACAAGGCATCTGAAATTATGCAGGGCATTTTTGAATGTTATTATTTATTTTTTTATAAAAAAAATTGAAAATGAATTAAATGCAATTGTAGAATTTTTAAAAAAATATTATTATACGATTTATTACGATTTCCGAGCGTGACCTTACGGCCACATTTTATCACAATTGACTATACAAATGTTACAAATTGACTATATTCTTAGATGCTATATTCGCTTGTTCGCCACTTATCATTCGTACAAATCCACTTATCAATCAGATCAGTCGCAGCGTGTATGAAATTTGTATCATTCACACATAATTATTAGTCGATAAATTTGGGTTAATGATCTATACAATCGTACGATGAACACAACATACATTCTCCGTCTCTTTCTCCCATTCACAAACTCCAACCAGCAAGATAGTCTCTCCGTCTCTGTTTCTCTCTAAACTCAAGTCAATGGAATTCGAACACAACTTTGTGTCTTCCCTCTTTAAGGGGTTAAGTGGGTCACTTTAATACATTTTGAGACATCGTGGTAACCGATTTGAAAAATGCAATTTTGAGTAAAACGCGTTTAAAAACTTTAATTCGTTTATCACCAAGAAAATTTTGACTCATATTTAATCTCCAGGTGGGTGTTAAACTCCATGATGCGCACCCATAAAACCCCAGGGAGGAGAGCCAATCCTACGCCTGTGGGCAACAGTTGATACCCTGGGGTAATGATGTGGAGTAGAGGTGTATGAAAGTAGCCTCGTCGGTTTGCTCATTAACCGCAGCTGGGGTAGCCCAGCTAACATGAGTTGGGTGCGCAGGTCACCCTGTGTTGTGCACCCATTAAGGGGTGTGTAGAACAGCCAATTACAGTAGTTGGTGGAGACTGTCTCAAAGGCTCACTACTATCTTCAACAGCCTAGGCAAATAGGGAAGAACAGTTTTAGGCTGTTCGAACGGCGATTTTTCTCCGTGGCTAGGTACTAACGAACGAACCGATACGAGTACCATGGGGAAGGTATAGCCCCTGCAGTCCGTCACCTGCTGCAGTCCCCTTCAAACTGGGGTTAGACTCATGGTGGCAGTGAATCCATGGAAGTAACTCCCTTGAACTTAGCTTGAATCTTAGTTCTTTCCTCTTCCATCACACCTTCGCCTCCTCTGGAAGGCGTGGAGCAAAAGGGGTGGGCTCCTAGACGCTCTGCGCGTAGCGTTTTTCGTGGGGCTAAAAGATCAGTGGAAGACACTCTTTGTATGTCTAGTCTGGGGTAACCCAGAACAGACTACACGGCAGCGCAGGAAATAGATTCGATTAAAAGAACCCTCAATCCAGTCAGTCGTTGTCTGATGTCATTCCTCTTGTCATAATTAATCTGCTATGTCTGTTCTATAAAGTAGAATAAAATTTGAGTGACATGGCAAATTTGACATTCTATTGAACCTAAGACTTTCAAAATGGCATTAAACCTTTAATTGAATATAAACACTACAAGAAAAGTTGCTATTTCAACGATATTTGTGCCAGAATGCAGGTATATAGGTACGAAAGTCCACATCAATGAATTTAACGATTCATTGTTATTTTGTGTGCTCCTAAACATCTGGTTAACGGTCCATCTTGTGATAAATCTTCAATGACTGGTTTAATGACTTTTCGAACTTCTACAGTCAGAGGTGACTTATGATGGTGGAAATTATTGAGTACTCCTCAAGCTTCAACCTTGCGCCATTCGCGTCAGTTGTCTTTGCCTGCTGGACAATTTTGATGTTGAAAATTTGCAGTGTAGAAAAATTGTGGTAGAAAATTGCCCAAATTTCAAAAACACTTGTATATATTTCGTAATAGTTTAAGCCAGTTTTTCATTAAATTCTACGTTGTGCATCCAATTGATATAAAATGTTCTATTTTTCTCAATTAGCTGAATTACTTCCACATTAATCGATGTCTCGATAAAAGCCTCTTTTGGAATCACATTAGCACTCACCTACCCGGAAGACCTCAGGGATTAAACCTTTCCTGGCTCTTCTTTCGAGTGTTCCTAATTTATGTGAAACACAAATTGGAAAAACAGCTTATTTATGCGAATTTCCATTTGCAGCGCAAAAACATCCCATTTGTCCGGGCCTTCGATTTCGACGCCATTATTAATTTTAATAACGCGTTATCGGAAGCTCGCCGCTTTATGGAAATGAATATGTATTTTTAATCCGAATGTATATCGTAGATACCCTCTATAAATTTTTGCTTATGTACCTACGGGATTTTATCGTTTTTTTATTTGGACAAATTTGCGTACGTAGTGAACTTTGCGTAGCAAAATATTTTTTAAATCGTTTTTATACAAGTAATCCCTTAAAATGTACGAGTATTGAAAGCGCCGACTTTGTAAGCGAAATTTAATAACATCCACTTTTATATTACTTATGGAGAACATTTTTAGTGTTCGATCCTATTTTTGGCCTTCAGAGAAGATGAAAAATAATTAAACGAATAAATAACTCTTTTTGGTTTATATAAAATACCGCCTAAAGTATCACGAAGATATGTCACTTTAATTACAGTATTAAAGTCCAGTTATTCTGCGTCAAGTATTTATTACAAAATATAGCTTAAAACATATTGGATTTGATCATTTTAGTATTTGAAAAACGAAAAAGAAAATAAATTGAATTTCCGCTAGGATGTCTAGCTTATGTCAAATCCACCAAAATGGAACGGTGGCTTTAAAAATTTAATCCAATGGCCGTCTCATAGACTTCAAAATTATTGACATTTTTATTCCAATACTACGAAAGTGTTGGCTACATTGTAAATGAAGAAAAACCAGTAAAAACTAAATAGTTCCATTTGAAAAAAATATTGGTTGCCTTTTTTATTATCCTACAGGATTTATTAGTTTTATCTAAGTTTATCTAGGTATTGATTAGTTCTCTTCCTGTATAAATATATATTGTGAAAAGTCACAAAGTTTTCTGGGATATAGAGAATATTAACGGGGTAATAAAATATATCAACAGATCTATAGAGGCATATGTAGCCCCTTTAGCTTATCACTATCTTCAAGGAAGGATAAGGAGGATGAAAATCTGGAATTAGAAGGACTATTGTATGATGCAGACATCGCCGAGTAGTGGTAATGTAGCGTGGGCGATTTACCATCCAACCGTTGTAGCGCTGTTAACAGCGACATCTTCCATCTCTCTTCAGGTGCAATGTGTTATTTTAACAGCGCCATCTCTTGTAGCCCTGCGGAGACATTGCACCTGCATACCGACCGATCGCTTCTTGCGGGTGTAGCGTTGCCGGTTGGGTAGTGACGCGCAGGAGGTGGGAGTCGGGGGAGGTGTCAGTTAGCCTTGGATGCGGGAAGTCGTCCTTCCTGAGAGAATGGACTCGTGCGCTAGCGCTGCTATCTCGACGAACATGTGGGGGGTGGGGAGCCGCTCGTGGAATTGGAAATGGAGGCAACGGGGAACAAAGCCCTCGCCAGAATCAACGCATGCAGCAGAGAAAACGGAGTCTGTACTCCCAACCTCTGAGATACCCCGGAATCCTCATGGACAACAAGCTGACCTTAAGCAAGCACATAGAAGCAGCTGCGCAGAAGGTAGCCAGAGAGCTCGGACGGCTTATGTCCAATATTGGAAGGCCAAAATCATGCAGAAGACGAATTCTTTATAAGGTAATACACTCAATCCTTCTGTACGGAGCCCAGATATGGCATGAGTCACTGAGACATGAGAGCAATAGAAAGAAGCTGGCTAGGGTCCAGAGATTGGTCGCTTCAGAGCGCTTGGTGTGGGCTAATTATCTGAGGTCAGACTACCTGTCCCTCCGAAGCAATGTGATAAACAATTCCCAGGGGACAGAGATGTCTAACTTTCTATAGCGTTTTTTTTTCTATAGCGTGGTTCCTATCTCGACGTTATAGAAGGAGTGTCTGTACATGACTTGAAACTAAACGCGTTTTTCTAGAAACCATATTTTTGGAGCTTGCCGTACCGCCAACTCCTATAATATTCAACTGATTGACTCTTAACTGAAAAACAACTTATTCTAGTGAACTTTCGTAAAACTGATTAATAAAAAACCACCGATTTTATATCGGATTTTTATTCGATTAATATTCTAAAAATTCTACATACGTTTACTAGATTTTTCAATGTAATTTGTTCTTTGTGCAAAACTGGCAAAGAAGGTCTTGTAAAAACTATATTTCATTTCGATGACTATTGTGCTCCCATTTTTTTAAAAATTAAATTTAAAAAAAATTGTAGCGTGGACGGAAGTACATAGCGACGAGAATTTGGATCCTTGAATGCATAGCGTCTGGTCATTGTAAAATATTTGTGTAACGACTATTTTTGAGCAATTATACGCCAAGCAGTGGACCTTCAGCCCCACTTTCTAAATAGAACAATGGGAATGGAATGCAGCTGGGATGTTTCGTCCTGTAGAAAGTTGACGAAACAAGTTTTATTATCTCAATGACGCTATTGTGTATAAGGGTCCGAGCCCTTACTGGGGCCTCTCGTCGTTCTTCTTGTGGTAGGCGTCGATTGAGAAGGTTCTCTCCGGAGCGGCGCTGGATTCTGGGGTTGTAAAATCCAGAATCTGGCGCCGCCCGCTCATCGCTATATTTCCTATATAACCGTACCACGCTGCCTGTCGCCACCCCTTTGCTTGGTCAACGTTTGCTGCCGGTTCTCCAACTATTAAGTCCGTAATAAATGTGTTGTGCGGCTAATTTGGAATCTCATTGAACTCCTGCGGTCCTTCTTCATTTCGAATACGTTCCTGGTCTCGAGTCGAATAATCCTGACGAAAACCGTTGTCGGTCCTCTTCGATCCTGATGGTCCGAAGGATTGAAGGACTCGGCAACGAAGGCTGCTTGACCTCTGCACGTCAGGCGGGGTCAAACGCAACAAAATATTTCTTTATATCTTAAGAAACGTGTAACAGTGTTCATAAAACCAACTTTAGATAAAGTGTTTTGTCTTTTCATAATAAATTCAAGAAAATGATCCTTGTTTTTGGCCTCACAATGCAGTTTGCCCCTTAACTACTTTTAGAACTCGAAAGATCTCACCCGTTGTAAAATTCAATGAAACTATAAATTTTTACTAATTTTTGCTATTTAACGAATCAAAAGGGAACTAAAATGGCTATTTATTAATAAGAAAATTTCCTATAAAGATTGCCTACATCATAATATATGAAATTATTTACTTATCATGTTTACAATGCTTAAAAAGTACTCAGAATATTATTATATTTTCCGTTTGATGATGAAAAGTAACATAAATTTAAGTGATTTGGAGCGTTAAGATAAAATACATAATACATTCTATCATATTTAAGATTGCCGTTGTACTTATCGTAAATATTTATATTATCTTTGCTTCTAATAATGCTATTTTTGTATGAAAGATCAAACACATTTTTGAAGCATCTATTAGGCATCACAAAAACAGACTTGTTATTCAACTTTTGAATTGCGGAATTGGTGTGCAACAATTTAAACTTTTCGTTTGGGAGGGTCCTTTGAAATGGATGGGCTGAATTTCTGCATTTCCCGGCTATAATTGAATTCTTCTTCATAATCAAATTCCAAGGAAAATGGTATTAGGAGCAAAAACATTGCATTACAGGATAAATTCCTGTAAACAACTTTTTTATTCGGTTACATTCAGCTCACGTCGCGTCGGAGGCTGTAAGTAAAAGTTACCTTCGGGGATCTATTTTCCTTCAAAGTTTACATTAGAGGAGTGGAAAGTTGAAAATAAAAGGGCCTCTATCCGTCGCAGGCTCTAATTGAGATCGATAAAGAACTCGCAAAGTTAATAAATGGAACTTTAAATCGGAGCGAATTGCGTCGATAAATATGAGTGTAGAATCGTTCGCGCTTGGATGGTGTCCGAATTCTTCGTAATTAAATTTCATTGAATGAAAAGCCCTTGAATTAATTAATATGGTCCCTTTAACAAAAGTGCTTTGTTAACATTTCACACAATGGCTCATTCAGCAAAAATTCAAGTTTAATTCTGTGCTCGCGTGACTGAAATTTCGCTCCGAACAGATGTAGAATAAGCCCTAATGGCCGTTTGAGCTTTTTCATGGAAGGAAAAAAAGCGTCTTTCTACATGCTATAGAAATAGCATTGCAGGATAAAGTATTATTTTCGCAGCGTTTTAGCTTTATAAACAACAATTATAAACGTTTAAACCGGAAACGGAAAGATTTCCTGGGCTTAAAAATAAAATGTACATTTTATTTGGACCGTTGGAGCTTTTGCGTCCTAACGGGATCAAAAATGTTCACATTCATTAGATGATTGCTCTCAGGCAACATTAAACATTTTCTATCAATTATTTTAATTAAAAGAAATATTTCCGATTGATATTTTTTGTCTGTAATAATACATCTAAAATTATTATTTTATTTATCTTAATTTTAAACTATAATAAATTATTGCTATCTATCCAAAATTAGTACAAAAATCAATTTTATCTTATTTATTAAAGGAAATTGTCAGCTGAAAGATGAAGCTGAGTTTGTGTAATATATAATAAAAGGTTTGCTACTGTTGTAGACTGTTGATAGACACATAATAGAAGCGCTGCGGCACATGCGCATAGCAATGACGTATACTGACGGAGATGGAAATAATACAAACAATTCTTCCTCTCTTTTCTTCGAATAGCCATTTAAAGTTTCACTTTTCGTGACGTTCAGGCCAATTTGCCCTACCGTGTCTATAGAAGTTCCACTTTAAAAACCGCTATTATGTTTTTGGACGCATTTGTTTGTAAGTCATCCTAAATATAATTAAAATAAGGACAAAAAGACAAAGAAATCCAGTGGTGTCAAGTCTGTAGAACATGCGAACTACGAAATAGGGCACGTACCCAGATAAAGAAATCCAGTGGTGTCAGATCTGGAGACCGTACGAGCCACAAAATAGGAGATGTTCCCAGGCAAACAAATCCAGTAGCATCATATCTGGAGACTATGCAAGCCAAAGGGATATAAAAATAATTGCGCATTTTTTGCGGTCATTAAATATTTTAGATATTTTTAAGAAAAAACGTTTTTTTTTTAATTTTTAAGTTATTATTTAATAAAACACTAATATTTTTTACCATATATAATATATTATACAGAGGCGTTATATTTTATAGTTTATAATTAGATAATGTATGGTATCTCTCAAAACATTGGCCTAAATGGAGACCAGGTTTTTTTATAAAATTTTATTTTGTATATTCGATAGTTTCGGACAAAAATATTATGAATATTATATGAATACGTAAAAATATTATAAGTATGATTGGAGATGTTTTAGGATTTTATCCGGGCAACAGTCCCTTTCCTTTGTATCCCTAGCAGGTAGGCAAAACACTATGAAAGATCATAAAAACCAATATTCCTTTCTAAATACTGTCCTAAACATTATACGCAAAATAAAATTATATCTTAGTGGGGAAAAAATGTAGAAACAAAATGTCGAGCCAGACTCGACATAGGACCGCAAAGAGTCAAAGGTGAAATTTTGGGTATTTTTTCAAAATGTTGACTCGTATGTTACTGGCGGCCTTTAAATTCATTTAAATTCTCTATTGAGAATATCGCATCCTTCGATACGTTCACCTAGATTGCCCGCAGAGTGACTGTTACCTTCAATACATTTATTACAAAGAGCATAATTTAAGTGTAAGTTTTGATTGTTTATTTCAATTTTTCGTCTTCTTTTATAGTCGTCTAAAATTCAAATAAATCGGATGTGAACCTGTTTAAATATTTATGTATAAATCATCATAATGATGTCAATCAGCTACACGATGAGAAAAATTATCTCCCATACGATTTCGAGCTAAGCGTAGAATTATACTAATGACACGCCTTATCCAATAGGAGTATCGCTTTTTGGGATAGAAATATTTTTTCTACCCTCATTAAATCAACGTTTTATTTTGCCAATCAGTAAAACGTCAAAATTTCGAAGCATTTGCTCATGGAATTTGTTTCGAAACCAATTATTTACGCGCTGGGGAAAAAATGAGAAATGGTATATGAAACGGGATATGGCATCGCCGTCATGCTTGCCAATTTGATTATGTTTGCGATTTTTTATCATTTGAAATGGGATTTTTAGTGCTATATTTTGGAATATTTGAAAATTCGAAAGAGCGCTTCGATCAAATGTCATTTCGAATAGATCGCTCTATTTCTGTCATCGTATGGAGTTGTAATATTTGATCTTCAATGAAATTAATTTATGACGCAGCTATTTGAGTTGTATAATATTCACGCTATTTAAAACGGCTCACATAGCAGAACACGTGATCTTATTGAATAATCAAGGGTCGAAAAAATATATAACATCCCTCTCGGGGCTTATGAAAGGAAATTACAGTAGAATACGTACAAAGACTTAATTAAAAACTCGTTATACGTGTCGAAGCAAAATTGCATAATTGGTGAGTATTAGTAAAGTAATTATGAGGTATAGAAAAAAAATAAAGGATTCGCCAAAGTTGTGTAATTTTTTTCGTGTTGTCGCTTCACGTGCGGGTGAGGCTAAATGTTAATGTTACGTTGCCTATATTAAATCTCCTTTCCCAAATAATTTCGCTCATCACTTATCAATCACTTAACCAATCTCTATCTCTTCGCCGATCCGATAGCGAACGAACCCGCGTGAGGTATCGGCGCCGCCGTGCTGTCTGTTCCGAGCTTCCTTGGACACAGAGAATATCATCCACCGATATTTTACCCCCACGAGAAACGCTACACGCAGAGCGTCCAGGTGCCCATCTCTTTTGCTCCGCGCCCTCCAAAGGATGTGAGGTTTTCGCAGGAAGACCAGCTTCAGACTATGTGCACCCAAAGTTCAAAGACGCGTTAGAAGTTCAAAGGAACTACCTACGCGGGCTCACTGTCACCATGAGTCCAACCTCAGTGTGAAGGGGGCTGCAGCATACCTCTTTATGAGTATGTAGTGTAACGATGAGGCGGGGGGGGTTTTCGGGGGCAAAGTTCCCAGGCGGCTCACTGCCCCCACGTGCTCATCGGGATGGCCGCACTAACGCACGGGTCCGTTCTTCTATCGGATCGTGATATTGCTGGACGAATGGATGGGAATAGACGGGCGTCGAATAGAAAGACTATTCTCTAAATAACTATTTATTCCACACGAGAGAGATCTGGCTGTAGGAGGGACGACTTCCCGCAGCCAAGGCTAACCGACGACTCTCCCTACTCCCGCCTCCTGCGCGTCACTACCCAACCGGCAACGGTGCACGCGCAAGAAGCGATCGGTCGGTATGCAGGTGCAATGTCTCCGCAGGGCCACAAGAGATGGCGCTGTTAAAATAAAACATTGCACCTGAAGAGAGATGGAAGATGTGGCTGTTAATAGCGCTACTATGTGAGGATGGTAAATCGCATAGGGTGAGCTGCATACCCAACTAATGTTTGCTGGGCTACTCCAGCAGTGTTTGATGTGTAAACCGACAAAATTATTTTCATGCACATCTACTCCATATCGTTACCCCAGGGGTTCAACCACGGGCGTAAGGTTGGCTCCCTTGAGGTTTTGTGGGTGTGCATCGTGGAATTTAACACCTACCTGGAACCAGATGAATAGCTTTATATTTAGCATTACTGCATTGTTTTTGTTATTGTAATAATTCATAAATCAAAATAGATTTTGCTCAAATTCTAAAAAAGGCCATTTTTCAAGCGTTCCCATGGATACACAATAGATAGCAAGCGACGAACATGATCTTCTATTAATCCACTCATATCATAATTTTAAGCATATTTAAGCTTTCAAATATTTTCCCCATTAAATGTGTTAACTGCTTTCATGGTGCATTTAATTTTATTAAACAATATGAATTTGTAATTAAATAACCATATTTGTGTAATTAATTAAGTCTTAAGTTAATTTTGTCATACAATAACAGAGTGAGTTTAATGGAATATTCGCTCAAATAAAATATTTTAACAGCCAGTAAAGTATTAATTAAATTTAATATAAAATTCTCAGAATTTCAACCAAATTTATATATGTGATTGCGCATTTTATCATGATTGGTTTTAAATTGCATCGCAGTAACAAATGGTACCATAATGGCATAGAAAATTTAGTATTTGGAGCACACAATACCATATTGAAAATTGCGGCTGTGGTTTAGCGATTCATGGCTCACATTCGCAATGCAGCCTACATCCGTCTCGAAAATAATGACTAATGGTTTTCAACAGCAAATTGTTGGCAATCCATCTTCTTTTCGTTTTTTTTACAGCCTCCCCGGTTAATAACAGGCGATTTCCGGCCCGGGGCGTTCATCCCCTGCCGTGGATGTCCCTGGATGTTTCATTTATTATTCGACGCTCTAATGTCTCGTGAAATTGAAAGATTAGTGCCTGAAAACTTGTACAAAATGCAAACAGCACATATGGGCAAAAGGACGATAATGTAGTACTGAATCTGAAATAAGGCTTTCGCGCTTTGTTGGTCTTAATGGCAAGCGTTCTTTGTGGAAGTTGACCATAGCGGCGAGCTTTAATTTTTAACGAAAATATATACTACACGAGCGAGTCCATTGCTGGAAGTCTCCATCAAGAGGCCATTAGGCTTATAACATCTAATGCAGTTTATTAAATGGTCAGAAAATAAGAGATTCAGATAATGTTCTCATTTATGAATGCATTCTCTTCTATTTAATGCCTTAAGGAGATAGTTTGAAAGCTTCCTCAGATATCCACAACAATAAAATATTACTCGTTATTAATTAACAGTTATATTTATACACAAATACGAAAGTGCTTAGCTTTGGTTCTATTGTCCAATTTTTCGAATAACATCCTCCGATGAGATTCCCATATTATTGGACACCATAATAACGAAAGAACAAATTCGATTTGCGGCGATAACATCTACGCCCTTTATTCTGTATCAACAAAATAAAATTAGGTCGTGAAATGTATAGATGAGATGACAAGGGTTTCTATGGCTTTCCATCCACGCCAGCAAACCGGGTAATCATCTAGGTCAGCAGTCTTGTGAAGATGTTAAATCAATCCATGACAACATTATGGGACAATAAAATACATGTTAAGGCATTAGCATGCTAATAACTTATGTCGCCAAACTCCGATGAATTTATAAGAGGACACTGAACAAATTCACAGTTTGAAAATAAAATATGATGGGGTTATAATTGGATCACCGAATATAAAATTCGTATATTGAATCGATGAATATGTCAGTCTGATCCGCGTTATTGGTGGTTAACCGCGGATTGACAGCTAATTGGAACAATAAAACTGCAAATTTAATTTGGTTTTGTTGTATCTAGCATGAACAATTTGAGGCTTTAATGTATCCGATTAAATTTGTAATTGTGAAGGGAATAAAATGGTTGTCGGCATAATAAATTTTATAAAATGCATGCAAGAACGTTAAAATGTCCATTTTAATAATAAGGGTTGAAATTAAATCGAAAAACATAGATAAATTTCAAAAAATGCTACTTTTATCTGTGCTTTTATCTATATGCATCTTCGGGAGATTATCACATTTATAGAACCATTATTAAAAAATATTAAGGACAACTTCACCCATTTGTCATAGATCGAATAAATTTATCATTAAAAAATCCAAAATATAACAGACTACAGTTAAACTAAAGTAACATTAATTGTAGGGAATAAGCCCAAAGCTATTAGTTCGAATACATGGGCGTCATCTGGGTGAGGCAAAGCGGGAGTGCTTATTGTATGTGAACCTTCTGTGAAAACAGCCATTGAGATAAGCCAATGATTTATAGTTTATATTATTGATTTTCAATATAGAAATAATGTGGTCCCGATGTTTGGCAACAATATAAAAATAAAAATTAAAGAAGAGCTTCGTCTATCGGTGAAATAATTTCAATCATTATTACTGACTTTTTCCCAGCAGGCAAAGAAATCACACAGGGAAGGTCAGATCCGATGCTTTTAGGCACGAGAGAGTGAATAATGACTTGGGCCCCACGAGAAACGCTAAGCGCGGAGTATCCAGATGCCCACCCCTTTTGCTCCACGCCCTTCAGAGGAAGCGAGGTTTCCGCGGGAAAGACCAGCTTTAGACCATGTGCACCCGAAGGTGCGATGGAGGAGGAAAGCCAGAGGTGGTTATGTTGAATTTCAAGGGAATACTACCACGAGTCCAACCTCAGTTTGAAGGAAGCTGCAGCTATCACTTCACCATGGTACTCGTATCGGTTCAGTCATTCTTAGTACCTAGCCACAGAGACAAGTTGCCATTCGAACAGCCTAAAGCCGTTCTTCCCTGTTTGCCTAGGTTGTTGAGGATAGTGGCCTTTGACACAGTCTCCACTTTATGGGTACGCAGTACAGGGTGACCTGCGCACCCAACTAATGTTAGCTGGGCTACACCAGCAGCGTTTGATGAGCACATCATTACCTCAGGGGTTCAACCGTTGTCCACGGATGTAGGGTTGGCTTCCCCCCCACCCCTCGGGTTTTATGGGTGGGCATCGTGGAGTCTTACACCGACCCTACATACTACGAAATAACAAAAAAAAATTGCAATCAGTTTCGTACGTGAGGAAAAGTGGACACGATTCTCCACATGCAAATCAGCAAATAAGATTTTTTTGTTGTTGTTTTATTTTGGACAATCCGGATAATCGAAAATCCAGATAATCGAAGTTCTACTGTAGTTTGTGTTAAGACACGGTCCAGTAAACACAACGTCTAACTTATGGGAATATTTTTAAACTATAGTGTCATTAGGAGTTCAAACAACTTAAAAATGAAAATAGGGATCTCAGGAACAACGCTCGAAAAGGACGATACCAAAAATTAGAAGATGAGACCCTGAAATCGATAGTAGAATCAGATCCTCGTCAAATATTCTAGACTGTTCATGATCTACAGTTTGTTCCCCCCCCCCCTTACAAATGTGAACAATTGGTAAACAACCCTTACAAAGGTGATTAGATTTTGTTAATAAGTATTTAAGGGACGTTTTTTCCTTGTTGGACCAAAAAGTGATTGATTTTTTAACATTTTTTTATGCAAAAATTATTAAATTTAGAATTTTGATTTTTAATTTGTAGACTAGACGATATTTATTGAACATAAAAATATTTTTTAAAGTATAACAAGATAAGGCAGTGGGAATGAAGGGAGCCACTTATGTCGATAGATGAGCGATGACATTCTTCACTATGGAAGTCTTAAGTCCTGAACAAGTCTTTTTTAGTAAAAAAATTAAACATATTTTTACTTTGTATAATATTGCGTATAGCTTAAACTAAAATTAAAAAGAAATATTGGAAAATAAAAAAAATATGGTGCGATCAAAAAAAAGTTTTGTTTTTTTACCAACATTTTTTATAATTTTTTGTTCATTTAATTAAAACTTGTAATTATTTTTAAATAATTATAGGTCAAATGATGAAAATATTATTTATACATATGTTTGCCAAATTTTATAAAGAATATTTATCTAGGGCGAGTAGGAACACTTCCGTAAGCTTGGAAAAAGTAGTTTCGAGATTTAAAGTTTAAAGTTTCTCCTTCTCGCAGCTTCTCCTATTCGGCCTATGATTATGCGAATATAATTTATTTTGACATGAAATTTTCTGATAGTGTTCTTAAATATTGGTTCTTTACTAAATAAATGTTTTCCACTAATAAAAAAAATGTGTTCAAACTAAATTTTTTATCATAGTATTTAACTGTGTAAATAAGCTGATAATATTTTTATTAAATAAATTAAATAATTTAAATTCTGGCAGAAATATATTATAGTATTGAATTTTCTCTTTCAAAAGATGAGTTACATCATTTTATGAAGTAAAGCACGGTTTTCTATGCCAATAAGAGAGCTGCTCTACTATGCTCTGAAAGCATTATATATCATAAGCTGTGAATGAATGTGCCTATGAAATTCCATCAAATAAATGTAGTTCTCTTTCAGTGGTTATTTCAAAATAGATTCCGAAATCAAATGAGAAATCTAAATTGTATTCACTGAGAAGCGAATAGCAGGAGTCACTTTACTGCAGCACGTCATGCGATGAAATTCTCTTATCTAAAGGACCTTTCGCAGCGTATCCTTCGAAAAGTATATCCAAAATTGCAATTCTCCGAAGAATATCGAACGAAATATTCGAGACGAGCTTCACTTCCCGCATAGTCCTTATGATATTAGTATCCATCCGAGCAATTCGCTCCGAAAACAACAATAATGGCCCCGAATTTGGTAATAATAGCAAAAGATAGGGTCTGTAGAAAAGTTTCGATCGTTCCGACAAAGTACCCAAACGGCAAAGATAAGGCTCTATCTCACGAATAAAAAAGAGTAAAACGCATGAATGCGTCGTAATGTAAATTTACATATATAAGCGATATTCCTCTTAATGCCAACATTTAAACACTCCCTTCTGGGGGCACGTAACACAATATTGCCACCATAAAACAAACCATTCTCTTTTTAAAGCCAATAATATTGGAAACGTATAAAAACTCTGCATATTCTCCGCATGTGAAACTTTTTCGCGTTGAAAAATAATGGCAGTTTGAGATATGGCGGAATTTTTCATTCAAAGAACGAATAAACTTTTATTGTGGCAATGTCGCCGTTTTACAGCCTACCAAATAACAAGGCCAATTTTATTAACTTACAATTTAGTTTGAATAGCATAAAAGTAATAAGCTTTCGATCAAAGCGTCTCCCGACTCAAAGCCTACGCAAAAAATCAGCTCAAAGCTAAACTATTTTGAAACGCCGCTAGTCGAATGCCTCGGGGTGAGTTTGACAACTTTAAGGGCAGTGATTATAAAGCTGGCATTCGTAAAATTACACGAGTTTCAAAGTTCGTGGCTAGACCTGACAATTTGCAGATTAGAATTTGTTTTACAAAATGAAGGTGTTGAGAATATCCACTTCGTTCCTCATCAACTTCAACATCTCAATTAACCTAACGCAGAAGTAATTCAACTATGAATAGCTATTCAATTGGCTACATTTAACACCAATGAGCATTTTGATCAAAATATATATAATTTCCAAAGACTTGTATAATATGGGCTTAATAAATTGATTTATTTGGAAGGCGAGTATATGCATGGATATGAAACGATACACACTAGCATGACGTTTACGCCTGTATACGGGACATGCCAAATGCAGTTAGTTTGAACAATCTCAGACAAGCAATGGCCACTTTAAAAATAGTTGTAAATCATATAAAACCATTGAAATTTGACACATATTATTTAAAATAGCATTAATATATTTTGAGAATAAATTGGTTAAATATTTTATCAGATGAACATATATGATCTTAAGTTGTGCAGACTTTTGAAAGACATTGTCATTATGGTCATTATATATTGAAAATTTCCATTGGTGTCAGGTCTAGAGACCATTTTAATAACCAAATCAATTATTTTGGTGGCCCTTTTTCGTGGATTGCACGGTTTCCAGATCTGACACCACTGGATTAGTATTGAGACGTGTCTTATTCTGTGACGCGCACGGTCTCTAGACTTGACACCACAGGATTTCTTTATCTAGAGAAGTACCCTGTTTGCATACAAAGTAGATGTGGTCAATTTAAACAAATTTTGTAAATAAATTTAATAAAAACATCTTAAGCATAAAAAGTATTATCTTAACCCTAATCTTGCCTAACTGCTTATTGAATGATTTGTATGATAGGAGTAGATCATTGAAAAGGGTATATTATAGAAAGCTTTTTAAAACATAACTAAATTCCGATAACGACCGATCGCTTCTTACGAATGCACCGTTGCCAGTTGGGTAGCGACGCGCAGAAGGCGGTCGGCAGACCCCACTTCTGACACCAATGTAGCGTTGAAGCGAGGGCGCTTTCAGGGACAGAGTCCCCGGGCGGTTCTCCGCCCCCACGTGCTCGTTAGGATAGCCACGCTTGCGCATATGTCCGTTCTTCTATTCCGCACTACAAATAGAGAGAGAGAGAGGTCTGGCTGCAAGGGGGACGACCTCCCGCAGCCAAGGCCAACCGACGACTTTCCTGACTCCCGCTTCCTGCGCGTCAGTACCCAACCGGTAACGATGCACACGCAAGAAGCGATCGGTCGGTAAGCAGGTGCAATGTCTCCGCAGGGCCACAAGAGATGGCGCTATTAAAATAACAGGTTGCACCTGAAGAGAAATGGAAGATGTCGCTACTACGTGGGGATGATAAATCGCCCACGCTACACGAAAAGCTTCAAGAAATCAACTCATATTCTGGATATACTAGACAAAATATCATCTTTAAAGATTTGAGTCAAAGAATTATCACTTCGTTAAATATTTTCAGTACACTTTATCGAAATAATTATGAACCATATTGAAAAGATATCGATTACTTCATATACCAAATTTGGGACATTCTTATGCATTGACCTAATATTTGATATGGTGTTAATATAAAAATGATTATGGATTTATGTCAACTTTATCAAATTTTCTTTAAATCTATTATCAACACGTTTTTTTCATTTTTTCAGTGTGCTATCATAAAAGTCATTAGATCTTACGTTTGTAAGTCCAAAAAAAAAAAAACGTTAATTGCAAGCACCAGTTAAAATGTCTCAGAAGAAATTCAAGAACAGAAATAATTTCTTTTATTGCAGTAATAAAGGTTAAAAGAGAAATATTCATAAAGGAAGACATTCAACTCTTAAAATGGTCCTTATAAATAAGTTCCGCAAGTAGCCACATCAGAGTTTGTAAGACAAAAAAGGTTTGTAATGCATGTCTCTAATATAAATATCGCCGGATAGGCCAAGGATAAATGTCCCGTATTATGGAAAAAACGTGCTTAGGATGCGACATTTTCCATTTTGTGTTTTCTTCCTTCGTTAAATAATCCTGTCATAATATATCTTTAAAGTGTTTCGCGGCTACGAAGATCGATCATACAGCCCGATACACCAAATGCCTTTTAACGTCCATAATGTTTTCTGTGCGTGTCCTCACACCTACTGAAAAAAGTGGCATTTTCACTCCTTTGTCGACATGGGAGAAGAAAAAGTCTTTGTGGCGGCATAATAAAATTTATAGATAGAAGAAACAAAATAAGAATCTTAGGGTTATAGCCTTTTGCTCGTGGCTCGTGGTTTATATTTTCAGACGAGCACAACGGACGAGATTTATTATTTTCAATGGGACTATTGCTTACTTTCGATGGTTGTTTGTCTTCATCAATTTGCCATTTCAACGGGTTACGTTTTAAAAGCAATACATTTGTTTCGGGGTGGGTATTTGTGCTATGAAAATATTCAAATATGCGGAGACCATTGAAAGCTTTAGGCGAGGCAATTACTTATGCAAAACCGGCAATTAAACTCAAATATTAACGCCCTTACTACAAACGTCTACACGTCTGAGACCATAAGTACGCAATTTATACACGCAGTTAATATTATCCCTATAGGATGAAATAAATCCTCGAACGATAGCACTAATGTCTTATAAGATCGGAATTAACATAATTTCTCAAGTAGAGGACTTAATATTAATCAACTTGTTGTAGCGCTCTTAGCGACCGAACAAGGATTCGCTAATTTAGTGCACCGAAAGTATTGGATTAATTAATATGCTGAAGTTTACAAATTTGGCCGAATAAATCCGCGACGTTTACTTCAAACCAAAATGAGTGTCATTAGCCTTTATTATACATGCTAATGAAGCATCGGAGCGGGGGTGCTCGTGGGGCAGAGTCCCCAGGCGGCTCACCGTCCGTTCCGTTCTTCTTTCGGGTCATGATGTAGCAGCATGGATGGATGGGGATGGACAGGCGTCGAACAAAAAGACTATCTTCTCAGATATCTTTATTCAAAACGAGAGAGAAAGAGAGATCTAGCTACGGGAAGGATGTCCTCCCGCACCCAAGGCTAACCAACGACTCCTCCCGCCTCCCACATCTTGCCTCACGCATCTTGCCTTCTACGCGTCACCACCCAACCAGAAGCAATGTAGGCGCAATGTTTCCGTAGCACCACAGAAGATGGCGCTGTTAAAACAATGCATTGCGCCTAAATAGAGACGAAAGATGTTGCTGTTAATCTGGCGAATTAAATCTGCTCAGATCAACAACGTCAGTACATAGGAAAAAAAATCTGTACAATCTCAAAAAATTATATATGAACGCTCACTCAACAGGTTATCTGGGTGAGCGTGAAATATAATATGTAAGTTGCGTTCCACCTCATGAAACAGCGTTTTGTAAAACAACTTGTTATTTTTCACGGCTTTCATCAAGAAAGGACAAGACGACAGACAACAGGCAGCGACAGACTGGATTGGGGACTCATTATCAATCGAACCCATTTCCTGCGCTGCTGTGTGGTCTGTTCTGGGTTACCTCGGACTAGCCACACAAATAGTGTCTTCCACTGATCCTTTGGCCCTATGAGAAATGCTACGCACGGAGTGTCCAGGTACCCATCCCTTTTGCTCCACGCCTTCTAGAAGAGGCGAGGTGTCCGCGAGAAAGTCCAGCTTCATATCATATGCACCTTAAGGTACGATGGAGGAGGAAGTACAAATATTAAGCTAAATTCAAGGGACTTATTTCAGCGGGTTCACTGCCACCACGAGTCCAACCTCAGTTTTAAGGGGGCTGCAGCAGATGACGGACTGCAGGGGCTACCTGGTACCTGGTACTATCATGGACAATGGTTAGGGGTATTCATTACCCCAAGGGTTCAACCGTTGCCTACGGGCGTAGGGTCTGCTCCCTCCTGTGGTTTTATGGGTGAGCATCATGGAGTCTAACACCCACCCGGAATCAAGAAAGGAAAATCATAAGTTGTCTCTTGAGAAGATTGCTGATCATTTTGACATATTTTTCTAAATATCATATATAAAGTGCGGCAAAAAATCTGCCTCTTTTGTAAGTGTTCAATGGAAATCGCTTATATTAAAAAACGGGTTTGAACCAAAGACATTAATTTCTACTTTGATGCTGATATTTTATTCAAATATTATTAAGGTTGCAGATGGCGCCATTTCGGATGCTGAAAACTGATTTCTTAAGCGGGAATTTTAATATCCACCTGCTGAAATAAAACTATTAAAACATTTTCAATTGGTAATCGTTTTCACTTTGCATGCAACCAAGCCGCCATTAAATATCCCGATTCTGAATAATTTAGCATCAATGCCTGAAAATGAAATCCTTAATTAATACTTGCGCGAAATAATAAAAAAAGGACGAAATTCACCGGGATCCCGACCAATCTCCATTTATAATATTTGATATGAATTTTATTAAGGACCTTGATATTTCCGTATTCAGCAGGAAATATATTCGAGGAATAGCTGGCCTGGAAGTAGGGTGATCGATTCAAATCCATCACCGCGCGTGTCTCAATCAAAATAAATTGCCCCTTTTTTATCATCCTTTGACGAAGGGCCGAAACGAGTCACCGGTTGGGAAAAAATATTTCCGGTCCGACACATTTTTTTTCTCTCCCAACTCTTGTCGACGTCTTCGAGTAGATGATGGGTCACGTTATGGATGTGGAAGGAAAGTGGTGAGTCGATTAACTCCGAGGTATAGAAGAAGCGTTCGAGTGGAAGATGCTGTCGTTATAGAAATGGGAACTCCCCGGCGCCTTGCCCGACTGTTCTGCAGCTGGTATATATTACAATACATTATCCTTATATTTATGAGCACCCCATACAAGATTATATACTCAGCTTTCAATGGTTATTCAAACGTAATAAAAAATAGTCTGCGAGTATGCGAAAATTCGAGATGAATCCATGGTATCCTTAGAACAAGAGCAAAGCGGGCAGGTATTCATTGCCCTTAGCGAAACGTCGAGTGGATAAATGGTTCGAGTGCATCGCACAAGGGATGATACGACATTATTTATTATACAAAGCGAGTGAAAAGAAATACGACACTCCAGGGAGGACAACTTATATGTTTGGTGACAAGGTAGCAGGAATAAACGAGCCAAGGGTCGGACCTAAGGTAAAGAAAATGATTCTGACTGCGAATATATAAATAAATATGTAAAGTCTATACGACCGGAGCGAGCAAACGCAATTCTTTCCGTGTCTCTAGGATTTGAAGGATTTTATCCCATAATATATTTATGATCTCTTGATCTGCAACAAACTCTCAAATAAATCAATGAAATTCGGCTTTATATTTCATTTTTTCGCTTTGACAGCAAACAACGTGTACTTTGTTTATTTTTATTAAAAGCCACTCAATCCCTTCGCGTGTAAAAATATTGATCTTGTTATTTTAACCGAATAATACTGGATTTAGCGATCGGATTCATAGCCCAAACATCTTGAATTCAAATCTTAGAGATGTGGTTTGTAACCAAAAATTCACGTCATGGTAGTCATCTATAAATATATATGATGAAACGACATGCTGTCTATCAATCCGAGTGTTCAATAATACTTTTACTGCCATACATCATTATATCGCCGATGACAACATATGCGAAAAATACCAACGACGATATATCGCCGTGTACTAGTCTGCTACTAGAATATAAGCAATAAATTTTATGCATTAATTAATATAAGATCCTAAAAAGTATATTGACCAATTTGAATTCGATGACTATATTTTTGATTGCCATATATAATATAATATCATCAGTTATCACTCATCAGAGATTTATATAGAGATTTAGCCTATTAACCCCTTTAAGACGTAAGGCATAATGTTGTGTACGAACCAAGAAATGGTTGACCCAAAAAAAACCTTCATAGCAAAAGAGAGCTTTGTATATTTGGTGAAATTCGGAACGAAACATACACTATAAGCTTAAAAATCCAAGAGATCACAGAAAAATTACATAGATATAAGTTATTGAAGTTGAATGATATCAAGTAGTGTTCTGGATATGGACTAAAGATTTTGCATGTCAATACTAGGCTATGTATTGCTTAGTAAATGTATTTATGAAGTGAAATTAATATAAGCGCAGTAATTTGGCTTAAACGTCACGAGAAGTGAAACACAAACTGCAGTTAATTTGATTTATTAATTTTACTATCTATTTTAATTAAATTGACATCCATTCTGGTCATTAAAATGGCAGATGGCCGAACGAAACAATATTAAAGCTATTTTTCTAATAACACTCTCGTCGCCCAGCCTGAATTAGTGTTGTTTCAAATGGGGCCCCAATTTGATAGTCGGAGCGTACACAAAAGGAATAGCGATGTGATATTATAATGCACGAGATAAACACGGACTCAGGTGTTGTTTAACTTAGATCGATAAACTTGACCAATCAAACTGTCATTAGCCAAACTAACGAAAACAAAATGAAAATAAGCAAGTGCGAACAGACAAGGGTAGTAGTGCAAGTTTAGAAGTTGATCTCGAAAGATATTTAGACTGTTGTTGTCTGGAAGACTTACATTTGAATGTCATTAAGAAATATATAACAGAGAGACGCAGGATTCGCCTTTTGGAAACTGTAAGATTTCACTGCATTTACCCCAGAATAAGTATATTTTTAATCCTCAAATCAGAAAATTTTGGGAACTTTTAGTAAGAGAATGGTTGTGGCTGAAAAATGCTAGGCTTGCCAATGAAAATAAGAAAGTGAAAAAAGCGTTTCACAGCTAAGAAATTCATATTTCATTTTAAACATAATTGTATGTATATTATTAGGTTGGGGAATAAGTTCGTAGCGTTTTTATCAAAAACTTTTATTTAAACAAAAATCAATAATTTTAACAATAAATTAATTAATTATGTATTCGTAATTGTTGTTTACTATCTCCTCCCAGTTTTTAAGGTCGTCTTCATTGTTGAAGGTATTGTCTCTCATATAGTTCGACAGGGAGCAAAAAAGATGGTAATCTATCGGTGCAAGGTCTGGAGAATACGGTGGTTGCTGAAGGACCTCCCGTTTTAGCTCTTGGAGTGCGGCTTTGACGACTTGTGCAACATGGCGCCTGGTGTTATCGTGAAGGAGTATGGATGGGATCTTTTCAGTTGAATGGCCTCTTTCACGCGGTAAAACTGAGCTATGTAGAGCTCCTTGTTGACTGTGGCATTCCTTTCGAGCATTTCCCATTGCACCATGCCTTCCTAGTCCCACCAAACGCAGATCATGATCTTCTTTGGATGGAGATCAGGCTTGACTCTCGGCTTTGACGTATCTCCTGGAGCCACCCATTCCTTTCTTTGCTTCATGTTTATGTATTGGCACCATTTCTCATCTCCCGTGATGATTCGGTACAAAAAACACTGTTTATGATCGCGTGTTGGCGGGCGAGATGTTAAGAAACAATTTGAAGGCGATTTTCTTTGTTGTTTTCGTTAAGTTCGTGAGGCACCCAGGCTCCCAATTTTTCGGCAAATCCCATTGAATGAAGAAGATTGAGAATCGTTTTATGATCGCAATTCATTTTTTCGGACAATTCACGACTTGTTTGGCGACCGTCCTCCTTTAAACTTCGTCGAATTCAGAAGGTCTTTTCGCTACGGGGCGTATCGTCAACATCAAAATCACCATTTTTGAACTTTGCGAATCATTTCCGTACTGTAGACTCAAAGGTAATAAAAAATGATGAAATAAATAAATATTATACACTTTGTCAAAAAGTAAAAAAAAGTTGTATTATAAAAGAATATAAAAACGCTACGAACTTATTCCCCAACCTGATATATGTATATTTTAGTTATTTTTTTTATATGTTATATATATTTTTATATTCCTGTTTATTTCATATTTTCCATGTTTTAATTCCATAAATAGAAATGAAAATACTTGTGAAATCGTATTTAAGCGGAAGAAGAAAACGTTCACCAAAATTACGCGAAACGCCCGTCGCGCATATTTGATGGACGCAGCGACGAACGAGTTAATGCAAATTTTATTTCATTCAAACTATACATAATTTAATGTGGGTTACTATTATAATTTTGGCACTTTAACAATATCAATTTGATGATTTTGACCACTTTACTTTGATACATTTCAATAATGTGTCGTGAAGCGACGTGTTTTCCAGACAATACAATGACTTGAGTAGAGTTTAATATTTTAATTTGTGATATTGATGCACTGATAGTCAATAACCATTAGTTTTCAATTCAATTCCAACTCTTATTCAACTCAATTGATTCCATTGTTTTCGTACGTGCTTAAAAAACTTAACTTGAACCTGGGCTTTATAGATCAGGAGCATTTAACATTTTTGGCTTAGAGCCAGAGCAAAATGTTCAAGGTTGTAGGCCATCCATGCAAAAATATTTCAATTTAGCGAGCAACACATTTTCCTGAGAAAAATATTTCTATCATCCAAATCGAGATATTGACGATCATAAAAGTACGACATAAATCAAATTTATGCAATCCAAATGTCTAAAGGCAGTGTTCATTATTTAAATCATTGCAAAATTGCCAATTCATATCGAAAAATAATATTGGTTGAATTCGATAATAATATGGGGAAAATGACGATTTTCCATAGCATTTGCACACATCAAATGTGTGTATATAAATTCCCCTACAAATAAAAATGCCATATTTTTAATGCGATGGTTTTTAAAGCTCAGTGTGATTTAAACTACAAACACTAGACAAATTTGAAACATAGCATTTAATATGATTAGTGTTTATATCCGCTGAGATTTTTCTTATTGTGTGCCACGTTGGAATTATACAAATTTGGAATGAAGATGTTTATCTCGGGGGAAGAGATGGTTGGATGTTGAAAAAATACCAAGGAAGTCACGTATTCTGCAGCAAATGGCCATAAGCCGATAGACTATGTCCAGAATAATAATAAGGCTAGAACCTTCGAAGAACCCATATTGGATAGGTGAAATTCCGGAAAATTTTACACCGTGACGCTTAATTAAACAATTATTACGCAAGTCCGTGGAGGAAAATTAAGGCGTTAGATTGACAAGATTAAAACCACTGGATTATCGAAGTACGTGATTTTCAACAACAAAAAATACAAGAACAAGACCAGAATATCATCAATTTTATCCAAAACCAAAGGACTGTAAGGATTCTATATTAATGAGAATTGAAAGACGGAGCACGGTGTCAAAACGTCAATGGATTCAGTTTCCAATTAAGTGCCTCTAATCATAGGATTTGATTTGAATATCGCCTACATTTCCGCAGGGAAGCAAATAGTGACTGTAATTAAGACACAGACAAAGTTTTAAATTTGATTAAGCCCCAATCTATACTATGGTCCTTTGGACAATTACTGATTGAAGGACAGCCAAATCTATTTAATATTCAGGACCCAAATTAAAATATTGAAGCATTGACTCATTTTGCAACGGAAATATGCAAATTTACTTTATTAATTAATAAAAGTCTCATAAAAGTGAAACCTGCTCACATAAAAATGTGCACTATAAGACTATAATACTAAATAAGGGCTGTATTGTTAAAAATACAGAGAGACTTTTACAATATTACTAGCACAAAATTCAAACATTTTAAATGCATTATTAGCAATATTATGCATTAATTGATATAAGATCCTAAAAAGTATATCGACCAAATATTTTTCTAGGATTCATTGATTCCGATACGTAGAGAAGTTATAACAGGGTTTGTTTGAATTGGAACTTTAAATATTGTAGAAAAGGTTCAATTAGCGAGTATTATAGTTATTAGATGTTAACCCTGCATAATTTTAATAAACGACGAAATCTGGATTCGAACCAGAACTTTAACAATAAGAGTTCAGAATCTAGCCCATTATACTTTTGGTCCAATTTAAATTTAGTCTTTGTAATATCCATTACAATGAAATATACAAATACAGACATGTCAGTAAATAGCATTATAATTATTTAAGTGCTATTTACATACTGTACGTTTGAATTCGATAACTATATTTATGATTGCCATATATAATATAATATCATAAATTATCACTCATGAGAGATTTAGCTTATTAACCCCTTAAAGAGGTAAGACACAATGTTGTGTCCGAATTCCAGACTCAGAAAGAGCATTCTTTCGCGTTGAGATTGGAAACAGACAGAGACGAAGAATGTCTTGCACTTTGAGTTTGGAAAGAAACAGTGACGGAGATTATCTTGCAGATCGAATATTATAAATGTGAGACAGCGATGGAGAGCTTCCTGCGTATATCGTACGATTGTATAAATCGTTAACCCAAATTTATCAACTACCAATGATTTGTGAATGATGTAAAGAATTGATTTCAAGTGTATTACTTATGTTTACTTAAAGAAATTACCGATTTTTATGTGCGATTGACAGTGTTTAATTATTTATATACAAGCTTCATACACGCTGCGACGGTCCTGACAAATAAGTAGAATTGTACGGATGATAAGTGGCGGACATGCAAATATAGCAACTAAGTTTATGATGATTTAAAGTTTAATTTTAAATAACCAAGAAATGATTCACCACAAATAACTGAAGATGATATTCTGCAACTAAACCTGATTTAATCAACAATGTATATTTCAAAATCCCAAAAAAAAAACCATATAAAAAAAGAGCTTTGTGTATTTGGTGAAATTTGGAACGATACATCTACAATAAGCTATTAAATCCAAAAGAAACTATCACAGAAAAATTATATAGACAAGTTATCTCTATTACATACATTATAGACACGCTACGTACTGTATATATGTATATCTATACTGTGTGTCCAGTCATGACAGACCAGTCACGCGCCTATTTTATTATATATTACACAAACATAATTTAATATTTTAGCTGATAACTAAATTATCCAGTTTTACCAGTTCCATGATATCGATGTTTAAAGTTATATTCGAGGAAATTTCTACATCTTTCCATACTAAAATTTATATTTTACTTTTACAAAAAAAGCTTTTTACTAACTCATGTAGGAAATATGCACTGTTATGGGATTGATGCGCGAACACTCAAACACCAACAGAAGACGGATTGTATCGTTTTAATTATTTTTGGCGGGATCATTTAAAGTAAATAAGAATTTAATGGACCAGCTCACGCATCGCACATCCAGTTGAAAGCTTATTTATTCAATAATATTTCATCGCCTTTCCCGAGGAAAAGCTGCCCGAAGTATAACCTCCATGCGTTTAATATCCCATTTATATTCAGATTTAATTTAAACCCCTCGCACCAAAGCGGAAAAATATTCAAAAACACTAATTGACCCATCAGGGTCAGGAAGCCCCGCCACTTCTGTGCGCAGCGCCTACTCCCGGACCCCGGTGTGGAGGAGTTTATCCCATTTTTCTCGTTTTTTTGCGGACTTATCCGTAAAATATGTTTCACCGCGGGTGAGGTGAGCATATCGGGCTGTTTGTAAACAATAAATAAGGTCAGTACGCTTCAGTGGACCGAATAAAGGACGCGGTCCTGAGCTTTCCAGCCCTGCTCTGAATAACGCCGTGGGACATTCTCTCAAGAAAAAAAACATTTATTTATCACCTAGTGTGAACGTTTTATCGACCATACCGGCGGCAAAGTTAATGCCTAGGCCTAGGAGAGATAGCGATTTCGGCCCGAGAGAAATCTCTTGTGATCCATCAGTATTTACATTAGAAAATCTGCATTTTTTTTTGGCCGTATGTCCTTGACTTTCGCAATATACATGAATTTTATTTCCTTACGAAGGCATTTTTCTTAGAGAAAAACTTGGTAAAATATATAAATTTTTTCTTGCAAAATTGAGATAACTATAATAGTATAATATTAAGACATATAAATTACTCACAATTAGGGAATCCAATCTCGAGCAAAAATTTCAATCCTGGGATTTCGGGATTGCATTAGATCATCCCGGGATCAGTATTGGGATCCCGGGACCGGGATTTTTAATAGTTTAAGAAATTAAATTGATAAATTTGTAAGTAACATTAAAGCAACAAGTATTTCGTCATTTAGTCTGGATCTGATTTTGGATGCCAGGCAACTTGCTGCTGAAAATGCACGTTCAGCCTCCACACTCGTTGGAGGTATCATCATCACATATTTAAATGCTAGTTCGAGCTGATGACGGCATAAGGACCCATTTTCGAATAACATCGTCAATGTGACTGATAAAATTTCATTCTGCTAAGACAAATACACTCGAAAAAAATCCCGATTTCCCGACAAATTATTTATTTCCGTCGCTGCAGATGAATACTTATATACTATAATACTTTTATGTGATTCGTAATTATATTACGGAGCGATACAAAAATTCTGAACCCCGTATCTATTATATTTCATATCGATATTCCCATTATTAGAGTCGAGGTGTAGTAAATACATCACCGGTAGGGAAAGGTTAATATACCAATTTGAAAAACATATATGTATTGTATATAAGCTCGCCAATCAGTAGTTACGCCACTGTTTCCAAGCGTCCAGATTTCAGCGGGAATATATCGATTTAGTAGCCTTTATCGTGCTGGTGAGGTATACGATTTCTGTTAGATAAAAATTTCAATCCCGAATTTCTCGGGATTACGTTTACTAATTCCGGGATTCTTGAGCACCTAAAACTATCCGGGATCACGGGATTGGATTCCCTATTCACATTATGGGGTTTTTGAATATTTTCAATTGATTTTTTTTTCAAGAGAATCAATTTCAAATTCGACAGGGTTGAAATTGAAAGGGTTGTTTTTCAAATTGTTCAGGAAAGCCACCATATTTTTCAGGATATATCCAGAGTAAAAATATAACGTTTGCGGCTATAGACGCGTATGGCCTGTTGGCTCAATTTATCCTAACACATTACTCCAACATTCATAAAAATGTATTATACACCATTGCTTTCACTCCATAATACTGTATTTAGTACTCCGAAAGTTTAAACCTTCATCATTACAGTTAAATTATTCCAGCAGAAAGCTGATTTATTCCAATATAATATATTTTTATACTTCCACAATATAAATCTAATTATTAACATATTCTAATAGTCACAAGAGAATTATAGAATATAATTGCTCTAAGCATGTAAATCAGATGCCAGCGAGTCTTGGGGTAAATGGTTCTTATTCCTTAACCTCCTAGGTGCTAAACGAAGATATATCGTCGATTATGAAACTAACAAGAACTTCAAACGATCGTTAAATTTAAAATTTGACAATGTATAATAGTGTGAGTGAGGGGAGCAACGTATATTAGCGCGCCAGTGATGACATTCTTCACCACGGAAGTCTCAAGTCCTGGATAGGTGATATGCAGTATAAAATTTAAACATATTTTTACTAAGTATAATATTATGTATAGTTTGACCTATAATTAAGAATAAATATTGAAAAATAAAAAAATAGTGAGCTTTCAAAAAAAAAGTATGTATTTTTACCAACATTTTTTGTAGTTGTTTGTTCATTAAATTAAAATTTTTGAATATTTTTTTGATATTTATAGTTCAAACGATGAATACGTTTGTTTTACATATGTCTGTTAAATTTCACAAAGAATACTCATTTAGGGCGCATGGGAGCATTTCCGTGAGCTTGGAAAAAGTAATTTAAAGTTTCTTCTCTTCTCAGCTTCGCGCAGGGTAGCTTCTCCTCGTCGGCCTATAACTTTGCGAATATCATTTATATCGACTTGAAATTTACTTATAGTATTTTTAAACATTGTTTCTTTGCGATGCATAAAGAAAAAACTTTTTTTTTAACCAACAGCATTAACAATCAAAGGGTAACCAGTAGCAGTCAAATGGTAAATAATGGTCAAGACCAAGTATTGATATAGTAATTTTTATGTGATAATAATGAAAAAATAAACAATCACCGACAAATTTAATGATTTAAATCAAAATGAAATAAACCATAGATAATCGTTTTCAAACAAATAACTTTGAAAATTGACAAATCAATATTGTATGTGATACAAATAAGTTATACGATGTTGTAGTAGTCCCTTGGAAAAAAACATTTCTAGGCTTGGAGAAATATATCATATGTTGAAAGTTCTTTCTGAAAACAACCTCAACTTTCAAAGAATCTGTGTAGCGAAAATAAGTGTGTCAAAAATTGTAAAAAGCTTACATAGGGATTTTGGGCAAAACAACACAGTATAAAAGCTGATGACACTGGATACATTTGCGAAGATATTTTTATTTTAAATATAAAATGGAAATAGATTTTTCTTCAATAACTCTGCATTAAAGAGCATATTTATATTTTTAAAAGAGGTATGACTGAACAAAATTAGATATTGAATCTTCACAAAATCTTGTTCAAAATGAAGATAATCAATCCTTATGATTTTTGATAAAACATCTCAAAGGTCAATTTTGTCATAACATTTCACTACGCCGATTTTGCATAATATCACTGCCGAAGATACTGTATAAATTCAACCGAGATTAATTTGCAAATCCAGTCGTTGTTTAAACAGTGCATACGAATCAAACAAATCCTTTGCCTCAACCATCCACCGTATTCATATTTTCCAACCCCCAGATGTGAAATTCACATATATAACTTCATAAACGTTGATTAAGTTTTCCAATCCGCCATCATTTATGCATGTGCTCAGATGCTGAATAAATATGCTTAGGAAACGTCCTCATTTTATATGTTAATCGGAATGTATACTGCCAATCGCCCGACCGTAACATAATTTTTGAGTCAACATGTACTAAGTTTGTAAACACGAAATTATGAAACATCCCTTCCTTTGGGCAAAGTTTCCAAAGACTCATCAGAGCGCTCTGAGATATTGGTACGAAAAATATAACTGCTGAATTTCAATTCGTTGTTCTGGGAGATAGGGCGAATTTTTGTGCGGATTCAAAGGATGAAAGGATTGCAACCGAGACGCAGGAATAGAATTCCAGAAAATACCATCTTGACTTGAAAAAGAGCTCAAGTATAAGCGAAAGGAAAAACAAGGAGGAAATTGCGCTCGTATAAAACTCAAATTCGAGCTTTCCCAATTGAGTTATGCCTCGTGCTTTTATTTCGTGCTTTCTTCAAGCTCGCAGTCTCCTTTTATTTGCGCATAAAATAACTTCAATTGCAATTGATGCTCGTTTTTCAATTAGGAAAAACTGTAAAATTTATCTCAATTTTTTGCAAAAACACTTTCATCATCTGGCGATATCAAACACTCAAAAGAGTGTTTGAAAATTGAAAGCATTCATTTTAATAAAAAGCCTAATGAATATCTAACGACAAACATATAATAATTATGAATAGAACCTTATTTTAATATATCTGAATTGATGTTTAAAAGATTGCATAAATATAATAATATGAAGATGAAGAGAACACTCTAAAAAAAATAAGGATTTATAATTTTAAATTCAAAATGCGTGTGAAAATGTCGCAGGAAGATACATTCTTTCCGCTGGCTCTCAAGTGATCTCGTAGCTGGAGCTTTTCTTTGAATTAAATAAAGATCATGAGCAAAACGAGTGACTTTTAATCCCCACAAAAAAAAATATAGGTTTTATATTACATCAACATTTGACAGACAAATTTCAAATATCCTCTATCTAACGAATGAAAATAATTTCTAAAGAGTATGGATAACATAATTATTTGGTTTTCTATAATGATAAAATTTGGAATATTCTTGCAGTGCAGTTGAGAAATCCACAGATGAACTCAACGGTACTCTAAAAGAGAAGATTATTGAGCATCTTACCTCTGTTGAAAAGGAATTTAATGGTACTTTCCTGAGCTTACAGGAGAGGCTGCATTTGTACAGAGCCAATTTTCTGCTCTCCAAAATGCACCCAACCAACTACATAAAGTGCAGGATAATACATGAATTCGTAATTTTGTAATCTGGTTACCCAGATACAAATACAAGGAAACGAATGCATTAGAATATCCATTCAATGTAAGATGTCACATACCATTCAAATGAATTAATTTAATTGAATTGCTTTAAGAATTCATCAAAATTGACTTGAAATTATACACTAAGATAAATGCGAGGTTTTTGACTTCCAAATTAATGCAGCATTGCAGTATAAATGCAGCATTCAAACATTCGTATAATCACGCTTCTTTGTAATAAATAAGTTAGTTTCGCTTTGGTAATTTTCTAATACAAGAACCCAGAGGCATTCATGTCTTGAATTAAGGAATATTATTAATAGTTGCCGTGATTATACAATCGCCCATAAGATCGTTTAATTAAATACAATTATAATGATTGAGTGACGATTATAATTAAAAATGAAAGCATTAAAAAAAATAGCATTATAAATTTACAAAATCCAAAAATATATGTTCTTCGTCATATTTTTCGGGTTTAAGTATGTAAGTACGTGTTTTTTCCATTTGTTAACGAAAATTGTTAGTTAAAAGATGAAGCAATGTTTGTGTAATATATAATAAAATAGGCACGCTATTGGTTTAGTGTTTGTCTTATGCCACGTATAGACACACACTCACACAATAGAAGTGGCGTGGCATATGCGCGTAGCGTATCTATGATGCATGCCACGGAGACACTACAAATCCCGCTCTTTCCAATCAACCACCGCTTTATGTTTCACTTTTCGTGACGTTCAAGAAAATTTTCCCTACCACGCCTATAGAAATTTCACTTTAAAACTGCAAAGACATAATTCATATTGCAATACCTAATTTGTTGCAAAAACGCGTCGATTTTAAATATTGCAAGAAAGATGTTTTAATTTGCTGTTGTAATGCGATTAGCGACAATTCAAGGAGAATCCAAATTTCCTAGTTTATTTTCAATTCAATTATATGATTAAGTGCTCCTGAATCATTCAACATATATATAACTAAGTTTTATTGACACATTGTTTACAAGGATTTGGTTCCACTGATGATATCAACACATCATCATCATCTAAATTATCTATATTTCCGTTAAGAGAACGTCTTTGTGCAATTTTAACAGCGATATCTTCCATCTCTCTTTAGGCGAATGTGTTAATTTAACAGCGATATCATCTGTGGTGCTGCGGACACATTGCGTTTAAAATAACGACATCTATCGCTTATTGCGTGTACATCTTTGTCTGTCTGGTGGTGACGCACACGAGGTAAGAGTCATCAAGAGTGGTCGGATAACCTTCGCTGCGGGAAGACATACTTCTTGCTGCCAGATCTTTCTCTCATCATCAATAAAGAGTCAGCTAAGACAAGAGTGTTTTTATTCGGCACTCAACTATCTCCATCCCTCCGCTTGGCTATTTAGCGGTTCGAGAGCATAACGGACCCGCGTGAGAGTGCGGGCATCTCGACGAATACGTGAGAGCGGGGCGCGACCTAAGAACTATGCCCCGCGAGCGCCCCCGCTTGTTACTCAATCATCTTGGGTTCAAATCTACGTGAGATGTGATTGACAACTACATTTTTAAAAACATGTCAAAATGATTGTCAATGGTCCCATGAAATGAATTGTTAACCTGTTGAGGAGCGAGCAAATTTAAAATCGATGAAGTCGTTGATGTCACAATCGCTTTACGCCGATTACTTTCTGCCAGCTCCTAATCAGCGTAAGACAATCTTCAATTGTAAATGAACACTTGATAGTGAATACAAGACCACTTCATTTCTTTACATAAACAATGCACAAAAAATCGATTCAAGTACTCCTCCTTTAGAAGGAAATGATAATTGAACAAAGACTCATTCAACACGCAGAGAAGAACGGCAAGCAGTTAAATAAACAAACACTCACGATAACACACAATATTCGGTCGTTTCTTTGCGTAAACAAATAACACACTTGAAATCGAAATCATTATAAGTCGATAAATTTGGGCTTAACGATCTATACAATCATGCGATGCATGTGAGGAAGCTATCCGTCTCAGTCTCCCGATCTGCGCTAAGTTCTCTCTTTCTCTGTCTGTCTCCGAGCTTCAATGTGCAAGAGTGCTCTTTTTGGGACATGAGAATTCGGACATACATGTATGTCGATGCTCCCTGACAGCTTAAAGGCCACTTCAAAAAAAGCGTACAATAATTAACCTTTTAAGGAGTGAGCAAATTTAAAATCGATAAAGTCGTTGATACCATAATCGCTTTACATCGATTACTTTCTGTCAGCTCCTATCAGCATTAAGACAATCTTTAACTCGAGGCAGTCAATTGTAAATAAACACTGTTGATAGCATACAAGACCACGTAATTTTTTTACATAAACAATACACAAGAAATCGATTCATTTGCTCTTGCTTTAGAAGGAAATGATAATCGGACAAAGACTCATTCAACAGGCAGCGACGAATAGGAATCAATTAAATAAATAAACACTGTCGATAGCACACAATATTCGGTCATTTCTTTGCGTAAACAAATAACACAATTGAAATCTAAATCGATAAATTTGGTTTAACGATCTATACAATCGTGCGATGTATGCGAAAAGCTCTTCGTCTCTGTCTCCCGAACTGCGATACGTCTCCGAACTCAATGTACAAGAGTGCTCTTTTTGAATAAGTGGAGGGGGATCGCAGGGTCTCCGATAGTACTCCTTTAGGGGCTAATGACTTATTTTTATGATTGCATCAAATCTTTCTTATTATTTTAGAAAGAGTGTTTGAATAAACACCCATACCAACTAATCTATCCAACTGCATATTTATGGCATATAATGTTTTGCTGCTCGTGAAACATATTTAATTTAATCTTAAATCAAGCAGATTGCGATATAAATTTAATTTGGCTCGTTTTAACTTTTATTGTATATTCATATTGGCCATATAAAAGATAAAAGTTTAATTTTGTGCGAGTCGTAAAGATGCTGTATTCTGTCAAGCATCGTTCGTCTCCATAAAACTCAGACAACAAATACGAAGATTGGGAGTTGAAAAACTTCCTTATCCTCGACATCCGGTGAGACCTTGCATACTTTGATTACTGCCTATTCAGACATCCACTCAAAAGTTTCGGCAATATGCAAAGTTCGCTCTAAAATCCGACAGAACTTTATTAATATGCAGTTTAAGTCCCAGCTCGATTATGTTGGACAAGTTTTTTTTCCAAGGAAAAATATTTTTTTGGCGAATGAATTAATATCGAGGGGAGATATGCGTTAGAGTGAGCCCCTTTATAATCTCCATTGTGTATGTTCATTTTTGTTCCGAAAGGGAACATTCAATCTACTTTCATAATCTACGGGCCCCAACATCGACGATTTAGTGGAACTTCATCAGCCCATGTGGTCCATTGAAACACATTTCCATGAAAGGTTTCAATAAATTGCGAGTGAAACAAACCCATCCAGGGCCGGAGCGCGAAGGGGGGACGATGAGTGACAGGCGGCATGAACCATTCTTCCCCATAAATTCCGACACCCGGGCCTCATTTACCGCTGACAGAGGGAAAAATCAACTTTTTTTTAGGGAGACGTCTCTGATATTTTGCTCGCTGATTGATAAGGGCATTACGTGGGAGATGTGAAAAATGGTAGTCATCTATTTTTTTACGCGTGTTTTTAATTTATTTTTTCAGCGAATCGACACTAAAGCAGACTCTGAAAATAATTGGTTTCACCTGAATTATGCAAAAATATATTAAGATTCGAATGGTATATTTTACGGTCAGATATTTGAATATATAAATAGAATAATTTTGAATGGATACTACATGACAGACTATATTCAACAGCGTCAAATAGATGAACTTATCATAGCTTTCACTCAAAACGTTCATGGTACGATATTGTAGCTTAAGCGGCAAAACAAATATAAGTAGTATTTGTTTTGTCCTTAGATTTGTTATATCAAATCTGTATCAAAATAATCTTATAAATACGAGCCATATATCACACATACAATAAAAATAATATTTTTACTACAATCATGTCTTTCATATCATTATATCAACATTTAGCAAAAAATTCTAGCGGAAGACAAAATAATTCTTATGCCAATCAAAGATTTTTGTAGTGTAAAATGGGCAAACTCGCATGTGAATCCATTCACTATCAAGTTGCATGAGATAAACAGGAGAATGCTGATGGTCAGAAACTGATGAGAAGGTGCTCATTTTAAATAGAATTTTTATTGAACTCTGAGAGGGTTCTGCTACGAGACTACAAGCGAGCCGGCGAGAAGTACACATCTTCCCATGGCCAAGACTATCGGTCGACTCTCTGGTTTTTTTTTTGCGCGTCTATATTTTAACCTCTCGCTTGCGCACGAAAAAGAGAACAGGAAAGCGTCACTGTTAACCTTTTAAGGAGTATTATCGAAGGGTCTTCGATATGACCTTCACTATTCAGAAAGAGCACTCTTGTGCATTGAAGCTCCGAGGCAGACAGAGACAGAGAGAACTTAGCGCAGTTCAGGAGACTGAGACGGAAAGCTTTCTCGCATGCATTTCATGATTGTATAGATCGTTAAGCCCAAATTTATCCACTTATAATGATTTCGATTTCAAGTGTGTTATTTTTTTACGCAAAGAAACGACCGAATATTGTGTGTTATCGAGAGTGTTTGTTTATTTAACTGATTGCTGTTCTTCGCTGGGTGTTGAATGAGTCTTTGTCCAATTATCATTTCCTTCTAAAGGAGGAGCACTTGAATCGATTTTTTGTGCATTGTTTATGTAAAGAAATGAAGTGGTCTTGTATGCACTATCAAGTGTTCATTTACAATTGACTCTGTCTCGAATTGAAGATTGTCTTACGCTGATTAGGAGCTGACAGAAAGTAATCGGTGTAAAGCGATTATGACATCAACGACTTCATCGATTTTAAATTTGCTCACTAACGAAAAGGTTAATCTGGCGAATTGGGGACGGGAGTCCACGGGGAGGTTTTTCTGCGCTTTTATTGATCATTTGCGGTACTTCTCTGCGGCTCATTTCTAGTTTTATCACCCAAAAAATGAAATCTTAAAAGTGTTCCGTCGTTCATTGCAGCCGACTCGTTGGTCGGGACCAAGATGCTTTCAATCGTGGGTTCATGTGCGAATATTAGGCTTCCGACTAAGGCTATTACACCAAACCTAGAATGAACATACTGTCATATATTATTAGTAAAAACTACTCGATTAGTGAATCAAATTGTGAGTACTCAATACGCTTTGAGTCTGTACCAAGACGAAAAATGGTAAAACGATTCTTAAAAATATTATTAAATAATAACATTTTAAAGGAGACCGAAATTCATAATCACATAGAACGCTTGTTATTGACGCAGAATGATTAATCTATTGAAATATGTTCAATATTTTCTTTCCCTTTTACATTATTATTTCAAGATACATTATGTTATAGGAGGTACAGTACAAATTTTCACGTAAACCTCTTTAAAAGCCCAGCCCAAGGATAAAATATGAATATTTAAACGTCAGTAGAATTTGGTGGATATTAAATCATACATCCTGACAAGAAGCAAATGGAGCAAGCAGGGAAGAGATTAAAAAGGCATCTCGAAATAAGTTTACCTGCCTTAAAAAGCAACAAAGGGACGTGCAAATAGAATGTCATTCCCCGAGCATAATATCACAATACGTCAACCCTCGCCTCGTTTGTGGCGAAAAAAGCCAATAATGAAATTTGTTTTGTGGCGTATGTAATAGCGAAATATGGCAATAAAAAAAATATGTCAGAGACAAAAGTGAGATACGTCACAAACTACAAATAAAGTAGCATAAGGGCGATGGACCTCGTTTGAAATGGCAATCAAAAGACGTGATGAGGGTACAATCACGTCATTTAAGCCCTGAGCTTTTAGGACTTGGAGGAGGTCTAAAAGTGGCCAAACTCGGGAAGAAACGGAATACGTCCTGCTGAAAGATCTTTCGCTATGGGCTTAAGAACAAAAGTGATATCTTGACTATTTCAGACTTATGTGTTCCTTGATTTTTTTTTCCTATTTCAATTAACTTTACATCAAAGACATCCATTATAAAGTCCTTTGATTAAAGCACAAAGGATTTAATGCCTTCATCGATTCTTTTACAAATGAGATCCACTTCACATTGAACGAAGGATACTTCTGTCTTACTTTATGTAGAGTTTTGAGCAAACCAGCGAACTTTAAGCTTATAGTAATCAATTAAGTACTTTTTGAAACAAGACCAATTTAGATAAAACTGTAAAGTATTGATCTTTTACATGATATAAAGTAATATCATATGGTTAATATATTTTTGCGTTACATAAGAAAATAGATATATTATTCTGCATTTTCTCGTCGTCTTCATTTAGAAGAATATTAATGAAGACGTCTTTTTCCAGCTCATCCCGTATGTGTCACGTTTTCCAGATGAACCCTCGGGAAAGTAAGAATTTTGACGGTAAGTCGCTGTGAATTTTGCAAAAGGCGAAGGATGGAAGAGAATGAACCTCTGATAGGGAACATCTAAGAATACATAGTAAAAAGGTCAATTTTTGTAAAACCTCTTTCATGGTGGTTATAAATATTTATTTTATATCCCACTCACTGGGTGTCGAATGCCTTTTTTTTCCGTTCCTTTTTGCCTGCATTTTTCAGCAAAAATAGTACCTCTAAATATAATCTCTGGATGGAAAACGAGATTAAATATATCAAAGTAGGTTTTTAAGCCCCAAGAGCTTAAAGAGATAATAAGACTACACCTACATAGTTTAATGCGGATGAGAACTGTTATTTTCAGCATTTTTTACCTCTGAAAATTTAATAAAAATTAACAGAGCAGGCAAATAGACGTCGCCTGAAAAAAACGCAAAAATAAAAGTCACCTGGTACATTTCGTGTCCACTTTGCACACGGTACTTAATTTGTAAGAGCCCTTCTGAAGTAGCAGAAAGTGCTGTTAATTTTTCATTACAAAAATTCAAGTCAAATATTTATTTTCGTTTCTAAAGAAAGGACACGTCTTTCCAATTAAACGCATATAAAACAGACGACGCCGAAATAATTCGGGAATTGAGGTCACTTTTTCTCTCCGCCGGGCGTACATACATAATCGCTAATAATTATAATAAATCATTAGCGGCAAAAACAAGCGGAAATGTCCTAGAAGGAAAATCTGCACAAAAGGAAAACATTTTCCACGATTTATCTTTGTTTATTTGACACGGGCCACAAAGCCCAAGTATAATGGCCAAAATAGGCTTAACAATCTTTAAAAAAAAAAGTCTTACTCAAATATCTCGGCCGATATATCTCTCGCCCCACATGAGACTTTGACCACTTTCGGCAGATCTATTATTTCCTTATTTTTCAAAGTTCGAACATGTTATAAGCTTTTACCATTAATTCTTGTATACTTTTCGCATTATTTCACGGATGAGAATTTAAACATATTCGAGATTGAATGCTCATTTTGGATACATTAAAAGTGGCCAAAAATAAATATACTATATGACGATAATTTTTATTTTTGTGTAAAGAAAATTTATGACAATGTGGCTTTTATGACAATTGCCTTTACGACACTTATAAAGAAAGAATTGCCATCATAAAAATGATTTGTTTTTGAAAAATAGAAAAAAATATTAATTCAATAATAAGTGACTTTTATGGTACTTGTGGTTGCTAATATAGTCATAATAATGTGTTAAAAATGAATAAAAATAGTGGATTGAAAAATAATACACTTTTTAAACACCCTTTTATGATAAGTTTGTATCGAAACACAGTTAATGAAACACGTATTTTATACCGTTAGAAAATAAAAAAAAGTATTAAGGCGTCTTCTCACTTTACAAATTTAAAAAAATCGATTTTTATTTTTTTTTAAATTTTGAAAGTAAATATCTTCAAAAATGTTATATCGAAATTTCATAAAGATCGGACGAGTCTAACTACATTTTTGGGCGACCGTTAGGTGACTACCCGAGAGCACCCAGCTGCATACGTATTGTTCAGACTCATGGTGCAAGTGCAAGAAAGTGGTAAAAAACAATCAGATAGAAATTTTTAAACATCTTTCTGCTCTAGCTGAGGATGTTCACGAGGTTTTGAAACTAATTTATAAAGATCTTCGGAGGAAATACCCAAAATAACAACGAGTGTTTCAACAGCTGTGTCTGGACAATTTTTCTGCAACGAAAACTTTAAACGCGTTTATCTCAAAACAAGGTTTTTCGGTGGCTTGTTGATGAAATTTCGGAAACTATCCGGCCGATTGTCATGAAATTTGAATGACATATTTTTCATAGTTATGGCTATAGCGCATATCATCAGATTTTTGAAATTTTGATTTTAAGTAATTTTTTTTACAAAAAACTGCAAAAAAAAGTGCGTTTTTTTTTTTACTTTTTCGAAAAACGTGCGCCATTTTGTTATTTTCGCGAATATCAAAAATCTGATGATATGCGCTATAGCCACTGATATACTGAATCTAAAACTGTTTTATTTTTTTGTTTCAAATGACCCATCTCGGAGATACCATCAACAAGCCACGAGCATAACATTTCTACACGGGTTTTTCGATGCTACTGTTTTATTATAATAATTGTTCAAAAATATAAAAAAAAAATTTTTTCATGTACTTAAAAGATGTGTTTATTTTATTACATAAGATCCATTTTATTCCATATTTTTAAGCGAAAATCCTCGAAAAAAAATCCTGAAAATAGCCTATTTTTGAGGCGCCTAAAGTGAGAAGACGCCTTAAGTAAGTATTATCAAACGCAATAAGGGTCATAAATAAAAAAACTAGAATAGGAAGATTACTTTGATCATATTGATAAATAAGATTAAAAAATAAATTTGAGTTCACCGCGTGTTATTGTTAATATTTTTGTTCTAAGAGTGAATAAAATGATTGTGTTTACAAAAGGTTTTGCAAATGATATATTTTGGTTATTTTCACCTCCCCTCTTTAATAATATCTTAACACATTCCCATTGGGTTACTCATATGTGCGATTTTCGGTTACTATTGGTAGAAGCGGGAAACGCATATGTGCGTCTTTAGCCATTATACACTATAAAAAAAAACCAAATCAAGAAAAAGAAGACCTAAAAATCAAGACTTATATAAATGTATCTAATTTATGCGCAAAAATACCCTTATTTTATGATTTATATAATTCATATATTTTTATATTTGATAAAGGATCTGTAGCGTGGGCGATTTACCATCCCCACGTAGTAGCGCTGTTAATCTTAGCAGATTTAATTCGCTAGATTAACAGCGATATCTTCCGTCTCTCTTCAGGTGCAATGTGTTATTTTAACAGCGCCATCTCTTGTGGCCCTGCGGAGACATTGCACCTGCATACCGACGGATCGCCTCTTGTGCGTGCACCGTTGCCGGTTGGGTAGTGACGTGCAGGAGGCGGGAGCCGGGAGAGTTGTCGGTTAGCCTTGGCTGCGGGAGGTCGTCCCTCCTGCATCCAGATATCTATCTATCTCTCTCTCTCGTGTGGAATATATATTTATAAGTAGGATGATCCCCGAGTTTTATTTGGAACAATCACCTAGCGGGCCATCTGGATGAACGTGTTGAAGGACGCTTTCGCAACCGCGATTTATAAAGACAGTAGTTTTCCTCAGAAGATAGTGAAAAACTACTATAGACGACCTTGTTAATTTTACTGGAAACGGTTTTCTGGAACACAAAGAGTCCAGTATCCCTTTTCCTCGCGAGGGCGCTGTCGGGCTAGGGTGAAGTCCTACGTGACGTATAAATTCATTTCGGATTTGCTCCTACACCAACTGAGGCATATCTCCGTCCACGAGTAACTTACCCCCGAGAATTCGAGACTGGGTGGTTTCCCATTTTAGGTTGACCCTCCCAGTTTGGCGAATTCAAAGCAATATAGATGGTTAGTTAGAAGTTAATTTGAATATAATGTTATTGTTGCTAAACGGAATTCTTCCTTTGTAGTTGTCTGTTGGTAGTTCTTTCCGTGCTTTTTCTATTCCTTTAATTTTCTACTGATCCAATAGTGTAGAATGAAATGCGTCACATAATATAAATGCCCCGAAGGGATGGGAACCTTCAAAAACTGAGTAGTCTTTCGTGAATGGCTATGAATATTAAGTAGTGTTTCATGGATACATTCCTTATAAATAGGCAGTTTTGCTTTAATCATAAACCTATATAAATAAGAAAAATATCTGTATTAAGTCACCTATGATTCAAATCGCCTAAATCGAGTCTACTGATCATTTTGAATTTCACTTCCCATTATATTATACAATTTACCACAATGGTTCAAATGGCCACCAAAATCGTGGGATTTAACGCCTTTAGACTTCTAATTTTGGGGTTAACCTTAACCTTTTCGTGAGTACTTACGGAAATATCCGTTTTGACCTTCACTATTCAGAAATAGCACTCTTGTGCATTGAAGCTCCGAGGCGGACAGAGACAAAGAGAACTTAGCGCAGTTCAGGAGACTGAGACGGATAGCTTCTTCATATGCATCGCATGATTGTATAGATCGTTAAGCCCAAATTTATCGACTTATAATGATTTCGATTTCAAGTGTGTTATTTGTTTACGCAAAGAAACGACCGAATAATGTGTGTTATCGAGAGTGTTTGTTTATTTAACTGCTTGCTGTTCTTCGCTGCGTGTTGAATGAGTCTTTGTCCAATTATCATTTCCTTCTAAAGGAGGCGCACTTGAATCGATTTTTTGTGCATTGTTTATGTAAAGAAATAAAGTGGTCTTGTATGCACTATCAAGTGTTCATTTACAATTGACTCTGCCTCGAATGAAGATTGTCTTACGCTGATTAGGAGCTGACAGAAAGTAATCGGTGTAAAGCGATTATGACATCAACGACTTCATCGATTTTAAATTGGCTCACTAACGAAAAGGTTAATCGCAGATCTATGCATATAAACCAAAAACAATTTTTGCTTTCAAACTCAACATAATAAACGGTATAACGGACCCCCTGAATACGTGCCACCAAGCAAAGTCGTGGTGAACATTTGAACGACGTTATGTTTCATACTTAATGCCATAAAATATTCTTCCAAATAAAATACGCAAACGTTGAAGAATCGTTAACTTTGATGATGTTTCCACGTCATGCTAATACTTTTATTGAGTATTTTGTACATTATCAACGAACAAAGCTTAGTAATAAGCAAAATGCTTGTAGCAATTCCGTCAAAATTAATACGAACATAGAACCATGACACCAAAAGCTGAATACATTAAAGTTGTTAAGCACACGTGTACAATAAACAGCTTAAAGTCAGCCGCATATGAAATCAGTGCTGCACGAGCCAAATATATTTATTTATTTATTTATAAACCTTTATTCAAAAAAATATAATATGACAAGGTAAAATGGTGTATCAATATACACAATTACATAAAAAATGGATTAACAATTTAAGTCTTAGATTACTATCCTTATCTTAATTACAAGTATATAATTTAGTTATAATAAATTTTACATAATAAGAGTTAATTTAATTTTTGTATATATAGGGGGAAAAATAGGAGACTTAAAACCCCTTTGCGACATTCCTTAAAAACTATCTTACAAACTAAACAAAATAAATAATTTAATCAATCAATCATATATCCTTCATACGTCGCGCATTCATGACTATCGACTATAGTAAAATATGTTTAGGCATTTTGTGAACGTATCTAAAATTATTGTTTTGAGTGGTATAATCGCCGAGTGTAGATATGAGATGATTGGTGTGATTTGGAATTTTTGAGTAAAAATTGAGTGTTAGCTTATGAAAAAAATTCTTTATGAAAGGAAGCTTAATTTTATTGTGAAAACGTTTAAGATTAGTGTATGGAAATATGTTGAAAGCAATTTTTATGGCTTTGTTTTGTACGATTTGAAGTTTATTGTAGTTGGTGTTGCATATGTTGCTCCAGACGGGAGCGGCGTATGTGAGTGTAGGTCGAATCAGCGTTTTGTATAATAAAAATTTGTTAGAGGCCGAGAGAGCACTGCGCCGACGAAATATGGAGTGCAGCGCCCCCATAGCTGCTAATCCGCGGGCACGAGTCACCGACACCTGTGCTCCCCACCTCAGTCTTCTATCTAAAGTCACCCCCAAGTATTTCACTTGGGGTTTCCACTCGATAGAGCTGGACCCGACGACTATTGGATCAATTCGAAGATTTTTCCGTTTCACGGAGAACAAGATAGCTTCGGTTTTTTCTTTATTTAATTTGAGTTTCCAACGATCGAAATATTTAAATGCAGCTTTTAGCGATCGTTGGAGGTTTCCGACTATTAGCTTGTTGCTCCGAGAGCTGGTATAATATGCCGTGTCGTCGGCGTAGAGTGCTACGTTTGATGGGGAGGGTGTCGGTAGATCGTGTAAGTAAATGTTGAACAGGTGAGGCCCTAAAATACTGCCCTGAGGAACTCCCGCTGAGACAGACTGGGAAGTTGACGTTGCTCTGTTTAAGGTCACCGAAAATGATCTTTTGTACAGATAGGATTGGATCATTTTAATAAGGTAAATAGGAAACTTAAGGGATATCATTTTGTGGATCAGACCGCGGTGCCAGACAGAGTCAAATGCCTTTTCGATGTCGAGAAGTACCATACCGGTACTTCTCTTCATGTTAAAGTTTCTAGTAATGTGTTCAGTCAGTCTGGTCAGCTGATGAGCCGTAGAGTGATTCCTACGAAAACCGAATTGCTCATTATTAATAACATTTATACTAAGTTCATCCAGTCTATTTAGAATAAGTTTTTCAAATATTTTGCTTAGTGCAGAAAGTAAACTGATCGGGCGATAATTTATAGGGTTGCTGGCATCTTTACCTGGTTTGGGCAATGGAATGACTTTCGCCGACTTCCAGGTGGATGGGAAGTACCCCATGCTCAAACACGCATTAAATATTTTTGTCAACTGGATATTTATTTTAAATGGGAGATTTTTGATGACTGTATTGTCTATAGTGTCGAAACCTGGGGATTTCTTGCTTTTTAGTTGTCTAATTATTTTTAAAGTTTCAATGGGTGTTATCAGTTTAAATTTATGTGATTTTATATTTAAATTGTTTTGGAAATCCCTAATCGTTTTATCTACTATTTTAATGGTTTTATTGTTACTCATATTCTCTGAAATTTTGTGATTTAATTTAAAGGTTTTTGCTAACAGGTTGGCCTTATCTCTATCGGACTCGGCACTTATCTGATTATTAATTAAACTGGGAATTTCTTTAGGTTTATTTTTGAGGGTTTTTACAACTTTCCAAAGGGAATTGTCTGAGGGACTTAATTTAGAGAGCTTAGTTTTCCATGATTCATTTTTTAATTTGTTGATTTGACTTTTAATTTGATAGTTGAGGCGATTGACCAATACTTTAATGGATTTGAGCCGATATTTTTGCCATATTTTCTTAAGTTTATTTCTGTTCTTAATCGTGCGTTTTAAATTCCGCGTGAGCTTGATAAGATTTGAATCTGTTACGTCTAACGGAATGAACTTAGCTTTGGCTTCTAATATAATGTTGGAAATGGACTCTACGGCTTCGTCAATTTCGCGTTCGCTAGATCCAGGAACGGAAGTGGATAGGAGGATGTTACGATCGAGATAAGATCTGAAGTCTGACCAATTTGTCCGCTCGTATGCCAGCCTGACCGCTGGCGTTCTCTGGAGTCCACCTTCCACATCAAAAACGACTGGAAGGTGGTCGGACGGGAGAGCATCCACGGCCTTCATCCGGGATACGGTCGAGACGTTTTTGGTCAGCGTCAGATCTAACGTGGAGGGACGTCTGTTGACCGACGGATAGTATGTGAAGCGTTGTGGAAAATGGATATCAACGTTGTTGTCCAGTGAAAATGCTTGTAGAAGCGAGCCCTGCCGGTTTCCCCGTGGACAGTTCCACTGAATATTCTTGGCATTGAAATCACCCGAGACCAAGACTCTTTCGCTCATACTGAACAACCCCGAGAGTTCATCTGAAAGCAGGTCCAGCTGAGGGGGGTTGTAAGCGGCTACTATAATATATTTTTTGTTTCCCAAAACTAACTGGATAGCAACAGTTTCGAGGTTAGCAGAGACAGGGGTTCGGACTGGGAAATGGTCAATTTCGTTTTTTATAAGGATAGCTACACCACCGCCGGCTCTGTGTAGTCTGTCGGAGCGGTGGCATGTAAAACCGGGGATTTGAAAAGGGATATCTGGCTTAAGATACGTTTCCGTAATCAGAGCAACGTCAATTTTTAGGTGACAGATCACCACAGTTAGTTCGTCAATTTTGCTCCTTAACCCGTGAGCGTTCCAATTTAATATTTTTAATGAGTTAGAGGTGAATTTAATTAAGGAGATCGTCCAAATGCTCTATAAGGCAGATGGCCATGTCCATTTTGGTTTTACACGAACTTAGTTTTGCACGAATGTCACGTAGTGTGCACACCATCTTCATCATGTCTGACAATGGGAGAAGACTCTCTCCATTGGTGAATGCCGATGTCGTCTTTGTCTTCGGCTGTTGGGGTGAGGACTGCCGGGCGGCCCAGACGGGGGGCGCAGTAATTGGTGGGCTGGTCGTCTTCAGGTTTGGGAAGTCTTTATCTGAGAGAACAGGGGCAGCTTTTTTGAGAACATGTGCCTCTCTGGCGGATAGTTTTTCTACAACATTTTGCGAGATCTTTCTTTTTGAATCCACTCTCTTTAGATAGTCCACTCTTTTGGGACACTCTCTATCGCAGGCGGCGTGAGCTCCTCCGCAGCCACAGCACTTGGGAACAATTTGTTTCCCGACGAGAGGACAAGCACTGGAGGCGTGAGGTTGATCGCAACGCACGCATCTCTCAGCGCGGAAGCAGTTCTTCGCTGCGTGGCCAAACTCTTGGCATCTGAAGCACTGCGTTATCTGCCTCGACGATCTTTTATATTTATTAATTGACACTCTGCAATGGCAGAGGTGTCTTATATTTTTAATGGATTTAATATCCGTTCCGTGCGGAAAATGGACAATGTACAGCCGCGTTGTCCTGTCGGTGGCATTTTTCATGACCGACACTCTGTTCGGTCGTATTCCATGGAGCGAGAGATCTTCGGCGATGCTTTCGGGCTCCATTTCCGGGAGGCCGTGGATGACAGATTTAACTTCCCTCTCTGATTCTGGAGTGAAAGTATGATGAGGCCTGTTAATGCCTTCTTTTTTGAGCCCCTCAAGGAGCTTATTGTAATGTGCCATGTCATTGCATTGCACAAATATTTCTTTTGATTTGGTGTACCTGAGTTTGAAGTTACCCTCAGGTACAAATGATTTTATTAATGCCACCGAGGTGGCATGTGATGTGGTCGCTTCTATGACAACGGGCGGGACTCTTGATTTCTTGGTGGGCGCAGCAATATCTTCCACCATTGGAATTGCTTCGAAGCGGTTTTTACAACTTTCCAAAGGGAATTGTCTGAGGGACTTAATTTAGAGAGCTTAGTTTTCCATGATTCATTTTTTAATTTGTTGATTTGACTTTTAATTTGATAGTTGAGGCGATTGACCAATACTTTAATGGATTTGAGCCGATATTTTTGCCATATTTTCTTAAGTTTATTTCTGTTCTTAATCGTGCGTTTTAAATTCCGCGTGAGCTTGATAAGATTTGAATCTGTTACGTCTAACGGAATGAACTTAGCTTTGGCTTCTAATATAATGTTGGAAATGGACTCTACGGCTTCGTCAATTTCGCGTTCGCTAGATCCAGGAACGGAAGTGGATAGGAGGATGTTACGATCGAGATAAGATCTGAAGTCTGACCAATTTGTCCGCTCGTATGCCAGCCTGACCGCTGGCGTTCTCTGGAGTCCACCTTCCACATCAAAAACGACTGGAAGGTGGTCGGACGGGAGAGCATCCACGGCCTTCATCCGGGATACGGTCGAGACGTTTTTGGTCAGCGTCAGATCTAACGTGGAGGGACGTCTGTTGACCGACGGATAGTATGTGAAGCGTTGTGGAAAATGGATATCAACGTTGTTGTCCAGTGAAAATGCTTGTAGAAGCGAGCCCTGCCGGTTTCCCCGTGGACAGTTCCACTGAATATTCTTGGCATTGAAATCACCCGAGACCAAGACTCTTTCGCTCATACTGAACAACCCCGAGAGTTCATCTGAAAGCAGGTCCAGCTGAGGGGGGTTGTAAGCGGCTACTATAATATATTTTTTGTTTCCCAAAACTAACTGGATAGCAACAGTTTCGAGGTTAGCAGAGACAGGGGTTCGGACTGGGAAATGGTCAATTTCGTTTTTTATAAGGATAGCTACACCACCGCCGGCTCTGTGTAGTCTGTCGGAGCGGTGGCATGTAAAACCGGGGATTTGAAAAGGGATATCTGGCTTAAGATACGTTTCCGTAATCAGAGCAACGTCAATTTTTAGGTGACAGATCACCACAGTTAGTTCGTCAATTTTGCTCCTTAACCCGTGAGCGTTCCAATTTAATATTTTTAATGAGTTAGAGGTGAATTTAATTAAGGAGATCGTCCAAATGCTCTATAAGGCAGATGGCCATGTCCATTTTGGTTTTACACGAACTTAGTTTTGCACGAATGTCACGTAGTGTGCACACCATCTTCATCATGTCTGACAATGGGAGAAGACTCTCTCCATTGGTGAATGCCGATGTCGTCTTTGTCTTCGGCTGTTGGGGTGAGGACTGCCGGGCGGCCCAGACGGGGGGCGCAGTAATTGGTGGGCTGGTCGTCTTCAGGTTTGGGAAGTCTTTATCTGAGAGAACAGGGGCAGCTTTTTTGAGAACATGTGCCTCTCTGGCGGATAGTTTTTCTACAACATTTTGCGAGATCTTTCTTTTTGAATCCACTCTCTTTAGATAGTCCGCTCTTTTGGGACACTCTCTATCGCAGGCGGCGTGAGCTCCTCCGCAGCCACAGCACTTGGGAACAATTTGTTTCCCGACAAGAGGACAAGCACTGGAGGCGTGAGGTTGATCGCAACGCACGCATCTCTCAGCGCGGAAGCAGTTCTTCGCTGCGTGGCCAAACTCTTGGCATCTGAAGCACTGCGTTATCTGCCTCGACGATCTTTTATATTTATTAATTGACACTCTGCAATGGCAGAGGTGTCTTATATTTTTAATGGATTTAATATCCGTTCCGTGCGGAAAATGGACAATGTACAGCCGCGTTGTCCTGTCGGTGGCATTTTTCATGACCGACACTCTGTTCGGTCGTATTCCATGGAGCGAGAGATCTTCGGCGATGCTTTCGGGCTCCATTTCCGGGAGGCCGTGGATGACAGATTTAACTTCCCTCTCTGATTCTGGAGTGAAAGTATGATGAGGCCTGTTAATGCCTTCTTTTTTGAGCCCCTCAAGGAGCTTATTGTAATGTGCCATGTCATTGCATTGCACAAATATTTCTTTTGATTTGGTGTACCTGAGTTTGAAGTTACCCTCAGGTACAAATGATTTTATTAATGCCACCGAGGTGGCATGTGATGTGGTCGCTTCTATGACAACGGGCGGGACTCTTGATTTCTTGGTGGGCGCAGCAATATCTTCCACCATTGGAATTGCTTCGAAGCGGTTTTGTTGGGGCACAGGCTTCGGCGGTAGCTTCTCCAGAAGCTTGGCCACTTTGGTGGGCTGTTGCCAACCAGCAGGATCAATAGTTTTAGCTTTGAGTTGCCTGGCGCGGCGTCCCTTGGAGGGCGCGCGGCTCATGGTGTTTGCGGCTCGAGCCGTAGCTCGTTACCACTGGGATTTACCCACTCGATTCACAACGAACGTCCTGTCACCAAGACGCACAAGGAACGACTGGAACGAGCCAAATATACATATTCCCTATTTTCACACGTTTTGGCAGAATCGTAAAAATATAATCCATACACATTCGTTTAAACATCCAGCATGTTTTTCATAAATTACAATATCGCTTTAATATAAAGGGCTTAAGTGGACAAGTGTTGCGACAAGCGCCAACGAGGGATTTCCATAATGAAGTACTACAAGACGGCTGGGTTGGATGTCTTTTGTTAGGGGTGTCCATTCTCGTCACGATAAATATAGCTTCTTCCGGGTGAAACTTTGCATAACTAAGGGTAAAAGAGCTTGTTCGAATTTCCCAATATTCGGGAATTAAGTTATGTCCTTGTTGTGGTATGTAGACCCGACGGAGTCCTTTCAGTAATATCGAACGGAAGCACGATATTCCGTCACAATGCCAAGCTTTTAGGTGCAGCGTTCCAAGCATTGTTTAAGAACTATATCAATAATATTTATTTGATAAACATCCATAAAAATATTATATAGACGTGCTATAATGTATCCGCGTTTATCGAATTTTGGTTCGCATTAAATGCGATCTGCGTCCATCTTAAGACTTAAACCACATCTAATTAAAATTTTCCATGATTACGTTGTCGTCTATCGGCTATGCTCAGCTCGACGTTTTCTGATCCGACTTTCCATTATGAAAGCATGAGAAATTGATCGTAAATGCAAATTGGCTTGACACTTTTGGATTAAATTCTGGAATGATGTAATTAAAAAAAAACGTCCATGCTTCAGAGCCAGATTTTCATTACACGAAAGATACTTTAAAATCATAAATTCGATATATTTTGGATGCAAAAACGTGATTAATCTTTCAGGTGACATCCTGGATTTATTTCATTTGCATATAAACTCATGTTTTAGCGAGAATCAACATTTTGAAAGAATACACAAATTTTCAGCTCAAAGATCAATCAAATGTCTGAAGTAGGGATTCCAATCCGGATATTCGGATATTCGCTATCCGGATATATTCGCCAGTTTTCAAACTATTCTATATTCGGATATTTGGGAAAATATCCGAATAGTATTCGTAACGATTTTTGCCCGGTTGACAGACGTCTGGAATAACGATTTTCGCAATTTATGAACGTAAAATTGGAGTTAAACCATCGCTAAAACACACAATTATTATTGTTTTGAATCAATGACATTGATTGTTGACAGCAGCGTTATCTGCCTCATTTCTATTCTCAGAGAAGTTTGAGAGTTTTTGACTCGCTTCAGGCTGTTTTCGTTTTGATGAGTTTCGTCGATGTGAAATAAGATTTGAAGTGTCCACGAAAACGGTATGCATAGACTTATCTGGCGCAAAAAGCAAGTATTATCTGCTGATTTATGACGGGATTTGACGGCTGTGTACGTCAAAGTGTTAATATAATATTTTACCAAATCAACGAAAGATCACACGAATACTGGGGTTTTCACTACCTGAGTGAAACCATTACTTAAGGATATTGTTTTTTTGCCTTCCCCGAGCTCTGGTGCTATGAATATCTTATATGGTGTAGAAATAACACCTCATTCTCTTTCAATTTCAAAATTGCATCATGAAATGCAAAATTCAATTTTGTTTCTTACGAAAACGAAGAAATATGACAGTACAAATAACTTGAAAACAGATTTCAAATATTTAGATAAATATAGAAAGATAGAAAAGTTGGACATGTTGTTTAATACACTTCTAACAATTAAACCAACGTATACAGCTACTGAACGAGCATTTTCAAAGGCAGGACAAACTAAAACTAAATTAAGAACAAACAACAAACATTTAATGCTCTGTTATATTTAAAATATGAATTATCAAGTTTCAATAAATGATAAAAATACGCTCGTTTTCAAAGGTAATGTTCGTTATTTTCATACTTCAAAAACTATTCGGATATCCGAATATATCCGAATAGTGCAAATTTTACTATTCGATATTCGAATAGTTGATAATGACGAATAATTGTAATCCCTAGTCTGAAGACCGTGAGATTCACGGAATAGAACACGTCCCTAGACAAAGAAATCCAGTGGTGTCAGGTCTAGATGATGAATAGAAATGTTATTTCAGAAAACTACAGTTAAAAAGGTGTCGTGCCATAAATTTAATAAAAAAATCAAACAAAAAACACCCTTAACCCCCTAAAAAAATGTGTCAGTTCATGTGTAAAACACCCCGTATATTACATAAATATGAGACATTTTTTTAATACCTATACTATACTTTTAAATATATTATTGAGTAATCCTGAGTTCAATATTAAAGTTATCTACATTTTGGGATCAGTCTATATATCTATCCAATGTACTCTAAAACCTATCCAATGGGAATATACGGGAGTCGAATAGAAAGACTCTCTTCTCTAAAAACTATTTATTCCACACGAGAGAGAGAAATATATATATATATCTGGCTGCAGGAAGGACGACTTCCCGCAGCCAAGGCTAACCAACGACTCTCCCGACTGCCGCATCCTGCGCGTCACTCCCCAACCGGCAACGGTGCACGCGCAAGACGCGATCGGTCGGTATGCAGGTGCAATGTCTCCGTAGGGCCACAAGAGATGGCGCTGTTAAAATAACACATTGCACTTGAAGAGAGACCGAAGATGTCGCTGTCAATCTGGCGAATTAAATCTGCTCATACTACATTTGCATTTTTATGATTATAAAATTCATAAAAATATATTTTCATAAAATACAATAAAAATATTTAATTATAAATGATTTGATTTTTCGTTTTTTAAAAATATCTGCACATTTTTCATTAATTATGGTGAAACTGTGGCTATTAAATAACAAGAGTAATTGTTATATCTGCTTTTAAATTTGTAAATATCGATCAATAAGCCTATTTTTGATCTTATTGACCCATTAATATGGTGAATATTCACTGTTGATCCATCTGGAAGTCACTTTTTCGAAATTACGTCCATAATTTCAAAGAATAAAATCAATATGACCTTGAATATAAATTTATTTTGCCTTATGATTTGATGCATTGATTGTTATAGTATTTCATCTTAAAATTATACTGAAAAATTTGAATTCATTTTAGATTCCGTAACTAAAATATTACTATTGTACATCACTGTTGAAGAACACTGTGTAAAAATCTAAAGCTACATCCATTTTATATAGCCTTATTGAATTTCCGGATTTTGTAGAATAAAAATACCGTGTCTCCATTTTCATTCTTCTGTCTTTTACGACATTTAGCCCAAGTAGGTTGGACCATCTCTTTCGATATTGAATCTTCTTCAGAAGAAATATATAATATAATATATATATATAACGGTTAATATGATTTAAACTCGTTTTATAAGGTGGCGTATACGCCCAGTCTCGTTATTTAACAGCCAAAACTTGTTGAATATTTGGAAGACATTAGATGAAATAAATCCATGGTCTAAATATGTCAATGTCTAATGATTTATTTGTTGATATAGACAACATTTGGTTTTGGAAAAAAATTTAGCTGAAATTAGGCATTTGTATGCAACTTTTGGGCAAGTATGCAAGCTTTTCAATGAAAATTAGATGAAAGTACAAGTAACGCTTATTTAGGGCACTCGTCTTTGTCCGCAAAGACCGGAAACGCTGCAGCTCAACACTTGAAAGCAAAGTCACACACTCAACAGAATATTTTGCCTTTCATAGTACGACCCCATTAAGGCGCCGTCGAGGAGTTGTTTCATCAGCAAATTTGAAGAGCGCAGAGCAAGATGTCGGTAAAAATTAACGCCGAGACTGAACCCAAGAGAAAGTGGGCGCAGAATGGTGCTTGTTCCACACTCCTAAAGTGGCGGTGATAAACTGGGGTTATCTCCCTTGTCAGCAATTAGTGCTGCTGGTCTGCTTAACTAGACGACGCCACACCTTCCTTCTTTATTATGACCCTCGTGCATATCTTCACGCTTCATTATTCCGGGACTGCCCCAGCTGCACAATTCGCCCAGCGAGCAATAAACCCCAAATAGATAGGATTCCACGGAAAAAATGTACTCACGCCATAAATATTATTTTTTGTATGGCAAAAAAGGACAGCTTCCTCGTATACAAAACACCATGAAAGATGAAGGCCGGGCTCTTTGTTTGCTTTTATATAAATCACTATATCTAAGCAAATATGTCAAAGTGACTTTCTATTATGAAACTTCCACCCAGTGACAGAATGTCAAAATATATGAACACACACAAAAGATACCTACAGCCACGCTTTTAGAAATAAATTTATGAAATTTTCAATAAAAAGTCTAACAAGAAAACATCGCCGCATCAACGATCTGTTCTATTTTTCAGCACCTCGGCTCCAGCGGAGAGCTTTCCGAGTGCTAGAACAACTTCGGAAGCTGCGCGCCGAGCTTTCATTGTCACATTAACCGGTCGACCGACGTGCAGAAGCAGCTTTGACTTTGCTGCTCTTTGTTCCAAGGTCTTCGTTGTATGCAAATCCGCATAAAATGATATTTCATTTGTTACACGTTATGGTGAGCTTTGGAGGCTTTAAAAATCCAACAAGCACAAAGAGAGACAGAGCAGAGAAAGAAATAAAAGCAGAGTGCTTTTTAAAAGTTATTTTCGGTCGTTTCAAAATCCACTTTGAAATTCACATTTTTTTGATAAAAAATTCTTAATAAACTGACGATAAATGAAGCATATTTTATAGCTTAATCGTATGCGAAAAGCTCAAATGATTATCAAAATTGAGCCACTATTCGGCTTTATATCAATATTTTTTTCCTATTTAACACTGGGTATATTTTTAACATCACAACTTCCAATAGATTTGTAGCACTCAAACTTATCGAATCATAACAAATGACAATAGCATCTAAATTGCTACAAAAAAAGTACACCGATTGATATTATAAAAGGAAGCTAAAGGGAATGAAAAAAAACAAACAGGGATACTATGGCTCGTCTTTCGTCATTATTTTATACATCGAATGATATTTTTCTTCCAATTTATAAAGTAAACCGAAGAAGAAAGTTTTTTTTTTGAAAGTTTGAAAAGAAATTGATAATGAATTTATAAAGATAACAAGCACTTGCCTGAAACGATTGGATTTTATAATAAAATTAAATTTGGCATAGAAATTTCATACAAATGGCGAATAAAAAAGTGTCGACTCAGGAACCATCAAATGGCCATTACAAGCCATTTATATTATTTATCAACGTTTTAGAATTAACTAGCATAAAAACCTTCATGAAAAGATCCCTACTAGACAAATATCAAGATTAGTATCAATAGAACTGAATATAATATTAGATCGATTTAACTCAACATAAGAAATTCCTTCCTGCTAAGACACGGACTAAAACTAGCAAAATTCCCGATTTCCCGACAAATTATTTATTTCCGTCGCTGCAGATGAATACTTATCTAATATATAAAAATAAGTTGCGTTTCCCGTCTAATGCTCGGGCGAAATGGGTTGATATGCGCGTTCATCGGATTGAGACAAAACTTGGTCCACTTATTGCCAAGGGATCAGGGGGTGACATAGGCATAGTACAATTAACTTACAGTAGATTTTTAATTCAAAACTTAATGTGTGAAAGTTGTTGATTCTGACGTGTTTGAGATTATGCGTTGCTAAGGCGTTGCTAAGGCTATAGGTATATAGTACCTACAAGTTGCAGCAGGTGGCGTGTGTGTCGTCATACACATGGCCATAGACAATGGCCTAAAATCAAAGAGCAAACGTCAAACGGCGAAGTACCATAGACATACGCCTGCATTCAAATAGCAAACGTCAAACGTCAATGTTATTTGCAGGTTATCGTGCATTATTACCATCGGCGTGAGTCAAATTAAATCCAAATTATTTATCGCAAGCACTTTTTAAATGCTTCATTAAAAAATATGCCGCCCAAACGTTCGTCACTTAGTAAATCTACCAGCGCAGCAATGAAGCAAATCGCTTATTCACGCACATCAGAATCAGAACATCGACATGCTGTAACAATCGAAAAAGTACGTTTGAGTGCTATCCGATCAGAATCAGACGACCAGCGTACAACGAGAATCGAAAGTACATGTTTATTTGAATATTGCTGCATTTCAATATGATATTCATTACGATTACAGTTTGCATCCCAGTATAAAATGGATAAAGGTTAAATCCTGTTAACGGGGAGCAAATTTATTGGTAAATTGAAAACGCCTTCATTTCGACACAAAGAAAACAAACAAACCTAACCTAACCAGATTTTAATTTAAATTTAATTTTTAAAAAAACAAGAAACAAATGAATAATTATTTTATTTAATAACAATATGTTTGCCCCCCGTTAACAGGATTGTACCGGATAAAGTGTGTGAGTATTGCGGTTCACTTAAGTTTAACAATGAAACACCAGGAATGGCAAAGTTTAATTGCATCCACCACCTGATGACGGATATCTGCAATACAGACGCAGGAGTTCATACAGCAGCAATCAGATAAAGAAATGTTGACGTTGAAATCAACAATAGATGGATCTCCTTTTTCATCGAAAACATTCAAAGCGCATACCAACGTCGCAGATTGTCGTTCAGTCAAATCTATCAAATACATATGCAAATAGGCAGTGATATGGCAGTATTGAAAGACCTGATGCGCGCAACGATCGAGTTCAAACTCAATTTCAAACAAGTCGATATATCAGTAGTGACTGGGCTCTTTGGCCTATTTTGAGCTTCTCAATTCACATTCGCAATCCGGATGTTGTTCATCTCAGTGTTCATCTTGAAAATGGACAAAGGCAGACACGGCAAGAAATGTTATTGCTCAACACTTGCGCTGTGTGAAGAAGTTGTATTTGCAGAGACGCTATTGTACGCACAAGTTCCTAACTATTATACATGAAATACTACATCCGAGAATTTTCAACGACGTAAGCAAGGGATGCGTGATGAAGGCTATCGAAATCTGTATTCATCTGATGCATTGGGCCCTATTTACACATTACATCCAAATAAAGCCGAGTGTTACTATTTAAGAATACTGTTGGTTAATCTCAAAGGTCCTACTTCATTGAGAACGGTCGAACGGAAATTCGAACATTGTTCGCCATCATTTTAACCACATGTTCGCCATCCAACCCAAAAGATTTGTGGTAAAAATTCAGAGAAGATTTGAGCGAAGACATTTTACATACCGTTAGCAATGATAATTCCATTGAGTTTTCGGTCAATATTTTCAATCAAGCTCTGATCGAAATCGAAGACATTTGCTTAACCATCAACATCAAAGAATTCATTCAACAAGAATTCGTTCTGCACTTGAACAGTAGTACAATGCTAATTATTTGGATGCATTTGTCGAAGCAAACGAACAACTTTTGCTTGCGGAACAAAAATTGACCTACGATACAATTACAAATGATCTGGTCTTCTTTGATGCGCCTGGCGGTACTGGAAAAACGTTTCTCATCAGTTTACTATTGGCTCACATTCGATCTCAAAATAGAATTGCTTTAGCTCTTGCTTCATTAGGTATTGCGGCAACATTATTAGATGGTGGACGAACAGCGCATTCGGCACTCAAATTGCCATTAGATATGCATTTATTGGAAGCTCCGACATGTAACATTCCTAAAGTTTCTGACATAGCTAACGTTTTGAAAATTTGCAAGGTGATTATGGTGGGACGAATGCAATGCTTGATCGAACTCTTAAAGACTTACGATCAAATGCAAAACCGTTTGGTGGCGCTCTAATTTTATTATGTGACGACTTTCGACAACCTCTTCCAGTGATGCTTTCATCGACACCAGCTGATGCTTGCCTCAAAGCATCACATCTTTGGAGAGACGTGCGAAAACTGACACTAAAGAAAAATATGCGCGTACATTTGTAGCGTGATGCGTCGGCAGCCACATTTTTAAAACGACTATTGAACATTGGTGAAGGAAAAGTGCATGTTGATGCTACCAAGTTTATTTCATTTCCATCGAACTTTTGCGTTGTTGTGCCATCCATCGATTTACTCATTCAGAAAGTTTTTCCGCAGATTTTTAGTAATTATAAAAATCATTATTGGTTTTGCGAACATGCTATTTTGGCAGCAAAAAACACCGACGTTAATGCAATCAACCACACAATACAATAACAAATTGCAAGCGATTCTGTTACCTACAAATCGATTGACAGCGCCATGAATGCAGACCAAGTTGTTAACTATCCGATCGAGTTTTTAAATTTGTCGGATCTTCCTGATGTGCCACCGTACAAATTGGAACAAGACTCACTATGAAGAAACTGATGCCGAAAATCATCGAGAAAACTATATATTCTTAATGGAAAGTCGAAAGGAGAAGATGTGCTCATTTCCACCGACGTGCCATTTGATAAGAGACGACTGCAGCTCCCCGTTGGACTTGCATTCTCAATGACCATCAACAAGGCACTTCAAGTGTGCGGAAGAATCTAGAAAATCCACGTTGGATAGCCGAGAAATTTATTTGTATTTGCTAAAGATGGAAAAACCAAAACTATTGTCCACCCTAAAGCACTTAGCAGAACAATTAAGTAAACAAAATTTATGCTTTTAATAATTTTTTCTTTATATATCATTCAATTTCAATAAATGTATTCATTATCGGAAAAAAAAATCATTATTTATATCATTGTTAATTAAACAAGATAACTCTTTCAAATTTCAAATGGTATTTTTAGAACTATTTCTTCTGTGGCAGCAACGCGCCGGGTACCAGCTAGTATACTATAATACTTTGATGTGATTCGTAATTATATTACGGAGGAACAAAAAAATTCTGAACCCTGTATCTATTATATTTCATATCGATATTCCCATTGTTAGAGTCGAGGTGTAGTAAATACATCACCGGTAGGGAAATGTTAATATAACAATTTGAAAAACATATATGTACTGTATATATGTATACATAGATTAGACAGTTACTGCCCCTGGGCGTCGCATAAGCTCGCCATTTAGTAGTTACGCCACTGTTTCCAGGCGTCTAGATTTCGGTGGGAATGTCTCGATTTAGTAGCCTTCATCGTGCTGCTGAAGTGTAAGATTTCTGTTAGATAAAAATTTCAATCCCGGATTTTTCGAGATCACGTTTACTAATCCCGGGATTCATGAGCATCTAAAACTGTGTGGGATCCCGGGATTGGTATTGGATTCCCTACTTGTAATTCAATCACTTTAGGCTCGAATTCTGCCAGAGGTTTAATTGGCGACCACATTTTTAAAACATATATTCGCAATGAAAAACCATGTAAAAATGTTTGGCAATGGTCCCATTAAAGGCATTGCTGAAAGCCACTTCAAAAAAATTATATGAATCATGTAACGATGTACCAACCCGCGTTCGCGCGGATCGAGCGTTAACCGTTCATGAATATTTCCGCCGCGACGCCATGAGAGCGGATTTTTGATTGTTAATAAAAATTGTTCAACATATTCACTTTTTTCAATTCAATAAGAAAATTTCATTTATAAAAATAAATCACAATCTTAACAATCAAATTGGGGTCTTGTTTCAGTTAAATAAATGCGAATAATAGATGGTCTCAAAATTAGTTGATAGAGCCAATAGATTTTATTCTATTTTTGTATGGCGATATGTATATATTTTAAAATACAAAAAAATATATGATTATGTAAAAAAATTACAAAATCAGACATTTCATATGAAAATACGTAACAACTTAAGTTTATGTTTTTTAAATACATACAATATTTCCAACATCTTAATGTATAATCTCATTTGAATAGAACGTATGGGTTGATCAAAAATTCACCTCGCAAATACAAATATGGCATGCATTATGTTTGAGTAGATATTTTCACGTACATACATATTGAAATTCGACAAATTTTCGAATTGCTTTGGCAGTCGTACGCCTGTAAGGAATTTCCCTCACGATTTTGCTGACTTGAAGACTTGCTAACTTAAGAGTGCTTACGTTTTCTTTTCGGTCCATGAATATTCATATTCGGTAATTCCTTCGGATAAAATTATAGATCGGGATCTCTCGAGATTCGAAATATTTCTAGGCTGTTAACCAAAAGACGTGAGAAATGAAATCATAAACAGATCTTGTTGATTAACTCATTATCTCGCAACTCATATATTCACGCGAAGCGCCGAAGGTTTTAGCAATTACAGTGTAATTTTCAACCCCCCAAGGCGAAGGCTTCTGCATAAGTTATTCGTTTAGCCGTCTTAATTGTCGGGTGTTGGATGCCTTTCATGACGAGAAAATTCTCTTATCAGATTAAAAATTTCCTCCGGAGATCGATCGCGCATAAATTTTCTTGTTTACCCGGCTGTGTTCCGGGGGCGCTTAATTTATGTGGTGTAAGTTCATTAACATTCTCACATATGGGAAGACGGATTCCTCGCGAAGCTATAGATGTCCAAGAATTCTAATATGCGTGCACGTAATTAATTAAAGTAACGGTTTCAGGCAGCTCTTTCACGCCCCCCGGGGTAATGAATACAATTAGAGACTTCTTAGTTTACATATCAAGGGTAGACGAAGAGAAGAGTCTTCGGCGTAAGTCAAGGATTGTCTGGGGCTCGCTTTCCATGAAAGTTCGGAAAAGTCGTTTACGTTTAATGGATAAGGTCTGAGGAATGGGTATTGGTGACGGCTGATAGAGGAAATAACCGTACTTTGAGAAAAGAGACAAAAATCAGACCGTGAAAACATCCCTAACGACAAACATTCTTTCGCAATATAACGGAATTTATAAAGAGAAAGCTTCGGTTCGATGTCTATCTAAGAACAAATATATTTATTATACCATTCAATTTCCAGGACTAACGACCTTCAAGCTTTTGATACAACTGTGAAAAACTCCTTAGAAAACTTAATTTACATTAATAGAACTTGAATTAATAAGTGCGAGCCATTCAAGATTAATTCTTATTCGTTAGTACAAAATTATAAATTTAATTTAATCATAGACTAAAAATCATAATGGACTTATTCCACGGGGAGTCGCATATAAAAAATTCGCATAAAAAAAGACTTGAACTACCTAAAAAACTGAGTGAGAAGTGCATAACTTCAAATCAATGTGATAGAATGTAACAAAAATGATATAAAAATATTCATATGAATAAAAACACGATACAAATGTATCTTAAAATAGTTTAATTAAAGTTTTTTTACGCGATAATCGGACAAAATACAAATCGTCATCCTTTTGTGTTGAAATCGTCTTTCTTAACCTGTATGGTAGTACGGTCGCCTATTTGCGAGCGATTTTCAGTGACTCATAAAGAGCATTCTCCGGACAGAGACGGAGTGTCTTGCACGTTGAGTTTAGAGAGAAACAGATACGGAGAGATTATCTTGCCAGTTGGAGATTGTAAATGGGAGACAGAGACGGAGAGTGTATCTTGTGTACATTGTACGATTGTATAGATCGATAACCCAAATTTATCTACTAATAATGATATAATGAATCGATTTCAAGTGTATTGTTTATGTTTACTTGAAGAAACTCTTAAATAGTTGTAGCTTGCACTAGTGTTCATTTTAGTTTTTTTTATGCGCATTCGCATAAAAGAAGCTTTGCCTTCTATAAAAAAATGAGGGACCGCATAACTTCAAATTCGCATAAAAACAGACCCAATTGTATCTTTATTTCTAAAACAAAAAAATTGAACCATTTGAATTTGTAATTTGAAATTTAATGAAATGAATTAATCATTCAGATAGACGATCTCACTGAAGTCTTTCAATTAGAATTAGAAAGTATTTACCTTATAAAGTTTCTAGACGCTATGTTATTAGTATTTGTTTGGCAGTTATCAATAGGAAACGTTTTCAGTGAATTTGTAAATATGGTAAAAATTTAATATCGTTGAGTGATACAACACTTTTATTTGAAAGATTTCAGTCTAATTATATGATGATGTTTCAATCATAAACGGCCCCGGGTATGCCTTTATCCCCGAAAAGGCCGCAAAAATCCCTAAAAGTGAACGGAATGGTCACAAGGACTGTGCGTTCAACCGGTCCGCTTTTCGGACCGCTGACATAATAAATAAATGCCTCGCGATCCTACGTCATATCCGAATATGTCAAAAAAGTTCCTGTTTGGTGTTCATTTTGAGCAAATGAAATCATTTAGCCACATTTCTTCGAAGATATTGCTGGAAATACTGTTTTTGTGAATACTGTGAATATTGATATGTATTTAAAAATACATCCACAATTGAAAGTGAATCACTGGGTGAGCGTTTCCAAATTTAATTAGGAAGTCATCTTGGCTTAATATTCGAAGGAACCAAAAATGGACTAAAAGGGAACTAAAAGAAAATGTATTATGTTTACAAACAATATACTGTTTATTTCAAAGAAGGATATTCCAGCCAAAATAACCTTCTATGGTCCTGTTTAATTTCAGTTTTCTTTTTATTTTGATCGACGGCAATTATTATAGCAGATAAAGTATATTTATTTAAGGCTCTCCTTTATCGGCCCGAGCGGCAAGGGTTAATGTAGTGGAAAATGTTGCCATTATATCGTCTTTACTTTTCCTTCGGCAATAAAACGGGTTACCGTAGACCCCTCACTTGTGGACTAATTTCCACTATCAGAGCTTGTTACTGCCCCATTTTCGTTAATTTGCGTGATATTGTTACGTGGATGGGATTTCGGGTTCAATTCCCGTAACGACCCTGTTTTTTCGCAGGTACGAACTGAAATAATCTCCTCTTCGTTTTTTTTTCAACGAGGATTTAGGGCCCCCGTTAAAAAACGCCCTCCCCCCGCTCGAGAATAATAACAGCTTATCCAAAAAATCTCCATGGGCTGCTGCTTTAATTAAGAATACAATTTCTAATATTTTTGCCACGGATAGCCTTTGAATGTAAATAATGGAAGCTTTGGGGGGTGATGTACGATTTGTTTGTGTATATATTTGTTTGCATTTCATCAGACTCTTCGCTTCTTTCATAGCGTCCATGGAAAAACGAAGAAAGCGCCGAAGAATTTTTCTTTGCATGAGGCTCTTTCTTTTTCCACTTATTTGATACTTCACATTCAAACTGAACAGAAAGTACAATAGTCACTTTCCTACCATAACATTCATATTGTTAAGTATAATAATACCGAATCTCTTAGAAACACTCTTATAATGCTCAGCACGTAAGAAAAACATTTTCCAGGGAAGAAGTTCTATTAAGGGGGACAGTCTGATAATAGATAAAGTCCACACTAAAAGGATAGCATTTTCATTTTCCATAACTGCATTTTCACGTCCTTCGATTCAATTTGTTCCAGCATGAGTTCAGTGAGATAATCAGGATAATTTAGATGCAAACATTTTCACATTCCACTCTCTATTATATTAGGGGCTTTGGTTAAAGTGTAAGCTGTTTAATGTATTTATGCTCTCCAGCTGCATTTCTGGTCGCTTCGGTTGAACTCATTTTACAAACATTGCGATCCGTTCATAACATCAAGATTAAAGCTACAGTTATTATGTAAATTTAACTCAATATAAATCTCTGCAGCCACGCCTTAATGTACATAGTCTTTGCTCAGCGTGCTAATTGCATTTCTGAAAACTTGTATGCAAAACAACGCTAATGCGACTATAAATCACGTTATAAAACTAACTAAAACAATTTAGCTTGTAGACAAATTTTTAGATGACTATATTTCCATCTCCAACAATTAACAATGTCGACTCAAATATAGGTGGCGAATTTGAACGAAATTTGTGAATAAATTTAATAAAAATATTATCTTGACCCTGACTCTGGCAAACTGGTTACTCTTCAAGTTTAACAACTTATTGAATGATTTCTATGACATCTAGCATATTGTTAGAAAGGGTATAAACTAGAGATATTTTTAAAATTAAATTAAGTTCGAAATACTTATTAGTTTTTTATTTAGAGAATTTAGAAGCTGACATTTTTCATTCATTCGTTCGCACATTTTATGTGACTTTGGAAGCTTAGAACTATTTTTTTTAATTAATTATTTTTTTAGATCAAAAATACATTGCAAAATACAAAAACAGTTATTGCATGCTATTGCGACTACATCGACTACAGATAAAAAATAAGTTATGATTGAAAAACAAATCTATTTCGACAACCCTGACACTCAGGACTAGGGAAGCCTTCTCACTCATTGGAAGTATCGTCATCATATATTTAAATGCTAGTTCGAGTTGATGACCGAATGAGCTCTCATTTTCGTATAACACCATCAATTTGACTGATAAAATTCCTATCTGCTGACACGCGGTACTAAAACTCGCAAAATTCCCGATTTCCCGACAAATTATTTATTTCCGTCGCTGCAGATGAATACTTGTATACCGTAATACTTTGATGTGATTCGTAATTGTATTACGAAGAAATACAAAAATTTTGAACCCCGTATCTATTATATTTCATATCGATATTCCCGTTATTAGAGTCGAGGTGTAGTAAATACATCACCGGTAGGGTAAGGTTAATATAACAATTTGAAAAACATATATGTACTGTATATATGTATACATATAGATTAGACAGTTACTGCCCCTAGGTGTTGCCTAAGCTCGCCAATTAATAGTTACGCCACTGTTTCCAAGCGTCCAGATTTCGGCGGGAATGTCTCGATTTAGTAGCCTTCATCGTGCTGGATGAGGTGTATGATTTCTGTTAGACAACGTGAAACGTTGAAAAGATCTCCTTAACCCCATTATCCTTTTTCATTAAAATCATTTATATATGAAATTTATGAATGTTCAGGCAAAATACACTTGGTTCTGTTTTTATGCGATTTTGAAGTTATGCGATTTTCAAATGTAATGCAACGCATTCTTCATTTTTGTATGTTGTTCAAGTCTTTTTTTATGCGAATGCGCATTAAAAAAATCTGAAATTCAGACTAGTGCAGGTTACAACCGTTGAAGTGTGATTGTGTATAGGGCGATGGGCAATCAATGATGATAGTTCTGATATATGTTCATAAATATGTATACTGACTGATAGCAATAAATTATACGATTATCGTTTAAAATAGATTTTAATAAGGCAGTTTTAAGATGTATTGTGTTTTTATTTTTGTTTTTTTTTATGAACTTTTTTTATGCGATTTTTAGTACATTCTATCACATTGATTTGAAGTTATGCGTTTTTTAAAAATAATGGAACCTATCCACTAGTTTTGTATGTATCTTTTTTTATGCGATTCCCCGTGGAACATTCCATCGCATAAAACAAATTTGGCAATAAGGTATTTAAGTATAGATCAAAAGTTCATAATATCACACTCGAATTCCTTCAAATTACTATCATGCTTTTTTTTCGTTCCAGGATCGTTTCCAGGATAGTTGCTATTCATTTCCGTCAAATGATAATATACATTTTTATGCATTTAATCAAACATTACTATCAGCAGTTTGACAGCAAGTAAATTAAATATACAATGCGATTTGTTCCAATTCATTATAATATTAAATAAGGCAATTAGCAAGAAGACGTCAAAGTCAAATAGATTGAAATTGAAGTAAGACTTTTAGTTTTTGTGTGCCTTTAGACATACGTTCAATATATTTTCAGTAGCTTTAAACAAACCATGTCAAAGGAAACTTTATGCATTAAACCGTCTTTGATTATGACGTCAAACAAACCGTGTGTTTTTGCCTACAGAGAGCTAATCAACAAAATGGAATTTCCTACGTGTAATAGTTTTCCGTTAAGTTTCCACGAAGTTTTAAGATGAAAATAAGGGGGCGACTTATATCCAGAGTTCATCCAAACAAGTCCCTATGGCTCAGATATCGTCGTCATAAATTTAAATGGTACCGCCACGATCATAAAAGAGCGTACAACTCCTTTTTTTCCGGACAAAAGGAGAAACCGATGATGGTCCATGGAATCGCTTTCGAAATAATGGCAGGAATTATTGTGCTTTATCATGACACTTTAAAAATATGATTGCCCAAACGGCTATGTTGTCATAGATGTGCGCAATAAAAAGTCGCCTCCGATTTTGCACATTCATGAAAATGGGACGACTTAAAAATTGTCCCATTCGAATGATATAATCCAATATTCCCAAATGAATTATTTCGGGATAAAAATATATTTCATACGGTGAAATGAAACATTAAAGCTATCTTTAATGACGTTTAAACGCGCAGGACTTGCTGGTAGATAATGTTAATTAAGTACGTACGTGATTAGCGATATCTTCAACTGAAGATCATGCTACGAATCCTGAATATAATAACCATAAGTTTCCTCACAAATTCTGTTGCGAAATCAGCATAAATGAACATTTATTTAGATGATCCTAATTTTAATTAAATTAATTGTGGAAAATTTATGCTTAGATATTAATGTAGTAAAATATTGCCGAAAAGGCATATTTTTACCTTGATAAAACTACGTGTGTTCATTGAATGATTTTTTTTAAACACTAAGATACTTGCCACGAGCAAATCATATCAAAAAAGTACTTTTAAAATACCAATTCAAAGATAAAGATCACAACCATTCAATCTATTTCATATATTGACTGGATATATTAAGGACATTTGCCTTTTAATATTTTCATTTGACAGTAATTATTTCATGATGTATATCAAGATGAATGCCCTAATAAAATTGATGGAATCATTTATAAAAATACTAATATGAACATTTATGCCAAAATGAAACTCGGACAGCTGGCATATGCAAACATCTATAAGGTAAAATATTTTTTTTCCTTGATAAAAACAACCCCAATAATCAATTGAGTCATCATTTTTTTGTTGTGGATGATAATAAATTGAATATACAATAAAGTAGTTGAGAACTCCAGATATCTTGGTCATAATTTAAAATAAATCAAATGGTAGATCAATTAAATTGCATAAAAAATGAACAGACAGACACACATTCAATTATAGAGACCTAAACAAATGTCGAATTCATAACAAGTAAATATGACTTATTTGAAATCATGGATGCACTTTTTTTTCAAACTAGTTATCAGTTACTCGGCAAGAAACTGCATGTCAATTTCCTCTACTTATTTTTAGTTACAATTACTATTGTATCAACAAAGAAAACACTTTCCAAGCGCCTCAATTTTAGCCTTCTGACAGTTCGTGCGGCACCCATTTATCTATTTTTTTATCTTTCATATTTTGACATTATTATTGCTTTCTCAGAACTCTCAGTTATTATTTCCACTTGCTTTCACTGCATTGTGCCTCAATTTGAACTTAAAAGGCAATTGAAGAATATATTACCTTTGTCAATTTCAAATAGTTGAAATTTTATCTTTCTAAATCACGGTTGATCTTTAAAAAATATGAAAACATGGGACACTTCTCCTTTACGATAAAATCGGCATGTCCCTAAATAAATAAATCCACTGGTGTCAGGTCTGGAGACCGTGCGAGCCACAGAATAGGCCCGCCAAAAGAACTAATTTGTACGACAGATGTGCCTTATATAAATAAGCGCCACCTTTGCAAGAAAGAAGAAGAGTTGGTAAATTTAACCCCTAAATGAATACTATCCCAGTTGGCCTGGGACCCCCCTCTATTTATTCCGAAGAGCACTTTTGTATATTGAGCTCGGAGACAGACAGAGACAGAGAGAGAACGTAGCGCAGTTCGAGAGACAGAGACGGAGAGATTCCCCGCATACATCGCACGATTGTATAGATCGTCAATCCAAATTTATCGAATAATAATGATTTCTATTTCAAATGTGTTAATTGTTTACGCAAATAAATTACCGAATGTTTTATGCTATCGACAGTGTATATTCATTTAATTGCTTTCTGTTCGTCGCTGCTTGTTAAATGAGTCTTTGTCCAATATAATTTCCTTCTTAAGCAGGAGCAAATTAATCGATTTTTTTGTGTATTGTTTATGCAAAGAAATGACGTGGTCTTGTATGCTATCAACAGTGCTTATTTACAATTGACTCTGCCTCGAATTGAAGATTGATTTACGCTTACAAAGTTAATAAAAAATATAATTCAAAATATAAAAACAGTTATTTCGTGCTATAGAATATCAAAAAACCTAGCAAAAGACACTCTTAACCCCCTACAATATGTGTCGATCCATACGACAAACATCCTGTATATAAAATATTTAGTTATTCGACTAGTTGAAATTACGATTATTTGGGACTTCAACTGTGTCAGAACATCATAAATAACCGACGACTTCTCCGTCAGATGAATTTACTATGACTGAACAAAATGGCTGACAAACAAGCTGGACCAAACAAAATTACTATTATGATCCCTTCTATATGCCAGGTGCACCTTTTTTTAATAACTGTTAGTTTTGCATAAAAAAATCTATATAAATATAATTATCAGAAGTGATATGAAGCCTTCCTCAATGTTGTATTCAATCACAAATATTGAATTTATGTTACAAGCAGTCTTTCATTTGGATTGGTTAATTATGCATACGCTTCTAAATACTTCTTGAACAGATAACACAATTGAAGCTATAAAGTGGGTCATCTTAATTATACACCCTCAAAAGCATTTCAAAAAGGAAATTGCTTGTTTTTTATGAGGCAGAACGAATCACAGCCGGCGAAAATTTAATTCAAAGATTTTTCCCGGCCTAAAGTGTATTCAGCGGAGTACATTCGACCCTCATCAAAGTTTGGTGGTAAACGAGATAGACACTCAGCCATAACTGAGCGTTGCGGCAATATAATTTTCATTAACAATGTCGTATGCTATTTCACACAAAAGTTTTCGAGGACACTTCTTCAGCTCTTGTGATGACGAGCCATCTTCAACAATATGGGTGGCACTCCAAGTAGGACCGCTAGAATGCTCCATAAAGCCGGCGGAAGAAGCATATCGAAACTTGATATACAGCATCATGCCAACATCAGCACAAAATCTATGGTATCATTTTTTTGTATTTATATATTGCAGATTTCGATTAAAATACAAATATTAGCGAGATCACTTTGAATATTATATTCTATGAAGGGCTTTCATAAATTTGCATAAAACAATTAAATAGAAAGCTTGAACCTTTGCGCGCAAAGATGACTTTATTCGTTGGGACTGGGAATAATTTTGTATCGAGAGGGAAATTAATTGAATTAAAATATTAAAACAAATGTTTGCTTGAATTGAGTTCACATTAAATTTAAATTAATCATCTTTGCTCGGATACTAATTAATGTATCGCATGACAACCCTAATTTCCAAATGCGCCCTGCAAGATATTTTATTCATAATGAATTTATCACATCCCCTCGATTAGGGCGTCCACTCGATGATTCGACTAATAATGATTTTTATTCAATAAATTAAATGGAGTACTTAAGTGCTCTATTCTAGTCCCGAAAAAGGTCTTACCGGGAATCGAACAATCGAATTGTCCCCTCAATTCCGTGGACTCCGACAAAGGATTTTTTGCAATCCGATATTCTTGCACAAGTGCCAACTAAATGTCGATGTGATAAGGAAGGAGATAAACAAAGCTTGTGTAAGTACAATCAGCAGCCGAAGGAATGGGACTGTGGACATCAAAAATCCATTAGGTGAGATATTAAGTCGGCCACGAAATAAGTCGAGCATCTTGAAGTAAAAATAATAACACACAAAAGGGAATCTGGACGCCCCGGGCCGCTCATAAACGCTGGATAACAATTCGTTACACTTGCGACATACTTTGTATCCACAATGATGTCTGGGAAAATAGCATACGAATATCAAAACGATGGAATCAAAAACTACAAATAAAAAAATATTCTTTCTCCTATGAAAAATTTGCTCCATCACCGATTAAATCGCTATATTTCTTTTTATACGAAGATCGTCCAGAAAATAAGGTTACAACATTTATATACGATCGAAAATAGCTTGTATTTAATTGAAATTCAGAGGATACTTCACAACGTATATTAAACAATGTTTCAAAGCGATCGCCGTCGAGATCGACATATTTCTGTAGTCGGGATTTCTGTAGACCAGCTTTTGTATGCCAGTGTCATAGATCTCTGCCGCCAGCTCTTTTTAGATTGTTTTTTTTTGGATTTCGGGGTATAATGAAACAACCACGTTTCATCCCCCATCACGAAAAAATCCAGAAAAGCTCTTTTCTGTGCTCCATCCCTCCATCTCGCACACAGTTTTTCTGATACAATATCACCAAGGAGACTTTGAAAAATATCAGTAAATTCTTCGTAAAGATCGTCTAACATCATACAGCGATCATTTAGTAATTGTTCTTCAATTTTTTGCATAAGTTCGTCAGAAATCACTGATGGTCTTCTACTCCTCGCCTCAACATGAATATCAGTACGGTCTTCTTTAAACAACCTATCCCATTTCGTGACATGTTGTCGACTCGTCACATCACTACCGATAACTTCCACGAGCTTCCGATGGATATTCGCGGCGGTATTGTTCTTCAAAATCAAAAAACGATGACAGTAGATGGTGCATAAATGCATGACGACTTCTCCATCGGAAGAATTTACTGTGACCGAACAAAATGGCCGACAAACACGCGGGGTCAAACAAACTGATCATTAGGATCCACCCTATACGCCAGTTTTTAGCAATTCCCTTTATGAAACCATTGCCAATCGTTTTAACCCGTTAAGTGGATATGACGTATATATCCGTCAAGACCAAAGTCCATGCAAAGTGGGTATGACGGATATATCCGCATTGTGAAATTTAAGCAAACCTCAATGGAAAATGACGGACATGTCCGATTGCGGTGTTGTGTACGTTAAATGTAAGAATGATTCATCTCGGGAACTGACTTGTTCGAACTTGATGATACACTATTATCGCATACTAAGATATCCGCTAGCGGTGAAAAGATCGTGTCAATACGGATGACTCTTTTAACAGTGAAACGTAATGTTGAAGGGGTTAACATGGTTTTTATAGCAAATGCATTTTTTTAAATGTGGTCGCCAGCCAGACTTTCTGCAGATTTAAACCCGAGACGATTAAGTTACTAGTTCGACCGCTTAATCGCAAAACTATCTACAATAAATGACTATGAAGTGTTTCAGAATGATGTAAAGCAATACAACGTGAGACTTTAGTATTTTATGTAAAATCTGGTAATTACGCATATTCGATATACTCTCTTTTTGTGCGATTTCGAAGTTATGCGGTTTTTTTTTTAATTTCACAAAGAGCACGAATTGAGATATATTGAATAAAATAGGAAATAAATCATCAACACTAACCGAAATTTAGAAAAAAATTGTAATTTATGACTGTGTTATATTGCATATGCTATCTGGTTTAGATTTTTGAAAAAAAAATGATTTAATATTTTTGCGTTTTTCCAATTTTTTGACTTTTAAAAACACATTCTCCAACGGAATTTCTAAAAATCCAACTACGTACAAAATAGACCGCACAAAAAAAAGGTTTAAGCGTACAACAAACTAAATCCTACCAAATGTATTTCTAATTTAAGTACAATATTTAGTTAATAAAACATTATTAATTAATTGTACGTGTATATGAGTCGATTCTGAAAAGTGTCTCAGAATGGAATGCACTTTTATCGCAAGGAATGAGTAATCCAAAGTCAACTTCTATTCTCCTGCGGACACATTGCATCTAGAATAACGACATCTATCTCTTTTTGCGGTGGTGACGCGCAGAAAGTTGGAAGTCATCGGATAGCCTTGGCTGCGGGAAGATGTCCTTCCCGAAAGCTCATAGCTGAAACCCCTCTCTCCGCAAATAAAAGATAATAGTTAAGATGAGAGCGTTTCTTTTAATACTCAATCACCTCCATCCTACCGCTCAACTTCATCACAACTCGAAAGAAAAACGAACCCACGTGAACCTTCATTTTTGTATTTTAACGTTTTCGATTCTAAGTCTTATTCGTTTATGTAGTTTCTAATATTTTTTACATTATTTATAAAAATAGCTTACGAGACTATATTAATGTATTTATAATAAAGATCAGAATTAATCCAGGAAAAATCCATATATACTGGATGGATACAAAAATCAATAAGCTCTCATTATGCGGGTATTCGCTTTATCCATTAAGATAAAGGGCTTTTATTCGCGCAAGTAATATTTAGCAGTATTTTCATAAAATATAATCGGGTAATATATAAAATAATCTTGGAACAAACGTGGAATGAAACTTAAATAATTTATTAGTTAAAAGATTTGACGTATATATGCCGGACCCGCATGATGGATGAGAATGTGTCAGGGCGTTGTGTTTTTTAAAAAAACTTTTTTTGCTTTAAAATTAAATACGCTTGAGTGATGATAGAAAATTATGGCAATTTACGTCCGAGTAAAAACAAAATAAATGCTTCCATAGCTTGAGAAGATAGATAATTCATAAAATACCTCATTTTCTTCTGTAGAACGTACAGAGGGATTAACTTGATCAAGGGTCTGACGTTTAGACCGATGGGATTTCATTTTATTTTATTATGTTTTATTGTATTATATTTATGTGAATTTAGCCAGACAAAAATACGCATGATTCATCACGCTTTTATGCGAATTTCAGATGCGTTAGGGAAGATCTGAATCGGAGCTTTATGCGTTTGGTTTTAGAACGAGTCCAATCTATTTAATTTGTAAGAATTAGAATTTCGTTCCGATTGGGTTTTCATATCAATGCGGTACTTTTGGGTCAGATAAGGGTCCTCATAGATTATCTAATTTCAATTAAAACTATCCTATAGTATTTGGATTGGAACTCGATTAGACACAAAGGTCCTCTTTGTTTAATTTGATCTTCCAGAAACTTAATTATGGACATTAGCATATTAATTCGATGAACTCATAAGAACAGTATGAGGACTCTTAACAGACCAAAACCTAAATCCCGGAACAATAAATAACATCTTGTATACTTATCCGAGATGCGAGTAATTAAATTAGATTTATAGATATACATGGCTAAGCAAATCACTCTAAGAACATTTAGTGAGCAGCCTCCTTCGTTATATATCACTTTAATTCTCACGCTAAGTGACAGTGAAAAGTATCTTCAAGACATTCTGTTACATATTCTTCACATTTATTTGGAAGCAAAACAAGATAAGTATTGAGCAAAGTTAGCTTTTGCAAGCATTGGGGGTGAATTATTCAAAAAGCTCCGGAAAACTATATCGGAAAGCTTCGTATGTCTATCTTTGAATCGGACAGACCAAATATATTGCTACAGTTCCTGATGAAAATAACGATTTCATTTTAAAGTTTTCCACGATGCTTGAGCTGTTTGACGTTGCGCATGAGGTAGCAAATGGTGAAAGTTTTTGCAGACGAAGAGCTTTAAAGCTTACGGCGCAACGATTTAAAAATGAAATGTTTGAATTTCATCTTAATATTTTCAGTCACTATTCAATGAGACGATGTACATTATTCATTCCTCAATGTCATATTTAATGAAACTTTTGATCTTTTTTTAAAATAAACAACGAACTTTGCAAAAATTCTTTTCATAAGGTAAAAAGCTCTCACCTGAAGTTTCGATGAAAATCGTCTTAATAGGAATATGAATGAAATCCTGGATCAGAAATCAAATCAATGCTCACCCTGAAAATAAAAATAAACATAATTAAAAACAGAATAATATAAATATCAATAGCCTCTGCGAGTCCGCCAAATCAAGTGTTACCAATTTTAAATATTTATATAATAAATTCGCATTTTTGATCAAATACTTTTGAAAATATTAAATATTAATTGATATTGTTGAAACAAATTTTGATATTTGATATTGTGACGTTGAAGTGGGGGCGCTCTCGGGGGCAGAGTCCGCCCCCCAAGTGTTCATCGGGATGGCCGCGCTAACGGACGAATGGATGGGAATAGACGGGCGTCGAATAGAAAGACTCTCTTCTCTAAATAACTATTTATTCCACACGAGAGGGAGATCTGGCTGCAGGAAGGACGACCTCCCGCAGCCAAGGCTAACCGACGACTCCCTCGACTTCTGATTCCCTTTTTTCGATTATTTTTGACACACCTTTTGTATATTTGATACAAGGTTGATTATTTTTTTCAGATACTTTCTTAATAGAAAACTTTATCTATACGTCCGATTCTGACGTATGGTAGTAAATAAGTCATCAAAAATCACGTGTACTGTTGATATTGTAATTGCGTTTTATCCTACGATAAAAATGCAATGGATGAAAACCTCATTTAAAAATCCCTAATTAAAGTTACAGTTAATAATCCTGGATATGGAGCCGCAAAATTTTAATTAAAAGGTGTGTTCAATGTATTTTTGAAGTCTTTTGATGTAAATTTTTATCAAATCTTAGCCGTGTATTATATATTAAGATGATATTCATAATTTGAATGCTAAAAACTTTGTTGAAACTATTATATTATAATGAGATATTGCTGCGGTAGAATAATTTTGTTGAAACTACTTGAAAATTCATGTCAAATTCTAATAAGTCACGGAACTTCTTCTCTGAAACTGTAGATATTTCTTTCAATCCGAGGTTATTCCCGGCATAAATTAACTGTAAAATACGTTTAGGATTATTACAGGGACGTCGCACGTACAAAATGAAAGACGTCTGAGGAAAATCCATGAATTCCTTCAAGGGTGTCTTGCACGGGCGCCATAGTTTTGGGGCAGTTAGCCCGTTGCGAATCGTTTTTCCTATTTCTTCTTATCTGTAATTCGATGTCGGGAAGACCCACCCTCATTAGAAGCCATGCGACGTCAGACCCTCGCTGGAGGGAATAGAAATCAAATGTAATCAGATTCAAAATGACCTATTATCTCTTTTAGCAGCATCTGCTCTAGTCTATCCGAATGCCTCGGATTTCTGCGTATAGAATCGTAATCTTCCTCTTATCGGGACCCCTTCGGGTGGCATAAATATCGGTTTTATTCGAGACATCAAAGGAAACGAAGCACTGGGCTTCCTGTAATGAAACGGTTAAGTTTCCTACTTCATTATGCCGCCGAAGTCCATTTCCAATCGCGGTCTTATTGCTTGTTTTACTACGATTCATTAAAGTTTATTGTTGCTGTACATCGGCATTAGTGTGGCCGTCAGCCAGGCGGATCGAATTTTATGGAAGTTTATTATAGATCAGGACATCGTGTCTTATTTATGATGAAACGAGAATAAAACGACGCATTCGTAGCAACATTGGGGGCTATAAAATAAGACATTTGCTTATCTGAAAGATTTAAATAGAAATTCGACATATGGATCGATTCGGAGCGCATAAATTGCCAAATAAAAATATATGAAAATATGCAACGAGCGATATCCGAAATTTTGAAATTCATAAATAATTGGCGCCATTAATTTATTAAGGGAGGTTTCCACCTTGTTGGGCCTAAAAATTATCGATTTTTTTATGCAAAAAGTATTAAATATAGAATGTTGATATTTAGTGTGTTGACTAGGCGATATTTATTGAACATAAAAATATTTTTTAAAGTTTGACAAAGTATGGCATTGGCAGCGATGACATTCTTCATCATGGAAGTCTTAGGTCCTGAACAGATAATTTGCCGCAAAAAAATTAAACATATTTTTGCTTTATATAATATTGAGTTTAGATTAGACTACAATTAATAATAAATATTGGAAAATAATAAAATACTGAGCAATTGAAAAAAAGTTTATGTTTTTACCAACATTTTTTGTAGTTTTATGTTCATTAAATGAACATTTTTAAATATTTTTAAATAATTGTAGTCTATACGATAAAGACATTTATTATACACGCGTCTGCTAAATTTCATAAAGAATGCTTATCTAGGGCGTGTAAAAACACTTCCATTAGCTTGAAAAAAGTAGCCTCCTCAGCTTTGCGAAGCATTGTGATTTCTATCAAATATGCTTGAATAACACTGTTCTTTTAATCATTTTTCTGACGCAGCCCTTCATATATCTATAAATAATCCATTGAAGAAATAAGACCTATTTATTCAATAATAAACATCAAAAACGTATCAGCTAATTCTTGGATTTATCTCACTACGCCATGAATATCGAATACATTTGACCTCAAACACATTTATATTTATAAATCTGCCAAGCATATTTTATTAGAAATCTTTATTATTCATGTGGCGTATCGATTGAATAGCTTATCGTGGAGAATTTGTAAAAAAAAATACTCAAAATATTTATACGGTTTCAAAGAAGTGTACCCTTTTCCGGCAAGGGTTGATGCGAAGATAAAGTGGGAAGCCACGAAATGCTATTCAAAAATGCTACCGCTAATTAATTTACAAGCTTTAGAAATATTTTAAAATACAGCATCGTTAGCCTTTTGGCATACGTAAAAATAACACAGCTCATATTTCGTCGGCAGGATTAACGAATAAGCTGGCCTACATATGGGAAAATGGGCCTATATAAGTATGAATTTGCTTTAATACCATTGTAATAGATTGTCCAGTTGGAAATGCCATTTTTTCATACTTACTTTTTGGAAGTACGTGTCATGATTTAATCGATAAAGAGAAGAAAAACCGTTTTTAGACACTATCTTGTGACTGGAGATGAAAAATGGGTGTTGTACTCAAATCAAAAACGCAAAAGATAGCTTTCAAAGGGGCAGGTAAAGAAATCAACCCCTTAACCGGGTCTAACAGTAAAAAACACTTTTAAATGTGTAGTGGGACTCCAAAGAGATAATCTATCATGAAGTCCTTCCATATGGTCAAACAATAACGAGGGAGATTTATTGTTCACAATTGAAAAGTTTAAAAGTGGCGTTGAATACAAAGGAGCCAAGTGTAGTCAATCATCGCCAAATTATTTAGCAACATGAAAAAATTAAAGGAATTTGATTGGCGACGACAACGAAAAACGACATTCCTGACTGGACAATCTATTATTTGAGAGATTTTCAACCCAAATGTGCCGATTGACCTATATATAGGATATTTGCGCACATTTTTAATCCTAACTTTTACTCTCATATTTGGTCATTGTCATCCGTATAAATTTACCACATTTTGGGATACAAAGTGTTTCAAAAAAAGTCTGCATTATAAAAATATTATATCCACATAATGTCGTCTTGTATGAAAGAAAAAGGGAAGCATTAGGCCTACACTGCGATACTGATGCTAATGCGCCAGGAATTTACATTGCAAATGTGGTCGATTAGGCCAACTGTGGAAAAATTAAATATTATCTCAAGACATCACACGCTCACGTCACTCATCCTTCATTTTGTCCCGGAAAATCCGTTTTTATTTAGGAAACCCGGAAAGAAAAAAGCGCCCCGGACCAAATATGTATTTACATTTATTCCCGGTGCTCTGCTTACACTCGAATAGATTTATGGAGACCTTTCGAGGATCCAATCTATGTGACCGAAGTCCCGAATCCTTAAAAATAATTAAATAAATCCTCTTGTATATATTTGGATTCGACGGAATTGTTCTTGTGAAATATTCATTGTATGCAAAACGCTGATGTGAGCAGTTGAGTATTATCGATTTTACATCCAATAAGATTTTATCAGCGTATATACAATGTTTCCATTTATATAATATATTATGAAAGGCTGAAACTATTTAAGTATAAAATCAATCAATGCAAAAAACTCATTAATTGCACAGTATAATAGCCAATATCCACTAGCCTTGCCAAATGACCTGCCAATTACCATTACCATATTATTGATTTTTTTGCATGAATAAGCATACATATTTAATAATAAAATCATACATATTCTATTATTATTCATGTTCTGCTCTCTGATTTCATTGGAGACTTGTGTTTTGACTCCAAATACACAAACGTGATAACATTGTCCTGTTTGATGGTTGTCACTGTAGGCTTGTCAACCATTATAATCATACACTCAAGCACAAACCACAATAGAAATATATTATTAATAGTATTAAGATACATATTATAAATCGGAGTTACTAAATAAAGCAAGCATTTAATTATCAGTCAATCTTCAATCAAACTATTAGATTGATACATAAGAAACGTCGTATTTTTATATAGACAATAATATATTATTTTTAACCAACTGTATTAACATCTGTGCTAAATGTTGCCTTTGTATTATATAAAAGAGGGTTTCTTTCAACATATTATTCGGTCTATTATCAGCGGTCGAGTTATATGGAGCCCTTGTGAATTTTGCAATAGTTTCAACCAAAAACATATGTGATGTGTACATCAGAGGTGCTATCAATGTTCGAAACAGTCTACGATGGTTTGCTAAATTCAGTTCTGGGTTTTTATCAACAGCTGATGAAGAAATAACGGAGCGTCCTTCAACCACCGATGATGATGTACTGAAAGTCTCACTTAAAGCTGATCCCCGTCAAAATGATGGATGGATGGATAAGATGGATATCAATCAATCTATGGTGGAAAGACATCTGAATTGCATTGGAATGGTTTCCAAGTACGTCGTTTGGGTTCCGCAAACCTGCTTGGACGAGTTACCACATGTGTTTCTTTGTGTGCTAAACAAAAGCATGAACCTTTTTTGCATCGACTAGTGATAGGGGATGATAAACTAGGAAGCGACAAGTAGGAACAAGTCCCATTAACCTTTGCCTTACGATGCTACGTATTTAGTACGCCATATGACATACTAAAATCCCGCATTTATTATATTCCACATCGATATTCGAGATAGTATATCGTGATTCAAAGTAGTAATTTTGTAAAAATTCCCATTATTACAACTTTACTACAACTCGACTCTGTGTAGTAAATACACCATAGTAAAGTTAAGGTTAACTATCTCCAAGGCAGAACTTCGTCAAAAAAATATTGATGCTTGGTCTTTGGTAGGATATGAAACGCATTATTTATTACGAATTATTGCAACCTAACCAAAAAATGATTTCTGAGAAATATCAACCTAATAGAATAAATTAATGGAGTCTAATAAGACTGCAATCAATAATTTTGCATAGTCCGGGTATAAATGCTACCTGCGACGTTATTTTATCCATAAAAGATTTTTTCCATTCAAATACAAAAAGATTGTGTGAAGTGAAAGGTTATTATTAAAATCAAGCGTTTAATTGTCTATTTTTTAACCCCTTGAGCAACAATTTAAGCCTCAATGGAATAGATTACAATCAACAGCGATAATCGGTGATTGTAGAAGATAAAGACACATCGCTCAATAAGTCTATAGGACTTTTTTATGAAAATGCGAAAAACGACCCCAAATGAAGAATAAAATTAAAGTGAAAAAAATCCTACGAACTTATTGAGTGATGCAATATAATGTGAATTATGAATCAGTTTTATTTTATACTTATAAACGTACTATGCCCTCGTTATCCTGTTAAATGGGCATGACGTATATATACGTCCAACGTAACTGCATCGAAATTGGTTAGGACGTATATATACGTCCTCGAAATATATGTTGAGTTCTAAAGCAGGCGAGATTTTTTTTTTGTTTAACGAATGTCTGAGCTATCGATACATGCTTTAGCATGAATTTAAGATAGGTAGCAAATTTGTTGCACTTCGCTTTCATGTACTTATTAAGCGGTGACTAATAGCATAAGGTGAAATTCAAAAGCCATCTTATAGTTTTAAAATGGAAGGACAAAAATGACGTATTCATGCTCAGTTCAGACAATATACTAAAAAGGCAACCTATACCATCAAAAAACAAACATTACACCTAAACCCTCATTTTTAATTGAAAGGCATTTTCAAAGAACAAACGAAAGGGAACTAAAGCCAGAAAATGTCGAATTTATTGCAAAATAGGGAAATAATCTACATACTGGTGTCTGGATTATGAGGTAGTACTACGTGTCGACAACTGTTTTAAAATATACCACACAGAAGTTGAGCTTTGAATTTGTGTATGAATATATTTTATTGTTTTAAACTCTATGTTTCCATTTTATTTGTGTTTTTGTTTATTGTTTTGTATTGGTTAACATCTCTATATGTTTATGTAAGGATCGTTAAAAAAATATATATGAGCTCATGCCAGGCGGGCGGGACGTATATATACGTCCTAGCGAAAAAGTGCGCGAACACTGTATTTTGCGTCATTGAAAAGAAACTTCCCCACTTTCCCCGCGAACAGGTTAAAAATTCTTAGTTTGGTTTGAATTTATTGAACGTACGCTTAACGATATTGTAGCTTAAGCGGTCAATTTATAAAGATTACATCAAAACAATATAATTTATGTACAAAAAAATGAATCAAAATTTAAGGAACGATTATATTCTGTTACTTTTTTCCAGTCTATGGATAGTATAAATAAAATTTCATTGTTATATCCAATGGATTTTTATGATGCAGCATGAATTGTCTAATAACTATATTTTCTTCAGATAAACATGACAAACATTATAGATGAAACCGAATATTGATTATTCATGATTACACCATAATGAAACTTGAGATGTACGTATTTGTTTCGGGCAAGTTTTCAGGAAGTCGAGTTACCCTAGCTCACCCCTAATTATTTTTGTTTGCTGCACGACTCCCTAAGAAAAATTCAACGACATCCCAAGCGCCCCTCGAATAGCTTCTTATTTTTCTTTCCCGTTCAATGAAAACAAAAAGTCTTGATATCCGATAAAAATATACGTATTTTGCTTTGTGTTCCCAAAGCTCATATTTTGTTAACGGCGCAGAGGCGAGACATTTTGTCACGAAGCCCACCTATACATTATGAATATTATATAGTAAGACATACGAAGACGCAGGAATACGTACGACAAGAAAAATATTTTTTCATACATATGACGTGACTGTATTCCGGGTTTACATTGAATAAATTTTCCTTCTGCCAATATTTGCTTACGCGTATAAATCATTTACATGCTTTGTGCGACGAAAATGTACCATAATCTTCTTTTAACGGGACGAGATATCGATCTGGAGGAAGAAAACTCTCAGGTTATTTCGCTTGCTTTTATAACACGAGCCATTTCAATCATTCAATTTGGGTACGATTGAGTTTTGGGGTCCAAAGGCAAAGGGTCCTCGGCCCTTGAGGCAGGTGCGACAAACGTATGACTTTCGATTTAATACTATTAACCTCCTGCTGCTTCCTCGTTGCCCTGGATATAATAAGCCCCAGACGTGAATGAATATCCTTTCATATAAAATAATAAAAACGCAGAATTCTATAAGAGTAATAAACGTGTAAAGACGCGACTGAGGAAGCGACTGGAAAATGTAAGGGTGGGTTGAAATGAATGGAAACGATTTGAAAAAGGCTCTGTTCTGCAATGTATTTATAGTATAAGAAAAACGAACATCAGATCATATTTTTTAGCAACTGAATAAATATGCTAGTTCGAGTTGATGACCGAATGAGCTCTCATTTTCTTACAACACCATCAATTTGACTGATAAAATTCCTTTCTGCTGACACGCGGACTAAAACTCGCAAAATTCCCGATTTTCCAACAAATTATTTATTTCCGTCGCTGCGGATGAATACTTGTATACCATAATACTTTGATGTGATTCGTAATTGTATTACGGAGGAATACAAAAATTTTGAACCACGTATCTATTATATTTCATATCGAAATTCCCATTATTAGAGTCGATGTGTAGTAAATACATCACCGGTAGGGAAAGGTTAATATAACAATTTGAAAAACATATATGTACTGTATATATCTATACATAGATTAGACAGTTACTGCCTCTAGGTGTCGCATAAGCTCGCTAATTAGTAGCCATCATCGTGCTGGTGAGGTGTGATCCTTTTCCATGAATCAATATTAAAGAGGTCCAAGTCCTGAATCATCAACCCTGAATCAACCAAGTCTTTAAAAATGAGTATGACATAAAAAACGATTTATATTGGTGCAAATGTGAATATTAAAAAGCGATATTTAATGCAAATATAAGAATTGATAACACGAACGCTTATTAAGATGGTCTATATTTTAGCTTAATTAATGTTTAAACTATTCCAATAAAACTTTACGGCTTCAAGCCCCCCAGGTATTGATTAGGTCCCGACTTTAGGAAATAATAATTGTCATTTATAATCTAAAATATTGCTTTGTACGGCATCGAAGCGCCATGGGAAGTTCTTAACTGTAAATTTTGACCCTCGTTAGTCGCCGGAAATTTTGCCACCTTCTATAATGTCTAATTGATGGTGCTTCGATATCGAAATTTGCGGAAAGGTTGGCAACCCATGCAGGTGGTCCTTAAACGTGCCAAAGGTTGAAGGGTATCCATGGGGGCGTCTTCGGCGAAGTAACGTTGTCCTTACACGGAGCATTGTCAGGTTGTCAAGCACATGGTCACCGGGGGCTGTTTGCTTAATGGGTCGCCGTCTCGTTAAGAGAGACATAGAAGAGCTTTTTTCAGCAAAGACTGGGCAATATATTCACATAATTGAATCCGACCCTGGAGCCATCCATAGCCGGAATCGATCGATATGAGGTCAAACGACAAAACTATATGGGGCTTCATGCTGTGTGGAATAATTGTTTCGGCTTAGATAAAAGGCTAGGTATCACATTTGATGTCCTCCGGACCATTATTCAGGCCTCGGGTATCGCATCCAAAATATACGTGAACGACATATTGTTCATGTTAAATGTTTTAGACACAAAACATTTTCGATCATTAAATTTTGTTTTTGCGAACTGACATAAAATCCAGAACTAATTTCGAATAACTTTGAAAGATTTCCATATGAAAAATGTATAAAGCTGAAACTTTAAGCGTTCGACAAATTTCAATTATAATGAAAAATATCGTATGACATCGTAAATAATTTTATATGCCCTCAAATACCTTGGTTTAATATCGAAAACTATAGCGATTTTAGTTTACGACATTAAAGTAATTGATATTAACGCGTCAGGATCTCAAAGGTTTTATGATTTTATATATTAAGCTGGAAGTATTTTTTGATTTTTAATATTTGTAGGCAGTCAACTAAGCTATAAAAATTTAAAAAAGCAAAAAATAAAAATAAAATTGGGGCTTTTTAGTTAAACTTTCAATTTTTTCCCCCATTTTCTTGATAATTTTTGCCCCAAAAAATAACTTTTTTACGCGAAAATCTTAAAGCTTAATTCACTAGATAATATTATATTGAGAAACATCTCAAAATTTCAGTCAGATCGATCAACAACTTTTTAAGCTACAACTGGCGAACATTTTGAAAATGCAGTTTCGAAACAATCTCCTTTAAAGTTTTAATGTAAAAAAACTATCAATTTCAATGACTTATCGATCAATCAATTATTCCAGGTGCATAAAATAGATCTTTAGCTTTCTCAAAAAGTTGATTAACTTCGATTAACTGTTGTTTTCGGTCTAAACGAGCTGCTTTTGTCTCAGAATGACTCTTATGGTTCCATCTCACTATCTGCGCTTCATCGGTATTTTTAGCAAAGACTTTACGGTAGGTGCCAATAATTATATTTAATGTATTCATCAACTTCAAAGTGAAGCTGTAGTCGTTATTAAATATCCCAGCAACAATATATATTAATATTTAAAATGATTTTTACACCAGAATGCAGGTGATTTGGAGCCAGTCGCCAAAGCGTCGAGTTAAAACATTCATTAGCATTTTGGGTATGGCCACCCAAGCATCTTAAGTAATTCATCCCTGGACAAATCTTTATAAATTGGTAAGAGATGCTGTTTTATCTCTTTGCCAAGAAATGGATTCAGATCTTCAAGCTTTGGATATTTTTAAAGCAATTGTTTTCTGCCATTTGCACCAGCTTTTGATTCCAGTCGGGTTACTATGATAATATCTTTTTTTTTAATTCCTCGAACTTCTCTACCTTTCGTTCCTTTATTAAGATATTTTGACATTTTTGCTTCGAAAATTCAACTACACACGACAAACTATCGAGCTAAACTTGACTTCGAGCAACTTCGAGCTGACTTCGAGCAGCTTTAATTTCGCATACCTACAGTTAGAGATATATGAATGCAATATAACGATAATTTTGCTTAAAATTTTTTAGGAAGTTTAAGTAAAATGTCAAAGCCCAAACCGACCTACATCACATTAAACATTATATGTTGCTATTTTTCGATCAGGGGTTGTACACCACCAAGGCAACAAAAGCCATAAATGAAATTCACGGTGAAGTGTTTGTGAAAATTTAAATCGAATAACCGATATTTGGAAGATACTCCTAGAACTGGAAAACCCTTAAATTTTGATGACCACATATTTGAGAGCCATAGTGGAAAAAGATTCTCGATTAATAAATTAGTCTCCAAGTCTAATGACATCGTTCATCGATGTTAGCATTCATTGTAATCTCTTTACGTGTCATTGCTTTTTGTAAATTCATCAAGCATTTTTACCAATATCATCCATTATTTTGTCGATATCCTGAATAGTTACTTCATTAAATCATTCTCCGCTGAAACCATAAGGAATGCTGAAGGTTCGTTCGTATTAATTAATCTTCTCTTGAAGTTTATACACAATCTTTCGCCACTGCTTCTGGATATCCATTAATATATAAAGCCTTTCTTATAAAATCCATGAAAAATATGAACATCAGAAAAAGCTCCTTTTTTGAGTCTTAAATCCTTTTGCATGTTTTTGATTGTTTGATTTTATCGTGTGAAATTTTCATTCAATGTATTATCATTTTATTAACAAACAAATTATGAAGTACAACCTGAGTAATAATTGTAAAAATATATCGTGGTGAAACTGGGGTTAATATATATTATGGTATATATCAACTCCAAATTTTAATGTGACCACTAGAGCACGCCCGTGCTCAAACATTATATTTTTTATAAGCGCTATAACAACATGCTGTTGTGAAGCTTCTCCGAGTTAAATAAAATTATTTTCATTATAAAAATATTATCCATAAAAACTTTAATCAACTGTCTTTCATAAAAGAAAGTGTTTTTAGAAAATATTCAATTATGTTATAATATAAGTAGATAGTTTTCTTTTCAATTTATCGATCATCGAGCTTTCAATTATATTATTTTTAGAAATAATTGATTAATTGTTTGATAATTGAACATATGGTTGCCAAAATAGCACAAATCTTCAGCAGATTTCATTCAAATATTTAGATATATTTTTGGCTTTAGATAAGATTCTATTCATATTATAAAATATATTAGAAAATTCATGCACTTTTATATGCATTTAGTATTAGAAACTGGGTTGCATTTCATTTCATCACAATTAAAAATAAAAATCTCGATACCACACATTAATCTAAATTATAGATACCTTTGTCTAATCTTTGGCTGGTGTAATCTTCTCTTTTTGTCTTCGTTGGCAAGCTTTCAAATTAAATTCAAACAGGCTATTCCTCACTATTACAGGGGATACTTCGACACCAAATCCTTTCAGCTGATAGCTTAGATCATTAGATTTAAGTTTCCGGTCTATTGTTGCCAGGCTCAGTAGTTTCCCATTGTTTTATGGGCTATTTTTCTCTGTTCTATTATTTTGCACAGTCATTGCTTTTTTTTTACTCAATGTAAGAAAAATCAAGTTTATATTCTGAAAAATAAATGAGTCACGTTTGAAGATATCCATATAATTGAAATTAGTCTCATGTTTATCTTTAAACTTATAAATACCATTATTAAGTTGGATTATTATATCATTAAAATCAATAAAAACCTGTTATGGTCATAATTCAATCTTAATTTAGGATCAGCATGTGAAAATACATTTCAATGAAATACAAAAAGAAAATACTATGGAATAATTTTAACCCTTTGTAGATTTTATAGTGAGCCAAAAGTCACTTTCTATAGAAACGTAGAAGATTGAATTTGAATGGAAGTAATTTACCCTTTGTTGCAACAACTTCAATTCGTAAACTCAAAAAATAAATTAAGCTAAGCGTACACTCTATTGGGTACCAGTCAGTCAATATAGCATGAAACTTTGAAGATGGAGATAAAAATGTATCCTTGCAGGATTTCATTGGTTCGATAATTAAATACAATTATTGTTAATTAACTCAAATGATTTAATCTGGTGTAGCCCATTTCCACCTCAATGAATTCATCAACAAACAAAAGGCACGTTTCTGAGGTATTTCCAATCCACAAAGTATACACAAACAATTACAGCATGGTTTGTTGATTTGCAAAAAGAAAAATTGGACCGTATTTTTTTGAGAAAAGTAGTTATATTGAATTCGGGGATGAAAAAAAATCATTATCATCAATATACGAAAGTAGTCCCAAATATACCCAAACTGACGTATAAATGGCGGTTGTTGTTTAACAAAATTACTGAGGTAAAAAAGTACCTATCTTATACGCTTAAGTTTGAAAACCCTACGTTGTATAGTATTTACTTGGTTAGATTATAATACTTTTTTTTTTTTGAAAGGTTTCGGTCAAACCAATATTTAAGCCGAGCTAGATTCTACTCTGGGAAAGTCTGGTCTACTCTGGGAAAGTCTGGTCTTTCGTTAACAACAATAGACAGACGATAGACAGCGACTACCTAGCATGGAGGGTCTTTTATATACGACTCTACTGCTATGCGGTCTGTTCCAGGTTTCCCCGGACTAGCTACACAGAGTGTCTTCCGCTGGTCTTTAATCCTACGGGAAATGCTCCGCGACCTCCACAGGAGGCGAGGTTTCCACAGGTTCAAACTACATGCACCCGAAGGCACGTTGGAGAAGGACATAGGTTAAACTAAATTCAAGGGAACTACTAACGCGGGTTTACTGCCACTGCGGGTCATTTGTAGTACCTAGCCACGGAGACAAGTCGCCGTTCAAGCAGCTTAAACCTGTTCTTCCCTGTTTCCACTAGGTTGTTGAAGATAGTGATGATGCTTTCGACATACTCCACCAACTTCTGTAGTCAGCAGTTCCACACAACCTTTTACGGTCGGATGGGCGTGACTCCACGATGCCCACCCATAAAACCCTAGCCTAGAGCCAATTCTACACCCGTGGGCAACAGTCGAACCCCCGGGGTAATGATGTGGATTAGAGGTGCACGTAAGTAGCCTCGTCAGTTTGCTCATCAAACGCAGCTGGGGTAGCCCAGCTAAGATGAGTTGGGTGCGCAGGTCACCCAGTGTTGCGCACCCATAAAGGGGTGTGTGGAACAACTGATTACAGTAGTTGGTGTCAATCCTATCCTCAACAACCTAGTGCATACAAGGGAGAACGGTTTTAGGCCCGTTCGAATGACGACTTCTGCTGTAGCCCCCTTCAACCTGAGGTTAGACTCGTGATGGCAGTGAACCCGCGGTAAGATTCTTTAAATTAGCTTGAACCTTTGTTTTTCCTACTCCACCACAGCCCTCGGTGCAATAATCTGAAGATAGTTTTCCTGCAGAAATCTCGCCCTCTCTGGAGGGCGCGGAGCAAAAGGTGTAGGCGCCTGGATACTCTGCGCGTAGCGTTTCTAGCGGGGCTAAAATATCAGTGGAAGGCCCTCTCTATGTGGCTAGTCTGGGGTAACCAAAGACAGATCATACAGCAGCGCAGGAAACGGGATCGCATATTAATGATCCCCCAATCTAGTTATTCGCTGTTTGTAGTCTGTTAAACCCTTTTACAGGTACGCAGCACAGGTTGAGCTGCGTACCCAACTCATGTTAGCTGGGCTACCCCAGCAGCGTTTGATGGGGCTGAACCCACGAGGCTGCTTTGACGTATATCTACTCCACATCATTACCCAGGGGTTCAAATGTTGGCCATTGGCGTAGGGTCGACTCCTCCCTGGGCTTTTATGTGTGGGCATCATGGAGTCTTACATCCACCCGGGTTTCATTTACAACAGTAAAATATTGGGTGGCAGTGTTTAAATGAGGCCGTACGAACTTCCAAGTCTAACATCGCAGTGGTAGACTAAATGAGGTAATCATGCCAGAAATTGTGAATAAAATCCACAAAATAACCGTCAACAGAATGTGTGAGTTAACAGACGTGCTGACGTTCAAAAAATGCTGTGCATCACGTTTTGATTGAATGTTTAGACATAAGAAAGCTGTGTGCATGATGGGTTTTGCGTTTGCTTACACTGGAACATAAACAGTGTCATAAGGAGTATTTTGCGATATTTCACAGCAATAAAATCGAGCTTTTACGTCGATTCATAATCATGGATGAAATATGGGTTCATTTTAAAAATCATCAAAAACGACCGCATTTGACTAAAAAGAAACTATTTTTTCATCAAGATGCACTGGAAACAATAGGGAAGACTGTAAGCCTTTTTGAAACAATTCATCTCTCGGCTGCTGTTCTCTAGTCCGAGTAAAATATCAATATTTTTTTTAAATGGAAGAAGACTTTATAAACACTTCGTATTTTCGATTTCGATTACAATGCAATTATTTACTGTGTGACGCGTTGATGCACATTATCAAGTGGCATGGAGGAGATACCTCTAAATTTGCTCTGCTCTCAATTCTACGCGTTTACTTTTTAAATTCGCATTGAGCTTCAGAGTGAATTTAAATCCAAACCTTGTTAGGAGCTTGACTTGACTTTAGATGCTCTATTTTATTTATGGACCGATATAAATCGAGTAGAAGTCTAAACGGGAGTTCAGGTAATAGAAATTTATGTGCAATACTTTAAAATTCCACATGTGCTCTTGCTTGCTCCATAAATCTCCTTAATAGAATGACCACGCTTGCCATTTCTTGTAGCGTGTTCCAAGGCATGTTACTGAATACGTCCGTTGTTTTTGCGAGATAAACTCGTTTCTTGCTTTTTGCACAATTCTACGAAATCTCCGTACAATGGGACAGCCCGATTAATTGTCTAGAAAAGCGGTCATTTGGCGACTATATCAAAATTTTGATATAATCGCCAACGCAGTCGATATTCTATCGGGAATATATTCGATAGTGGCGTAATTCGATCGAAATTTCGGCCGTTAAAATTATTTATACGAAATGTCTGAGCTAAATATTCGAACGAACATAAGAGGATTTGCCTTCCATATCTATAACATATGCGTGGGATGTTTTTGACAGTCAAACAGACAGATTGACAGACTAATAAGAAATTTCCAATCTACAATATAATGCTGTGCGATCTAATTTAAACTGACGTGTATTTGTTTAAAAATATTCGCCGACTGTCAGGCCACGTTTATATAATGTTATATTAAAGCACCTGGGGGAGCTCAGATATGACGTATGTTTTATTGTATTTTATTATGACACTATAGCAATAAATATGAAGAATTATGTCATTTAGGAATGCAGCAAGTCTTACAGTTATTTGGATATTTAATATTTTGACATGCAATAAAAATCTAATTCGATTTATAACATTTTCTCACATCAGTATAATGTCAAGCTCAATCTAATCTAGTCAGATAAAAACAAAACGAATGCAATATTAGTGCTTGCTAAGAGGCTTTAATGACATGAATGCCGAGGATATTCAAGAATTAATGATGGAAGAATATACTGATGAAGCAAATTTGGTGGAAATGGCATCTGCGATCATTTAAAACTCGAAGGGCGATAGAATAAATGGAGACGATGAAGGTTTTATCCTTAAAGGCATGAAAAAAACGCCTAGACCAGCTGAATAATTGGATATATATATTTAAATGACGATTCTTTTGCTGAAAGAAATAAAAAAAATAAGGTAGAATTTCACAAGTAGGTAAATTACATTAATAAATTTGCATCAATGTAATTGGTAAATTTTTATCAATGTAGTGATAGTCTGGATCTGATTTTGGAAGCCTGGAACTTGCTGTTGACTCGTTGGAGTTATTATCATCAGATATTTAAATGCTAGTTTGAATTGATGATCGGGTTCCCATTTTCATATTATAACATCAATGTGACTGATAAAATCCCTTTCTGCTGAGATACGGACTAAAACTCGCAAAATTCCCGATTTTCCCAACAAATAATTTATTTCCGTCGCTGCAGATGGATACTTATATAGTATAATACTTTGATGTGATTCGTAATTATATTACGGAGGAATACAAAAATTCTGAACCCCGTATCTATTATATTTCATAACGATATTCCCATTATTAGAGTCGATGTGTAGTAAATACATCACCGGTAGGGAAAGGTTAATATAACAAATTTAAAAATATGTATGTACTCTATATATGTACACATAGTTTATTCATCAAATCTGGCCTCTTGTGTCAATCCAAATGTTGACAGTACACTTCTATCGACTTTCTCTGACGTTGTACCAATAGTTGAAACCAAATTATTCTTTTAGCACCCCACCATACACACAACAGCACAGTTCTGAATGCAATGATCGTTTATCGAAATAGCCTTTTGTATACAGTCTAACCATTGTTATTTATTTTATCATGAACGAAAAGAAAACCTATTTATCACCCAGTTACTAAATTATGAAAAAATGAGCTTAATGTTTATTATTTTTGCAATAATCTGCTGTCTATAATGCTTATAACGCTTGCAATAATATCGAGTCTCTCTCACCTCGAGTCAAACGCTTTCTTTTTGAATTTTGCCCAACTTCTTTAGAAATCTCTGAGTACTGGACCTCTGAAGTAGGAATCTCTGAGTATTGTTGACATTTCCTGACATCCAATACGTCGTCACCATAAATCTCGTAGATCTGTTAGGTTCGTAATTATATTATGGAGAAATACAAAAATTTTGAATCCTGTATCTATTATATTTCATATCGATATTCCCATTATTAGAGTCGAGGTGTAGTAAATACATCACCGGTATAGAAAGGTTATTATAACAATTTGAAAAACATATATGTACTGCATATATGTATACATAGGCTAGATAGTTACTGTCTCTAGTCGTTGGCTAAGCTTGCCAATTAGTAGTTACGCTACTGTTTCCAAGCGATCAAATTTCAGCGGGAATGTCTCGATTTAGTAGCCTTCATCATGCTGGTGAGGTGTACGATTTCTGTTAGATAAAAATTTCAATCCCGAATTTTTCGGGACTACGTTTACTAATCCCGGGATTCATGAGTACCTAAAACTGTCCGGGATTGGATTCCTTAGTATTAACCCGCTGAGTAGTAAGTTAATTTTAAAATAACTTAAATGTAGATGCAATATTTGTATGTCCGCCACTTATCGTCCGTATAAACCCACTTGTTTTTAAGGGGCGCGCAGCATGTATAAATCTTGTATATCAATAAATAAACACTGTTGATAGCATACAATATTCGATCGTTTTTTCACATAAACATAAACAATACACTTAAAATCGATTAAATTGGGTTATCGATCTATACAATCGTTCGATTATGCAAGACACTCTCTATGTCTCTATCTTCCATTCACAATCTCCAAATTCAACGTGCAAGAATGCTCTTTATGAATCACTGGAATTCGATCGCAAATATGCAACTGTACTCCTCAAAAGGTTGATAATCAATCGGATGCGCCCCATCATTAAAGACATTGCTTACATTCTCTGTATTTAATAAATGTCTGTCATGAACACGGCAGAGTTGAAAATAATTTTATCTTGAAATATGATGATGCAATGTCCAAGGATTATATTTTTGGACTAAGAAGAATTATTAAAGTCTCGGTCGGAATGCTCTTTATTGTTAATCCAAATTCATTTTGCACCTTTGTGTGTGTAATTCTTTGTTATGAAATAAAATATCTGAGTGATATTTTCGTTACAAAGTGAAAGCAATAAGTCAGAAAAACTCAAAGAGGGATGAAAACATCTCGACAAATATTATGGAATATTGTGTCAAACTACAATACAGGCTTTCATGAGCTCTTCTTACAGCCCGCTCTGTAAATATATATGAAAAAATGGTTCAGAATCAGGAACCAGGTCTGCGGCACGTTTCATATATTTTCCTTTTCCGGCCTAAAAAGCTGCAGGATCGATATGTAGGGAATATTTTCTCTTTTGTTAAAAAAGTTTTTCCTTCTTTTTTCCCAAGAGCATGATAAGCTCCCGGACCGCGATTCATAAAGCGCCAAAGTGTTCGAGTTGAGTTCTTGGATGAGTTGTGGGATCCTTGAAAGGATTCCGGCTGCGTATTGACTCTTTTCGCCACACTGACACTATTATTAATAAATATGTGAAAACTGCGATAAGGACGATTGACCTGGACGACTAAATATATTTTATGCGACCGAAAAAAGGCCGGGATTAATTCGTCCCGAAAAAAATATTTTAACATTGAGTCTCGGGCACGAGACTTAATTTGTCAACCTCGCTCAGAGCAGATAAACGAATTGTTAATGAGAGGGCTCGTACTGAAGGATTATCTCAGGAAGGATAACGACTGCCAGGATTAAGATTTAAAGAAGGCGATATTGAACTCTTTCAAGGGACTTATTTTTGGATTTGTCTTCTAAAACCATTAAGCAAAATTATTCAACCGGGAATGATCCGAATCGAAGGCTGAAATTTTTTAACAAGTTCCCTTAACAGTATTCCATTGTCGACAGATATCTCACCGACCCAATTTAAATATTTTTGTCCCCATTCAACGTCGTAAAATCATTTGACATTTTTTAAGATTCTAATTTGAATATCCACACAACGTTGAATTTGTAAACGCTCCATTACATCGTATGTATTGTAAATTGCCATTTTTAACAATCTCTTAATACCTTTTATATTATTTTAAGCTACCATATCCATTATCTAGAGACTTTTCTAAGGAAAGGACTTTAAGGAAATGAAGTTAAGATACATGTCATTAAATTAAAATTGAATTATCATTATTTTTAAGAGATATTTTAAACCTTTCAGGTTGAGTCATAAATAATTGCCGATTTTTTACAAACATTTATTTATCTTTTTATCTTTGTCTTTTTGTGTCTTTTTTTGCGTACAAAACTATAGTACATTAACCATTTTTCATCTATTTTCAGCGATTTTCTTTATTGCCTATTGTAACGTTGAGGTGGCAGTGCTTTCGGTGGCAGAGTTCTCGGGCGGCTGCCCCCCCTCCTAGGTGTTTGTCAAGATGGCCGCACTAATGCACCTGTCCGTTCCAAAAGAGAGATCTGGCTGCAGGAGGGACGACTTCCCACAGCCAAGGCTAACCGACGACTCTCCCGACTCCCGCTTCCTGCGCGTCACTACCCAAACTGCAATACCGATGAATCGCAAGAAGCGATTCATCAGTATGCAGGTGCAATGTCTCCACAGGGCCACAAGAGATGGCGTTGTTAAAATAGCACATTGCGCCTGAAGAGAGACGGAAGATATCGCTGTTGATCTAGCGAATTAAATCTGCTCGGATTAACGATTATGTGGCACCTACACACCCAATTTTTCAAAATGCCAGCAAATTGTCTTATTTAAACTCCCTAAGCATTATATGACAAAAATACACTTTTCGAATTTCTATTTTACAGATTAAAAAAAACACTTTAACATAAGATATGACATGATTAACTGTGGTCGAAAGACTCATATCTATCTAAAAATTTATAAATAAATAAATAAATAAATAAATATCTAATGATACCCTATACTCTCTAATTCGGGTCACTCATCAAGGATAAAACCGAATAGATATAACGGCTGCTTTTCATCGGCAACTATTTATGACTCAACCTAATAAGTATCTAAATTCTCACATATGTATTTTAAAATCTGTTATAATATTGAAATCTAATTTTATAGCTAATTTATCCAATATATCCAACTATCATAATCAATCAGTCAATTGCAATTAAATAAACAGACGCAGAAGACAACAAGAAATTGCCATATTTTATTCCTAAAAATCTGATAAAAAGCACTTAAGGAACGATATTTCATAAGCATCTATTACCTTATTTGACGATCACTGCTCTGGTGTCTCATACATGGATAATCGAAGCACTGAAAAATAATCAGATTTACTTCGGTTTCACCTTGAATTTTAAGATAAAATCTATCTGTTTGACTTGCTTTGCACTATTATAGTTTCTCTTACACTGTAAAGAAGATTGGATGGTTTACTATACATTTCGATAGATCGTTATCCGAAAATGGAGATCTTACCCGGATCCTTTAGCTCATTACGAGACTCCCTTAGGGCTCTATAAGGTAGATGGAATCGACTATGGATGACACTCCAATATAACGGGTCAACTTCAGAGACAAAACCATTCAACTCCATCCATTCGTAAAAAAATCCCTCAAAGAAGCGATCACGCTCCACGTGACTGCAGATCACATCGCCTCAATCTAAAACATAATTAGACAATTTACATACGGCCATAATGGCTGCTAATACAATGAGATATCTGTTTCAATTTGTTTTAATATCCCCATTGTGATTCGCATCGTAATGGATTTACACGGCAAAAGCCACAGGTTCCATTATGACGCGATATTACGTGACACCGTAACATACTCGGGGTCCGGTTATAAATGCGTGAATTAATTACGGTACTTTCCCCGGGGATTTTGTCTTTTTATCGGGATCGGTAATGTATTGAAAGCCCAGACTATTGGGATAATGGATGAAGTTTGCTTTGTTTCGCGGCTAAGTAGCTCGCAACTCGCGAAATTAGAATAACTGAGATAAATCGAGCAACTTCAACGAAGAGATTCACAAGTTAAATTTCAAAACAGTGGGACGAGAGAAGTTTTAACTGATTGATTAAGCCCTTAATACTCAGATGACGAAATAAGTAAACGACTTCTCTTCGTTTGAGAAGAGATTTTAGATTCATTCATCCAATACAAAGTTGGAATGAAACAAATTATTATCCTTGAGGCTAATCTAAATACAGAATTGTTATCAACATTTGCAATCTTCCGTTATCCAAGAAATGGCAAAAATATAATCCAATCGATATGATGATACTATTTGTGGATGACATATATGTATAAACGAGACTTCTACCAATATGTATTTAGATTTTATTATGGAAATTCTTGATTGATAACATACCATTCAATTATGTGGAAACCCATACAAAAGACAACCTCAAAAGTATGTTTAATTATACTAATTGGTTTAGAATGTATTGAGCTTCTACTGAAAATTCATTAAATTCATCAATTTATGCTAAATTGACCCGGAATCCTGGCGTGGTTTTGTGTTATATTTAGCAATACCATAAAGTTAAATGGAGTGATTATTGGATTTAATGATTTAAATTAGTTTATTTTACAATTAATATTGAAAGGGGGAAAAATAAATAATATTTTACCTTATAAAAATGGGCTTACTATGCCAGTCTCGTTATTTAAAAGCCACATCTCGTATGTTATAAGAAGATGCCTATATTTTAAATAAGACATAAAGATAACTTGTTTTATATTATTTAAATTTGAATGGAAAAAAATTAGAAATTTAAAAACATTAATATGTTTAATAAATAGTTTCATTCCAGATTTGACTTGATTTCCTGGAGATAAAAATTGAACATAGGGATGATTAATGAAGTCAGACTGAGACTTTAGTAAATGACATATTTGCAACACTATTTCAAATTTTGATTAAAAATATAATAATTCCACGACAGACATCATAAGTTATGGTATTTTAAGAAGAAAAAGAAGTATATCATTTAATTTTTTTTTTGTCTTTCTAACAACTTTAATACTAAATATTTATTTTATAGCGTTCCTACGGATACACAGACAACAAACGACAAGTGATTTAGTTCAGTGTTCCCCATTCAGTGGTCCAAATTTTCCAAGTTTGCCAAATTTTAAGAAATTCAGTCAGCTTCCTTCTTAAAAAATATTTTGCAAAGTAGTGATGATACTCAACTAAATGACTCACTCCAAAACGGTTCCAGGGTCCAATTCACATATTACTATATTACCATTAAATACTATATTCGAATGTGCACCACTTATCGTCCGTACAAATCCACTTATCTGCCAGGACCACCGCAGCGTGTATGAAACTTGTATATAAATAAATTAACAATGTCAATAGCACACAATATTCATCAATTTCTTCACGTAAACATCACATATTAATAATTAAATTGTCCTAGATTATAAGTTAGAATAGCTGAACATATGAATGTTAAACACACCTGTAAATTGATATTCATATTAGACACAACAATACACTTGAAATCGATTAATTTGGGTTATCATTATTAGTCGATAAATTTGGGTTAAACGATCTATACAATCATACTCTGTCTCTGTTTTTCTTCAAGCTCAAGATAATCTTTGTCTCTTTCTGAGCTCAACGTGTAAGAATGCTCTTCCTGAATCACTAGAATTCAGACACAAATACGTGTCTTAACTCCACAAAAGGTTAACTTTGAATTAGTTTTGGATAGCAGAAAATTTTGAAAGAGGAATATCCATATTTAAGCTGTAAAGCTATGGATTTATTAATGTCATTTTCTTCAATCTATTTATGTGAAAAAGTTTTATCAGCAGAAACGATCACACTTCAGCCAAGAATATCTAATGTATTAGCAAAGATTTCGCATTATTTTGTTGAAAACAATCAACTTTTTTTAATTAAATTTTAATGTATCTGACTATTATATGTATAATTTCAAATCACTTCTCAACTAATTCATCCCAATTTTGTTGATTCTTTTTGTGGTTTGGTTGTAATAATTACGTTTTTTTTATAGGATTGCAGCATGTAAACTAATCATCATGTAACATGTATAATTCATTCATAAAATCCCAAGTTTCGACTTTCATCATCTTTACAAAATTTCAAGAGGTTATAAGAAATGCAATATCAGTTTTCGGCATAATCCTTCGTTCATGCAATTAAATTTATTTTCCGTTTATTTGCTATACTATTTAGAATATTTTGACACAATTCAGCTGATATTGTCAATTCTGAATTTTCGACATTATCATAATGTCAAAATAGCAGAATTTCCTTTGAGGTTTAAACAATCTGTCGTTGGTGTCAATCTGTCGTGCATCGTAATGGACCGTTCATGCGATACAAATTCTTGCCGACAGCCCGGTAACAATGTATTCAACCTGTGATGTAAATTTTAAATGTACTTGAACGAGCCCAATTTCCAAGCATTCGCCATTTAAAGTTCCTATTTTTGTATCGGGAGTTAATCCAAGTTTGCGAGTCTTCGTTCATTAACAAAGTTTGCTGAAGGTTTCTATATGTGGAGCCGGAAATACCCATGTAGGATAAAGTAAAATTGATCCGCTCGGCTCGAACAAGTCTTGTCGGTGATATTAGGCGGAAGTTTGTTCCGTTGTGGAAGGCTTCGAAGGAGGAAAACATCCTTATTGGGTCCCTCGCGTTGTTGTTCAAACAACAAATCGCAATTAGGCCGCGTAACCAAATTAGTTACCGCAAGTTCGCTGATTAACGCACCCCGGGACAGTAGTTACCGCCCCTCCGGGGGAAGGATTCGCTGATAATGTCCTCGTCACGTCCTTTTTATCGTCCTTCCGCCACCATAACCTTCGCATTTCCGCCTTCCTTTTGCCACAACAAAGCACAGATTTCGGCAGGAAACGACGTAAAAGTCTCCACTAGTGCGTTCTCACCTGCCAATTGCCTATTTGGCTCTACCTAATGGGCTCAAGGAAAACTTACAAATACTACTCTTCGCACACTGTTGAGTCCTTTTTGTTTTTCTGCCCAAATAAAACCCAACCTTGGGATGAAGATGAAAATTAAGATAAGTAGATGGTTCTTATTATAACTTCCATTTAGATAGTTTTCCTCGAAAATATTACTTTTATACGTAAAAAGCCTCTATATTTCATCTGGTTTAATTGGGTATCTCGAATATTTCATAAAGTAAATACACTCAAACCTCTTTTTGTGCGAATTTTTTTTTGTGCGATTTTTTTTTGTTAAAGCAATTCTTCTTCCGAAGAAATAGTATACCCAGTGTCAATGTCATCATTGTTATGTGGAGATTTTCTCTTTCCAGTAATATAACAAATAAAATGCAAAAAAACGAAATCAATTTATTCAAAAATCTAAACCAGAATAAGAATAAAGTCGTAATTCAGCAATAGCAGATGCAATATGATTCACACAGTCCCAAATTATGTTTTTTTCCAAATTTCGTTGTTTTTGAAATAAAGAACATAATTAAAATTGCTTTAAAAAACCGCATAACTTCGAAATCGCACAAAAAAAAGCGATTTTGAGTCATATCGAAATTAAAATTATCATACATCGATGATAATTTGTAATTAAAATAATTAGCATTTCTCTAGTGGATGTCTGGTATTTGAGATGCCAGATATGAGATATCCTTAAAATTTTACCAATGATGCAAGACATCCTTTAACTGTTCATTTTTAATTACTTTATTATTTTCCTGTTTTTTATTAACTTTTTTTGTGCGATTTTGGATAGTTTTTAAAATCCATGGAACGCATCTTCATTTTTTCTATGTAAGTCATAGTTTTGTGTATACCCAAAACTCCCAAATTTAATTATATACTACGATGACTAGTCCACTTTATCAACCCTCAGTCTTAATAGAATTTCATAGAAAAATATTCGTATATCCAGATATTTTTTTTACTTGAGAAAGAAAATGTCTTTTTTAAATATTGTATGCAAAAAAGAAAACTGTTAGAGTTATAGTAGACATTTTAAATATCGAAAGTTTAAGCTTACAACGTTATTTGCACTGAAAGAAAATGAAAGCGGACGAATTTTCGTCATGGAACTTCTACACAATTTTGAGATATTTATAACGGGGTTTTTTTCTCCGAGGGCCTAAAAGAACAAATTTGACTTTTTATCCGACACTAAATGACCAAAGTTGTTTTCATCCGTACAAAAATCCTGTAACATTATTCTAATTTGCTTCAGCTTCGAATAATACCAGGCCATTATGAATAAAATATGAAACGTCTCGACCGTCGCGGCGGTTTGACTTTTTTGAATTTCACCCCCGTGACATAATTTTAATTAAAAATATACCCCCCCCCCCTTTCGGAAAATTCGTCGGTAATCTCGCAAGTCCATTTGGGGCATAATCCAGGGCCGGTCGCCCGCCGATCCGGCCCGGTCGCTTTTGTCACCTTCCCTTTAATCTTTGTTTCCACCCCCCACCGGGCTAATTGAATTGCATTATTTATTCAAATGGCCGGGTTAAGTTTTAATCCCTCGGCAAAATCTTAACACAATACCATCCGTCCTAATAAATATGCAATATTGAAACAAAACTTGTTGAACCTTCCTCTGCATTGAAGGATATGAAGGACAAAATAAATTATCCGGATTAAATTGAACAATGGAGTTTGTTCCCAAGAAAGTATCTTTGGCAGATTTATACGAATCCTTGGAAACTATATATAAACAGCTGCGATAGTTTGATCATAAATCTTGAAGCTCAAAAAAATATTTTCGTTCAATGAAGAACAATATATTTAAGTATGGGATTATGATCATCGAAATATCAAATAACATAACAAAATTATTTTAGTAAATCCATATTAGTTCCAATACTCTTTTATTGAACGGAAGCATTAACTACTAATTGTTTGACATTAACCCTTTTGCTCCAAGCCCTCCAGAAGAGGCGAGGTTTCCGCGGAAAAGACCAGCTTCAGATCATGTGCACCCGAAGGTGCCATGGAGGAGGAAGGACTAGGATTAAGCTAAATTCAATAAATTTACTTCCGCGGGTTCACTGCCACCACGAGTCTAACCTCAGTTTGCAGAGGGCTGCAGCAGATGACAGACTGCAAGGGCTACCCCTTCCCCATGGTACTCGTAATCGATTCGGTCATTCTTAGTACCTAGCCACGCCCTATTTGTCACCCACACTGAGAAGGCGGTCAGCATCGTGAAGAATCTGGCCAGGTTGATGCCCTAACATTGGTGGCCCAAAAACAAACAGGAGGTGACTCTACAACGAGGATAGTGAACTCGATACTATTGTACGGCGCGTCGATATTGGCCGAGGCATTACAAATTGAAAGAGCCAGGCTCAACATGGCTAGAGTCCAGGGAAAGGAGCGCAATCCTCCTCAGTCCTGGCACTGATTGACATACCACCAATCAACCCTGCTCGCTTACGAGACAGGCAATACAGAAAGGCGAAGACAAGAATAACGCTAATGCAAAGCACCACGGCGGCGTGTCAGTCCCGATGGGACAACTCCGCTAAAGGTCAGTAGACACACGAGCTAATACCGAACCTAAGAGCCTAGGTAGCCAGAAAGCACAGGTCAACTGTGCTATCCACTTGACCCAGGTCCTCATCGGACACTGCTGTTTTAATAGCTACCTACACAAAATAGGCAAAGAGACCGGCCTGAAGTTCCATTTATCTTCCCAACATGCACCGAAAGGGAGATTCTACGGAAGGAGCTAGGAATCAGCTCGCTCTCCCCTAGCAACTTGGTAGCCGGGTGGCAGCCAAAAAGGAGGGGGGTCTTGTGGGTAAAAATCCCCCACTACCACCAGAATGGTGGTGTCTTTTGAAGATTCCCCCCTTCGCAAAAAAAGTACCCAGTCACGGAGATGAGTTGCCGTTCGAACAGCTTAAAACCGTTCTTCCCTATTTACCTAGGCTGTTGAGGGTAGTGCTGAGCCTTTGACACAGTCTCCATCAACGATTCTAATCGGCTGTTCCACACACCCCTTTATGGCTGCGCAGCACAGGGTGACCTGCACACCCAACTCATGTTAGCTGGGCTACCTTAGCAGCGTTTTATGAGCTACTTTCGCACAGCTCTACTTCACATCATTACTCCAGGGGTTCAACCGTTGCCCACGGGCGTAGGGTTGGCTCCACCCCCCCACCTTTGTAGGGAGATCAAAAAAGTAACTGGTTATTGTATTCATAATTAAATACATGAGGCATTTTAGAGTTGGATGAATAAAAAAGTTGAATGGGATAATATGTACAACAATAATTCTGCTTAATCCTTTGCGGTCCTATGTCTCACATATTGAGACATCAATTTTTCTAATGTTGTTTAAATGTGTCTGATGAGTGAATTGATGTATTTATGCTAAGTACAGATTTAACCATTCGGGTGGTATGTCAAATTTTGAAATTTATTACCATGCAACCAACGCAAAATATTTTTTTACAAAAATAATAATTTTATGTGAAACTGTTAATATTATACGCAAAATATATGCAGATGCACTGCGTCAAGTTATAATTATGGCTGCAGTTATGACAGTATTGTATCTATATATCGCCGCACCGCACTTTTAGCGAAAATTCCTCGCAAAGATATAACACTGCTTCGCAATCAAAAGGTTAAACCATTTCATTTATTCCGCGTTGTTAGATAGAAATTTTATATGATCCTTTACAATTTTCAGTCTCTCTTCTAGAAATAATAAAGTAGAGAAGGATGACTTTTAATAGATTTGATTTCACTGCTGATATTTTATCATCATTTTATACATAAGATAACAAAGAATTATGTGTTAAAATAATTTGTTAAATAGTCAAACATATCGACAACAATTTCATACATCTGTGTGTTAAAACTCGTCTATCCATAATAAATGGATCTGGTTTTATTAGCAAATAAAGCAAATCTAGTATTACACATTCGGAATATTTTTTGCGTTAAATGTTGTCTGAAAAGACCCATTACTTATACAGTTGTTGAGCATTCAAACACCCTCTTCTTTAATTAAACGCAGATTAATCTCTATCATAAAACCAAGCATCAAAGTAGGAAATCGTCCGTTTCTAGGTCAAGATGGGATTGGACTCGAAGCGTTGTTAAAGAATATTGCCTTCAGTCTGAACACCAACTGCTTGCTTCTCTTAAAAGTCTCTTGTGTAAACTTTAGTGCTCGAGGACTCGAATAACGACCATCGTATACTTTTTAGTGCAACACTTTTATGCTAGATCACAGAACTCCATCGGCTATATAGTAGATAGCTAACGAGAGCGTATATCGTACATACTTGCATCCAGCATCTTATGAAATGAGAATAAAAATGTTATCGTCATTGCAACGGCGTCCTCCTTGGCGTAATCAGAACGGTCCATGGCAGAGATTAGAACCGATATTGAATAGTCGTGATCGAATCGAATTGAAATGTAATTCTTGATCCGAATACAGATTTTAAAAGTGTATTAATAGATCAAATTAGCCTTAATACAATGCTAAACAGCAGTATAAAAGGCAATTACGTGGGCACGCTTATAAGCATTTATTATTTAATTATCCTGCTATTGGCAAAAAAGTATAATGAAGGCATTAAAAATCAGCGCCAATTTAATAAAAGGCGTTCCAATGTAAGCGAAAAATTGTTCGATGATGGTAAATACGAATGGAGATATTCCGAATATAAATAAACGTTATATAAGAACAGCTGTTGGTGTAAAAATAGTGAAAGATGAATATGAATTTAGAAATGTGCCGATATTTTTGAAAAATGTGCAATGTAACATACGCTATTATTTTCATACTAGTAGTTAAATAGATTTTTCTGCGTAAAAATGATTGATTTGCTTACATTTAATTGTATTAAATAGATCCATGAACCAATATAAACCTCTAAATAAGATTACTTAAAGCCCTTAAAACACAACCAATATGTATTAAAACTGGTACATCCTACAAGGATTTAAGCATCAATAAATATAACAATGCTTCAATTTTAAATTTCGCATACACTGATCCTTTCATTTATAAAAAAATCAATGTAATTGACTTTAGAGCTACTAACTAGGGGTGCCGGATAAAAAAAATCGTTTTTTAAACGAAAAGTCAATTTAATATACTGGTTGTTTGGCACATGGATCGTCATTTCTTTTTTTTTGGGGGGGGGGGATTAAGGGGGTCTTTTCCTAGGTTTCATATATAAGCCTTATCTTCTAAATGTCAGGGTTGTCGAAATGCTTAAGATGTTCTTCTGGCTGCCCTATTCTGTGGCTCACACGGTCTCCAGATCTGACACCACTGGATTTATTTGAATGAAGAGGTACCCAGTTCCGTGGCTCACGCGGTCTCCAGACCTTGTGATTAATCTTTGATAATTTTTGTTCAGCGGAATAGGAGAATTTGAAAGAAAAAGTTCTCAAGTTCCAAAAAAAAATTAAAAGGTTGTATAACACGGTCATATGGTCCCAGAAAAACGTCGGGTAATTCAAATCCGTGTTATACAAGGTTTTTATATAATTTATTAACAATTTTATATGTTTCACTCTTTCTAATTTATATCTAACTATTATAATAATTAATATTTTTTTAGATTTGCCACAATGTTGTGTCAAAACCATGTTGTATAAAACAGTTTTATACGAGGCACATATGAATATACACTAAAACCTCTTTTTATGCGATTTTTTTTGTGCGATTTCGAAGTTATGCGATTTTTTTTAATCGGTAAAAAAATATAATTTGGGACTGTGTAAATCATATTGCATTTGCTATCGCTGAATTACGACCACGACCCTTATTTTGGTTTAGTTTTTTGAAAAAAAAAATTTTGGTTTTTTTTTGCATTTTTCCAATGTTCGACTTTTAAAAATACATTCTCCAAAGGAATTTCCAAAATTCCAACTACTTACGGAGTTAATGCTATTTTAGTGAAGTGGCAACTTGGCCGGTCCTAGCATAGTAAAATCTTTTAACGCGTTTTTCTCGAACCTACTTTATTCAACACGGTTAACATATTTCAAGTTTTAATTAATTAATTTACTTCAAACTGGGTACAAAACTTTTCTATATTATTTTCCCGTTTTTTTTTATGCGATTTTAGATATATTTTATATAGAAGTTTCAAAGTTATGCGGCTTTTAACGTCCATGGAACGCATCTTCACACTTTCAATGTAAGTCATAGCTTTTTTTGTGCGATTTATTCTAAATAATAAAGGATGTATTAAGATTGTCGTTATTAGAAAATAAGGTTCAAAGTAAATCAGGGTGAACTTAAATCCAGAAACTAACCTACTATACTAACGCTTAATATAATCTAATTTTTCTTTAAAAATATACTTAATATAAATGCGAAATATATATATGTACGTCCATAAAAGCATATCAACATCTTCCAAATAGCATACTATGAAATCAAATCGCACAGTAATATTAATCAGAGCATAGCTTCATTGATTTAAATTATTTTCAGATTAATTCGGTTTGATAAAATTATGAAAATATCATGCAGCAGAGCGTTTTTAATCGATACGGAGCTTAAAGCTTCCAATCCATCGATGAAAAGCAATACCAATTTTCACCATTGTTTTCGTTACATTTTCCGCAAGCATCAGCACATTTCGAATTTAAATACGTTTACTCAATTAGGTTCCATGCATTTTATTCATTGGCCGTGTTCCTGCAAATTACTGAATATTTTTCGCCATATTCATGCGTATACGTCGTGTATCGGAAATGGAATTGTGATGTGGATTAATGCCGGCTTGTATGAATGATTAATATATTTCGCCGGATGCGGAAAAAGAGATGAAATATTTCACCGATGAATGAACTCTATCTTATACCGGCGCTCATTCATAGCGGGATGAAAAGGTACCCAAAATATGATAACAGGATTAGGTCTTTGACACTCGATGCCTTCAGGATCCCCGGAGTGCCATCGACGTGAAGATAAATTTGCGAGCGCCCATTGCGCAAAGAGGCAGGATCTCATCCTGGGGAGCTCGGGCAGTCCTATTTAATGTTTTCTGGTTTCTCTTTTGAGTTTGGTCCTAGAATGTTTCGTAGCGTGCCTTGGTCTTAGGCAAGGAGAGTTGTATTTTATATGGAAATATGCAAATTTAAAACATCTGTAGAGGAGCACTTATCCAACAGCATCTTCCAACATTACGCATTTTTTATGTTGCGGCTCTTTTCAATTGTTCCTTAAGAAGATCCTCAGGAATGATGGTCTTGAATGTTATTTTCATTGGGGCGTTTTTATATGCACAGATAGATATACATACTAAACAATCTGATAAACCTACAATTTGATATCATCTTAACATTGTGCACAAACGCAAAAACACATCATTGTAGAAGTATAATCGAATGGAATTGATAAGATCGTATTTTAGCATAGCTGCTGAGTTAATTTGCAATAAATTACTTTATCGAGAATCTAATTCAATACCATATAGAAGTAAATCTAGAGATAGATTACAAGGTATAGTTTCTAGGACAACCTGTGCATTTTAAGCACCTAATACAACATCAATAATTTTGATCAATTTAAATAATGCTTTCTGAATAATTCAATAATATTATAAATTCACAAAAGTACAAACAAGTGGGAGATTCTGTAAAAGTCAATCACCCTAGTTGTGCTCAAATCTCTCACTATGTCTCGTTAATGCATCACATTAAAATTTATAATTCAAAAATTATAAATTCAATAAAATATTTAAAGACGTGAGCATTTCATTTTGAGATAGACATTTCATTACGTATACAAATTTAGCGTATCCACACACAAATCTTATCCCATAGGATCAATTTATTCGGTTTCAAAAATTTCACTGGTGTCAGAAGTGGAATTTTTAATTTCCTAACGTTAAATAATATATTGATTGATAAAAAGATAATTATAATTATTAGCATCACAAATCGATACAGTCTTAATATCTCAATATTAAATAGTTCATATATCTGAACTTTCTGAAGTTCATATATCCAGCCGACCTATTAGAAATCTTTTATATATTTCTAAATTGAATTCCAAGTCCAAAATTCTTCAAAAATCGATTATCAGACATAATTTAAAATACGAGATGTATTCAGAAAGTAAGTGTATTCGATTTTTATATTTATTAATAAACCCCCATGTGTACTTTTAGGAAGGTGATAAGATGACAATCTGAAGGCATTGAGTCAAGAAAATACGGAAGGGTGGTTCAAATATCCCATCTAAATGACTTCAAGAGTGCTTTGGTGGCTAAGACTGTGTGAAGATGAATGTGTGTAGTGCAAACAGCACACTCCTCTCATTAACATTCATCTCCTTTTGAGTATTTTAGGGTCTCCCAATATCGTTGTGCATTTATAATCTCCGTTTGAATAGAAATTTGACCAAAACGATGCCTCTACGATCCTAAAACACTAAGGCCGTAATTTTTTTGGCAGATGAGGAATTAATGTTATAGGACTATCTTTATGACTTAGATATGTAATGAACCACCCATATACCATTTCCAGTCATAATAGAGGTCAGAAAATCTTTATCTTCTAATTAAAGTCAAGCGGATCACAGAATTTGACTCGCACTTGGCGTGATTTCTTATCGACATTTTTCACGCAACTAGACACTACAACGTGAGTTTATGTATCATCGCGTTCTTGAAATGCTCGCTCTATCAAGAAATCTTCCTCTAACTTTCAGTATAGTCAACCCTCAAAAAACACAAAACTACAGCCAGTTATGGTCACAGTGCACTTACTTTCTGAACATACCTTGTACAAACTCATTCACTTAAATTTGTTTTGCCTCAAACACATTTCCATCTTAATGTAGTTATCTTCATCATCGTGCTTTTTCTTCGATATCATGATGGAAAGAAACGATTAATGTATTAGTTTCAACAAAAGTACACACTAGGGTGCAAAAACCGAAGAATTTAAAACTATGTCCTGCAAGAACTCGCTATTTCTCCACAACTTGTGGCCACTTACGCTCTGAACGCGGGTTATGAACTAGCTAGGACTGACTATATGAGATATTATTGGCTGATGGGTGAGGGGGGGGGGCTTCTACGACTCTATCGAGGTCGTATAAAATCCCAGGAATGCATTTTTTCCCAAATTTGTGGCAGAAAGCCCTGAACGCCCTAAAATTAGAGGAAGTAGCCACAAGGTTTCCGTGGCCAACCGGTCCAAAGTCTGGACCGCTGACACAACGAAATAGCTCCTCGCGATCGGACGCCATTCCCGAATATCTCCACACAACATAGTCTGCGTCCATGAACGGATCTCCGCATGTGCACTCCGAGGAAGGAGCAGAGTCTCACGTTACGATTGATCAGTTGCCACCTTCATTCTCACTGAAGAAGACTTACTTTAATCAAAATTATAACTGAACCAATAGACATATGAATGGACGAATTGTACACATTTTATGTGTACAATATTAAGTATTAAGGTTTACAGTGAGATTTATTGGACGCCATAAGTAAAAACAACTCAATTCCGCAAAGTAAAAATAAACATTATCGATACTACAGTCGAGACAATGGCTCTGATGACGGCCAATAAACACCAGATGAAGACTCAGAAGGTCACATTATCCATCACGTTCCTCTTATTAAAGTCTTACGTCTTATTTATGATAGACAAGCTCTCTTCGGCGTCTTTACTCCGGGCCAACATCCGAATATTTTATGTCGTGAATAATTCATTGTGGGACTTATGTAAATGTTTCGACTTATTTGAATAATAGCTCTTTACATTCTCTGCGTTATCCTTCATGGACATTTTGCCTTTTTTGGACATCATTCGTTCCTCATTAATTAGGACGATGAGGACTCGTCGCCGAGGCATCGTATGCGCCGACACGAAAGTTGCGGTTTTAGTGAAAGTTTGCTGGCGAGCTATCCACCCACAATGTGGGTGGATAATTCAGTTATTGCTAAACCTCATCCTTTGTCTTCTTCCATACCCTTCCCATAGGATCCCATCGTAAGCAGCTCAAATTAGATTTCAATGTATTATGTAAACACACAGGGCGCTTTCAAGTTTTTGTGCACTACCATGCCTGAATTACATTTGGATGATAAACTATTTAAGTAGATGATCCTTTAATGTCTCAGATTGTATCCCAAAACTATTCATAGTTGATGAAAGTCTACATTAAATATATATATACACGTATAACGATTTCGAATATGGCAACATTAACACAAATTAACCAGATGAATATAAGACCCTTTTCGAGAGATAATAAAGAATTATAAACTAAATCTATTCAATTTAAGCCATATGAAATTTACCGTTGAATTTCTGCTTAATTTCAAAGATAAATTGCAAGAAAGACATAGAAATAAAACGACTTTATTCTCAATTGACTCGAGGGCGAATAGACCATTGCTTTTGAATTGCCTCCGCCTACTTTGTGATATACGATCTATGAGTCTATTTCGCTTTTCCAAATAAACAGAATGTTTTGATTTATGATATCGTTGCATTTTGGGTGATTATCCTAATGTTCCTATACGAACCATGACGAGCTTAATATAATACAATTCATCAAATATTGTTTGATAAGCGTGAATAATTACTATACAATAAGCTGATCATATGTTACGGTTGATATATTATGATTTGTGTGATAGATTTACTTAAAATATCAACAGCATCCATAAACGCATCTATACGAATGTTGCAAATAAATGCATAAAAATATTATGTTTATGGCCCTGTGTCCTTCATTATTAGTTAATGATTTATTTAATAAAAGACAAAGATTTTTTTTTATTTGCAATAAATAAAGTGTGTGCTAATTTTTTGACGCAAACGTGACCATATGGTAACAATTAATATTCTTGCGTAAACAAATGGTATCTCCACGCATTCATCAAATGTATAGCGACATCTCTCTGTCTTTCTTCAGACGCAATGTATAAAATTAACAGTGACATATTCTGTCTTTTTGCATCACTCCCCATTCTGTTATGACGCACAAGAAGTAGGAAATTGTTGAATAGCCTTGGCTGCGGGAAGATGTCCTTCCCGCAGGTTCATAGCTATGACCTCTTTCTCCGCAAATAAAATATAATAATTAAGATGACAGTATTTCTATCAGCATTGGACTACCTTTATCCGCTCTTATTTACCGCGACTCGAAATAAGAACAAACCCGCGTGAGAGCACGACCGTCTTAAAGAACATGTGAAAACAGGGTGCATTCCGGAAATTTTGCCCCAGAAATAAATTTTAATTCGCCTTTTACAATCCCACTGAGTAGCAAAACTATTCAAAAAGAATTTCAGAAATGCTTTGACCTTTCTGCCTTGTAGGATCGAAAAAAAAATTCTTCGTGTATTGGAAAGAACCAATGTTTAAGAATACTATCAGTAAACTTGAAGTCGATATAAATTGAATTCGCAAAAATATAGGCCGAAAAGAGAAACTTTAAACGTGTTTTTCCCGAAACTACTTTTTTCAAGCTTACGGAAGTATTCACATACGTTTTAGATAAGCATTCTTTATGAAATTTAGCAAGCACATGCACAATAAACGTCTTCATCGTATAGACTACAATTATTTAAAAATATTTTTAAAAAAATTGGTTAATGAACAAAAAACTACAAAAATTGTTGATAAAAACACATACTTTTCTTCTATTACTCACTATTTTTTTATTTTATAATACTTATTTTTAATTATAGGTCAAACTATAAACAATATTATATATAATAAAAATATGTTTAATTTTTTTGCCAAAAATCACTTTTTCAGGACTTAAGACTTCCGTAGTGAAGAATGTCGTCGGTCGCACATTGACATACGCGGCTCCCTTCACTCTCACTATCATATCTCACTTTGTCAAACTTTAAAAAATATTTTTATATTCAATTAAGATTGCCAACATACTAAATATCAACATTCTATATTTAATATTTTTTGCATAAAAAAAAAATGAAAAATCGATCACTTTTAGGTCCAACAAGGCAGAAACGTTTCAATGTTTCAAAAGTAGGAATTTTTGACCAATAAAACAACGCCCTCGTTTAATAACGATTAGTGATAACGATGAAGAAAACCTTATGTTACATCCATATGGAATGCAATTGATAAAAATGATTTCAATGCACATATTTTAACAAGATATAATAGGAAAATATTGCAGCTTGAAATATGTTCGTATATGATGAAGTGTCTGCTCGCTTAAAAGATAAGGAAAATAGTTTCAATGGTATAATTTAACTTAGAAAAGCATTAGAACCAAAATCTTTGCACTGTGCAAGCATATGCTAAAGCTATTAAGCTATTGAGCACGATACTCTTCTAATTAAAATATGTATTGTTTCGTTGTGTATATTGTATATATGTGTATAATTCCATATTTTTGGCAAAGATTTCACCCTTTAAACTCCAATCAGAATCGCTTTAGCGCTTATCTTAATTGAAAATGTTCGAGATGTGTACATAAAAACGTAAATTTTAATAAAATAATCCCATGTTTACTTTGCTCGAGGCCACTTGTATGTATTTAAATAATTAAGTATGTTTTTAAGGGGATTTTAAATCAAATTCTCAAAATAAACCGCATAAAAATTTGCGGTCAGAGCTTCGTTTTTGTCAGTTTTCATTGCGTGGAACTCAAATAAAACACAATGCCACATTCATTTTTTATCTTTCCCTTCTGAAAAGATTAATTTTCCATTTCTGAAAAACAAATTTTTATTTTATGCCTTTCGTCCCGTCCTGCAAACTGGGTTTACAGTGTTTACCTTTATTTTTTGGCCATTTTTATCTCAGGTGATAACCGGGGATGCTGTGTGTGGCAGTTTAATATATTATGTGAATGGCCAGAATGCCTTTTTTCCATTCTAACAGGTGGTAAATTAGCAACACCGACGTTGATTAATGATACTTTCAGTTAGGATTTCCAGGTTGATGAGGGGTACATCCAACGTGGCGCATCCTGGAATGCCCTGGAATTCGAACACAACATTGCCCTTCATAGACGGAATGACACTCGTTACGTTCCAAATTGTTATTGTATTTCAACCCCAACGTAACAGAGATTCCCCAGTTTATTACGAGTTAACGACGTGCATGCGAATAAAATAAACACCAGACCTATTTTACATCGCGATGCTATCGCTTTGACGTGAGCTAAATAAAAATGTCCTTTGTTCCCTTCCAAACAAAGGACGATAAATAAGCTAATTTTCCCTCAAAAGCGCGATATATTTAAGCCATAATTGGCATATATCGATGCATTATGCGTTCGATGGGTTCATAAATTTAAAGCTGCGTTGATATGTCATGGTTTCGGTATGAAATTCTCTGACAAATGCTCATAATTGTTTATGCAAATTTCGATCAAGCTTTTCGTCCGTGTAATACTAATACGCTTTGACCATTGCATTTTGAAAGCATGCTCTAAATGCGCATCGCTGTGTTTTAGATAAATGTACATTGATGTTAAATAAGAGCATTCATAGGAGAGGCTTGTTCATAGAAATTCTAATTATTATATGCAAACACATCCATAATATTACAATAGCCAACCTATAATTGTTTCCCTTAACAAACAATAGGGAAAAATTGCTTAAAGCAGCAAATTCCACAAGGGAAAGATATTTTTTTCATGCAAACTACATGCGCATTTAGAATTGGCGCAAGAATAAACATAAAAATGCAGACAATGCAAGATTTTTCATTATGAGCGTTTTTATTTACAGGCTCTCAGTTATTTATACAATTTTGAATGCAAGCCTAAAATAAGTTGAATAACAATGAGTGACCTGAAAAGTGGATATGAAAAGTGATGTACTTCGTCTACTTCGTAAATAAATGTAAGCTATCGTTAAGAGCATTTCAGAGAATATAAATCAGTTGGATAATTCCAACTTGAATGTGGAAATCCTTAAGGAATAACTACCAGAGAAATATAAGATCAATCTGAAAAGAGCGTGAGAATTATTCGCTTGTGAGATTTGTCCAAGTCTGAGTACTTTCTGATAGCATTTTGAAGCTATCCTATAAATCTTATAAAAATATGAATATGGCATGTTCAAATGCAAATCAGGCATCTTCTGGAGTCAAACAACAGATGATGGTAACAACACTTCTCTCGCGTGATAGAAAGTGAACCTTGTTAGCTAGAGGATCAAGTTCTGTTTGTACAATCTAATATATAAAAATCAATGTTTGTTTGTCCGTATTTAATGCGCGTCCATATCGTTCATCCGATTGCAATAAAACTTTTCCAACTTATTGTTTACACTTGCGAGAACAACATGAGTATAGTAAAAATATTGTTTGTGTACGAAGTTTGTTATGCGAGACGTAGCATTGCAACGCATGCCGGATAATCACTAGTAAATAATAAAATAAACGAGCTACTGCTCTAGTAGTCCAGAGCTAGTCTTTGTATTTACTACAACTCGACTCTAATAATGGGGACATCGACATGAAATATAATAGATACGGGGTTCAGAATTTTTGAGTTTCATATTGTGTACCAAATACACATCATAGTAGCGCGCGAGTACTTTTTAGCACAGTATAAGGGAAATGTTAACAAGAATGTATGTATGTCAGAAAATATTATCACAAAAATAAGTTGTTTTAATTTTATATTTCTTAAAACCGAAAATCAGTGGGAACCGGTTTTGTTCAAAAGCTGAAAACCGGTTTTGAATAATATCGGTTTTTGTATAGGTCGAATGAATGCAAAGAGGAAACAAATGATTCTCCATCTCTTTCTAACTAACCGCTGCTTGGAGTTTCACTTTCCGTGACGTTCAAACCAATTTACTCTACCGTACATTATAGACTGTGAGTTGGCAACATAAATTGATGGTCGTCTAACATATGTATATTATTTAATAGTTGTGTTCTGGCGTGTTTCAGGACTATCATTATGACAGTCTGGTGACTGAGTGCCGTTGGGTTTGAAAGAGGAGAGGGTTGAAATGTAGTAAAAATTCAACATAATTAAGTCACACTGTCAAAGTAGTTTTTTAAAGTTTCTATAAATTAATAAAATAAATAATAATTTATAAATGTTGCCAGACTATTTATTGCTTGTTAAGATAGTGCCAGACTGGTTCAAACTTGCTGAAGCCAACCAGAAAATTATGTCATTTTATTAAAGTTCTCTTCTTCATAAAAGTTCAATATTATGCATATCTATCTATATATATAAAAATCAATGTCTCGCGTCCGGCGTCCGGCGTCCAGCGGCGTTCGAATGTCTCGCGTCCAATCCGCTTGCGTAAACAATGCCGAGAGGCGGTAATGGCATGCCCGGTTTGGTAAGGTAAAATAAGCCTTTAGTCAACTATGCCGACAGACAGTAATAGCGTGCCTGATATGGAGCATTTAGTCAAGTTTGTTCTGGTGAAGTGAGGCGCGGCCGCAAGGCGGTTAAGACATGCCCGATTAGGTAAGGTAAAATAAGCCTTTAGTCTTTAGTTAAACTATGCCGACAGGCAGAAATAGCATGCCCGATATGGAGCATTTAGTCAAGTTTGTTCTGGTGAAGTGAAGCGCGGCCGTGTGTCACTGTTCTAAGCGCGTGTGGCTAAGCAACCACATACAAAATATGCCTCTCCAAATCAATCATTAAACATTTCAATCGTTCATGTTTTTTAAAAGCGAAGCAAAGTAATGCCCGGCATAAACTCAATTGCGAAATAAACTCCAGGATTCAACACGATATGAGGTGCGATCATTGCCTCAAAAATATATTAACACTTTACCGACCGCACGATTTCGCATGAAACCGCATGTTTTTTGAAAGATTTGATTGAAACAATAAATTTCGTAAATTTAGCATAACATTTGAACCTTTTAACCGACTTGAATAAAAATTAGAATTTAGGTTCCTATTGATTTTTAGAACCTTAAATAATTCATTCGCTGTTTTTGGACAGGAGTTGTCACATTTTTTACATTTGAAAAAGGAAAAGTTAAGAAAATCTAACTTTTAGAGAATTATTAAATTCTCAAAATATTCCCATAGCCTTTGGGCTATGTACGGTTGTAAACCTCGAAATATGGAATTTTTCTGGACAGAATTTGCAAACCTTTTTTTCACATAACCAACTTTAAGACGGAGATAAAATTCTCAAAATATCACCATCGTCTCTATATTGTGTATAATTGTAAATCTGGGAATAGAGGTTTTTTCTAGACAGTGATTGCCAACCTTTTTTACAAAATATTTTTTTTAGAAAGATAAAATTCTTAAAATAAGTTTTAATAAATGCGGTCCGATATTTACTTAACAATCTATCCCAGTGGCGTATAATATTTAACGCATAATTTAACCCTATGTTGCATTGATTTTTCGGACAAAATGTTGATAATAATTTAGTATTCGATTAAAAAATAACGTAAATATAAAAACTACTGACTTCTGATTAAAAAAGAAGAAACGTATATATTTTTAAAGAAGAAACGATATATGTTGTATAGGGTAGGGAAGAGTTTTGAGTCTCACTTGCGGCCCCGAAAAAAAAGGGTGCGAACCCACTAATCGCTACTGGTCGCAAGGAAGGGCTCGATGGAAATCGTAAAAAGCCCCAGGGATGCGTTTCCCCTCAAAACTTTTACAAAATCCCTAAATTTCCTAAAATTAGAGGGAAAGACCACAAATTTTGGGTGTCCAACCGGACTGAATTTCGGACCACTGACACAACGAAGGAACGCCTCGCGATCGGATGCCATGTCCGAAAATTTCCACAGAACATAGTCGGCGTTCATGAACGGATCTCCGCATGGACACTCCGAAGTTGTTGAAAGCCCAAACCTAACCAAAGAGACCCTAAATTACCCGTGTCCTGTGAGGAACTGAGACGTCCAGTGATCTGGGACGACCCAGTGACATCTCAGGCGTTGCCTAACCGAGAGGAAGAAAGTAAGAGGTGGCGGCCGACGACCGACGCAGACCACCTCTCCTGCCATCTAAATAAAGCCGCTTTCTAGACACGACGACGAAGATCACAGAGGGCGTTTGAGGCATCCGCCTCTGTCTGGATTTTTCTGAATCTTCGGGACGGGAGAAAATATAGGAAGTCTTCTGTTCAATAAAAAGAACAAAGTGAAAAACGAAATTCATGGAGCTTACGAGATCGAATGCTCAGCCTGCATCATATTGTACATTGAACAAACCCATAGATACATCACCCACGGGATGACAGTGCATCAGAACACAGTCTTTGAATTGAATTACAAATCCGCAGTACACAAATATGGTATGAAGAACGATCAATTTTGATGGTAACAAAACCATAGCAATGAATTGCGAGAGAGTGATGGAAATCGAAAAACGAAAAAACTCCACATTCAATGGACGAGACGACGACACTAGCATACCCAGAACTTGGCTACCAGTTTTATCGAAAATTAAGGCATCAAACACCAAGCAAAAACATCTGAAAGTGCAAACAATCTACCACAAAGCGACGGCAATGCATAGCCCAATATAGCACTGGCCGGAGGATACTCACAAGGAGCATCATCAAGGCGCCGGCAACTATTCCGCATCCACGAGTCCGTCAGGAGACTCGAAGTATCGGAATGATATATATTTGAAATCTTAATGTACCTTTTAAATAATTACTAAGCGCCATCGTATACCCGTTTTTCAGTGTAATTAAAAATATCTAAATTCATTCCAATAAACTGAATTAAAATACATACACTTTATATCTTTAAGTGTGGCATTGCAACGCATGCCGGGTATTCGCTAGTGGCTACTAAAATAAAATTCCACAGTATTGGCTCAAAAATAATTGCTGAAGAGAAAGCCTCACACAAGTATTGCACGCATGCATATAAACACGTTACTGGAATTAACGGCTCATATCTATATGCATATGCTCGCAGTTTCATATTTTAATTTATTCAAATGCCGTGCCATATTATATATGCATAGATTTCAGCCGAAATACGTTTTGTTTTAATTGAAATATTTTGTGGTATATGGCCATGCTATTTAATGTACCTCAGTATACGCTCGATATTGAAGGCATTTAATTTTATCATAAAAATATCATCCCAAGTATATCTTCCCATATGAATAAAAATTGTACTTGATATGCTATTCTGATGTTTCTCAATATTAATCGTATATAGTAAAGAATAATATGTTAGTATTTTAACCCTTTGAGTAGTATGGACATACATGTATGTCCGAACTCTCATGTCCCATATAGAGCACTCTTGCACATTGAACCTCGGAGACAGACAGAGACAGAGAACTTAGCGTAGTTCGGGAGACTGAGACGGAGAGCTTCCTCAGGTGCATCGCATAATTGTATAGATCGTTAAGCCCAAATTTATCAACTTATAATGATTTCGATTTCAAGTGTGTTATTTGTTTACGCAAAGAGTCTTTGTTCAATTATCATTCCCTTCTAAATGAGGAGCAAATGAATAGATTTTTTGTGCATTGTTTATATAAAGAAATGACGTGATCTTGTATGCTATCAGATGTTTATTTACAATTGACTCTGCCTCGAATTGAAGATTGTCTTACGCTGATAGGAGTTGACAGAAAGTAATCGGTGTAAAGCGATTATAACATCAACGACTTCATCGATTTTAAATTTACTCACTACTCAAAAGGTTAATACTTTAAAAACATAAGCTAAATTGAATACAATTTAAGTTTTAAATAGTTAAAGGTATTTTTTTAATATAACTTACTGAACAAATCCTTAAAACGTGTCGTATTTGACTCCTTTTATTCGGGATAATACATATATATTTTCAAATTCAATTACCAATAAATAGGGCTTTTGAAAGCTGTACACAAAGTGCAATCCTTCTTGTACAAGTTGTAAAGCAAATAAGTGAAGCGGATAGGAATCCGTAGCCAATTCTTCTTCCCAAGTCCTAGTGCATTTTTCCGGAAGAACTACGAGCAAGCTATACAATAAGAAAATACGAGTACTTGCATTGAAAAGAAGCCACTCGATCGTCTTCCGGTGAAAAAGAAAAATGACATTAGAGCTCTTGGCGGATTATTAAGATGACTCCAAGCGGAATTTTTTAGGAACACCAAAGGCACATTATGATAAATACGCCGAGATTTATCCCTTATATATGTGTGTGTATATATATAATTTCACGCTCTTTCAGATTCTGGCATATTTCAAAGGTCTTGTATTTCGAGAACATCGCATCCTTCCTATATTACCCTTGGGATGCTGCGAAATCTTGAAATATACAGGAGGCCGTATCCGTGCTTCGGTATTCCCTGTGTCCATTTTTAGAATGATAATACAGCTTACCGAATCTCTTCCCGTGGAGATTCATTGTATTTTCGGCGCAAAAAATTAAGTCAAATTTACATCGAAAGCGATGCCATTTGAATCCCAAAATAGTAGGCATTCTTTAAATCATCGCGAGAGATTTGACGCACATGGCTTTCGTCAGTTCATCCAAGAACTTTCCATTAAGCAAATGATGAAAGACAAACGAAAGCACGTCCCGGAAGACTTCTTTGCGACTTGTTCTATGTACATTCGCGTACGTATAAACAAAATTAAATTTCTTGAACGTATTCAGAACGGGTACGAACCAATTCCACGGAGGAAATGTTGTGAGTTCTCAATTCCATTTGTTTTCTCCCAAGACAAATGGAGCCAGGTGAACTCTTTCATTAGCAGCAGCCTCGCAAGACAATGGAAAGCAATTTGAGATAACTATATCAGAATTAGCAACTAAGTTATGTTTCCGTCAAATAAACGCTTGTGAGTTTTGGAAACCGTCGCTTTAACCCTTAAATTATGCAGAAGACGTCCTCATCAGAATGCAAACAAATTCAATACGATGAAATTAAATCTCCATTCACGCAATCAACATTCAATACACCAATTTATTCATATAAAAATTCAATTAACGTTTAATTTCATCCCCGAAAAATCCTTCCAGGATTAATTCCTCGCCGAGTCGCGAATTTAATTCATAATTAATGCTCTCGTTATGCTCGTCTAGGGTCATGAATTTTCATTTATTCGGCAAGAAATAAATATTCGATGGCGGAGAACAACGTATTTTTGTCCGTAGTGTGGACCAAACACCAGTGCTTTTGAAATTTGGTCGACAAAACTGAAGAATGCAGACCTGTGAATGAAGGCATTATTCAAATTTACTAGTGCTGCGGTTTTGCGGCTTTAAACTAGCTCGGTTAACCACATGAACCACCATCGATGTAAAGACATAATATTCTAAAGCTAAATATATTATTTGAACATGTTCATAGACTCAACAGCGTCATGTTAGTCGAAATGGCAAAACAAACAATCCAGTAATTAATTAATAAATAAGTAGTCCTTGTCTATATAATTTGACTTGATGAAATTGCATTTAACATTTCAAATAATAGATTTACAAGATGAAATATAAATATTATATTTAAAAAAAATTGCATCATAAGGAGACAAAACCTCTCGATCTCTTAGCATTCTGCACAATATGATACTTTTTTTTTAGTTTTTCAACTCAATATATAATAGTATTGTTTATGTTCCTGCATGATTATTTTGTAATAGCTCACATTATTATAGTATAAAATAGTCCTTGAAAAACAAAATTGTTGGGTCGTAAAGTACCTAGTAATTACACATAAACTGTACCGAACTCTATTTATTATTTATGAATGTAACAACATATCCTTCATTGTCTACTCCAATCTTAAAAAAAGGTAGAAAAATATATGTACACTCGGGCCTCGTATAACACGGTTATATGGTTCTGGAAAAACGTCGTTTTCTGTTGTGGATTTCCATCGTCAGAGAACTCTGGAGTATTTTTGGTTTTAGCCTTCAAAAATTCGGTAATAAGCGATTGTCCGATTTTAGCATATAAATCTACGTATTTCATTATAAGGTTCCAAAATCTGTTTTAATTCTCCCTTGAACTTTAAACTTCTTTTCATTATAGGATCATTCTCTATTTAAAAAAATCTAATTTAATAGCCAATTCTATGCCTTTGTAACGTTAAGGCGGGGGTGCTCTCGGGGGCAGAATCCCCGGGCGGCTCCCCGCCTCCATGTGCTCGTCGGGATAACCGCGCTAGTACACGTTCTTCTATCGGGCCATGATGTTGCTGAACGAATGGATAAGAATAGATGGGCGTCGAATAGAAAGAGAAAGATCTGGCTGCAGGAAGGACGACTTCCCGCAACCAAGGCTAATTGACGATTCTCCCGACTCCCGCCTCCTGCGTGTCACTCCCCAACCGGCAACGGTGCACGCGCAAGAAGCAATCGATCGGTATACAGGTGCAATGTCTCCGTAGGGCCACAAGAGATGGCGCTGTTAAAATAACACATTGCACCTGAAGAGAGACAAAATATGTCGCTTAATTAATGAAGGTGTAGCCCACGCTATACCTTCATTAATTATTTTTAATGTAAAACTTGTAGCTACTTCGATGCAACTGCTTTCTGAGTTATTAATTGTGGTAGATTTATTTAATATTTCAATTAATTCGTCTTCGTTCAACGTACGATCCTCCAATATTTCTCGAATGTCATGAATATCCATGCCATAATTCTCAATCAATATCAAGACAAATGTTTATTGTCTTTTGGTATTCATCAACTATTGATGGTAAAACATTTTCTCCAGAGACTTCTTCTGGACACGGTTCTTTCCAGCGATTATTTAAAGTGGATTTTTTCTCCAGGCCTATGGAAGTGTTAAATGTCAAATTTAAAGGCACTGAATATAATATGCTTTAAATATTGAAATTATACCTTGGTCTAAGGGTTGGATTTTTTATTTATTTAATTAACCTTTATTTAATATACATTTTACAAAAATAAACGTGTCTATATACACGAAAATTTACGTTTACAATCTTAAATTTAGGTTTTGGATTCGTATCCTTATCCTAATTACAAGCAAAAATGTTTACATCTAATATGTAAGGGTTGGATTAAAGACGTAGTGTTTGGTGGTAAAAATAATATTTTGTCTTATATAAAGCGTGGTGTAAAAAACATTTTATACAAACATGTTATATAAAACCGTATTGACTAAAAGCGTGTTATACGAGGTCCGAGTGTATTTTTTTTAAAGTTTTTAGCTCTGTAATATTCCATATATTTTCAATGTATTTCGTACAAACTTATTCACATTTTGAGGCTAACTTGATATTATAAACTCGTGGCATCATATAAAATGAGTTCTAAAGACTTTGACAATATTTTTTTTTGTGAAATGAATACAAAAAATACCCATTTGAATTGTATCTTCAGACAAAAATATAAGTAAAACATCGTTTTTTTAACTTAATAGATTTATTTATGAATCAATTATTTTAAATGCGTATGCATTATACTATCTACTTTATAACGCTTTTTGTTTTACTAAATTAGCATCAATGCGAAACAAGTTGTGAGCATTTTTGCGAAAGGCGCGTGAAATAGAAAATCGCCAAAAATGTACAAAAATCACTCGCCCGAATTCAACGTGGCAATGTGCGTGTTAAGGGGTAACACTAACTTGTAATTTTTTATTGGAAATTGGAAAAAAACGATGTTTTGTACATAAATTACATGATGGTGATTGCATGACATTCAAGACAAGTTGAGCAGAATCCGAATGTTATAAAAAGGAATGTATCGATTTTTGATTCATAAAAAAATACCGATTTTATACCCAATTTTTGGCCGATTTTTTTTCCAAAACACGTGTCTTTGTCTTTGAATTGACGCTAAATATTTTTAAAAAATCCACTATTTTTTAAAAATACCAAATTATTTTTTTCATTTAGGCGAACTTTGATTAAGCCGGTACGGCAGGGAAACTACCTTATTTTAAAAATAAATAATATTAATAGTATAGACGATATTATTTTAATTATTTTTATCATATTATAAAAATATAATTAAAGTTTTTATTTATAATATTTTTAAAATTATATCATGAAAGTAGCGTTCGAAATTTTATAATCTCAATATATTGACCAGAATGGAGGCCACTTTAATAAGATAATTTTTTCATAATATAATAAATAAAAACTTTAAATGTTTCTCTCTAACATGAGAATAATAATTAAACTGATATCTCCTATAGTGTTTGTGTTATTTATTTTTCAAATAAAGTAGTTTCTCTGCCGCATCCTACAGAAAAGAAAAGAGAAAATTATAAAAGGTGAAAATATTGTAGTAATAGCATATCATTTACACTGTAAATGATACGCCATATTTTTCATATATTTTATGCTTATTATAAGCAGCCCTATAGCATTTTAAGTAATAAATATCATCTTATAAAGTGGCAATTTGAAAATTATTTTATATATATTGTAGTTATATGATGTGCCGTATATATCTGAATTTTATAGGAGCTTATATTTATTTCTCGAAATAAAAAAAATATATATATTTTAGAAAAATCTGCATACTGTCCATCCCTGATGGCAACATTCACTTATCTCCAGTTCCGCTTCCGTCACAAATTATTCACACGCTCTTTCCGCAACAGACTCAAACTTCACGTGTTTTGTAGAAGGCTTAAATTCTCCACCCAGCCTCTCCTAACTGCAATACGCTTCTCTTCCACAACTTTTCCCCCAAATTTGAATTTTATATTTAATTAATTCCTACAGAGCAGGGAAAGCCCCTCGCTCTTTGCAGCCCTTAATCATCGACGCCATAATCAATCATTCGATACACCTGATGGGGTTCTATAAATAAAGCATTACCGGCGAAAGTATTTCTGATTCCTCCATGAAAGCTCGCCCAACAAAGCTTCTCTCATTTTGACAAATGTCATTTATGACCCAGACCTTTATTCAGGCCTCCTTATTGTATGTGATTTATACAAAAAATTCTCTCACGTTTCGCCCGGTAAAAAAAACCTAGAGTAACCGATGAAGCATCATTCATCATGCGACTCTCCTGTGTATTAAAAAAGGGAATAAGCAGGCATACATCTCGCTATGTAAATATTTTAAAATTTCGCCTCTTTTGAGGGGCTCGAAATATATTGCTCACCTGGACTGTGTGAAGTTTATGAGGGATATTAATCAAAATTTTTCATGGTAATTAGAGTGATTAATGCCTATAAAAAATTTAACCCACACTGTGTTTGCACCGCAAAGTCGTGATTAATACACGAAAAAATACAAATTTCTTTCATTTGATTTATTGAGAATATTATTTTATTTACATAATTTTCAAAGCTCACGTAACATTTATTTTGCACTGAATTGCAGATTTATCAAAATCAAACAAGTGTATAAAATGATTGCTTGGGATAACTTTTATGAGCGTTCACCTCAAATACGCACATCCCGATTTCCCAACAAATTACTTATTTCCATCGCTGCAGATGAACTCTTATATACTATAGTACTTTGATGTGATTCGTATTTATATTACGGAGGAATACAAAAATTTTGAACCCCGTATCAATCATATTTCATATCAATATTTCCATTATTAGAGTCGAGGTGTAGTAAATACATCACCGGTAGGGAAAGGTTAATATTCCAGTTTGAAAAACATACATGTACGCTATATATGTACACATAGATCACTGCGCCTAGGCGTCGCCTAAGCTCGCCAATTACTAGTTACGCCACTGTTTCCAAGCGTCCAGATTTTGGCGAGAATGTCTCGATTTAGTAGTCTTCAACGTGTTGATGAGGTGTACGATTCGATCTCGATTCGATCGAATGATAAATAATATCATCCAAATTGTACAATACAAAGAATCATTATGATTATAAGAAAAAATATAATATTTTTGAGTGTTCTTTTTCTCTAAAAAAATCTGAGTAAATCCTAGTTTATTATGAAAGTTATTTCATATACAAAAAAATCATTAAAATATTTAAAGTGAAATATTCAAATATGATTTTTTTTACTCCGATATTAAGGAGTATAAGGCTTTTTTATTTGTGCGGGATTTTATATCTCGGGAGCCGATCTATTAAATTTACATAGAAATGCAATTTTAGCGCGATTTCTCAAGCGTCGCGGGAGAAATCGCGTAAAAATGACTGGGTGTAATAATTTCAATAATTCCAGTAGATCGTTAAATTTCGATTAGCAAAGATGCTGTAAAATCTGTATATATATCAAAGTTAATGTGTGCCAGTTTGCCAGTTTTAACGAAGATCACAGTTCAAGATCAAAATTTTTGTACCAAGCTTTTAATGAAAAAAACAAAGATGAATAATATCATCGAAATTACAGTCTGAAATGAAAATTTTCAAAAAGAAAAGGTTGTGTCCTACTTATATGCTATTCGAATTGAAATGTGTGGAGTTTCCGCTGCGAGTATCAACAAAGCACAGGAACACACAGGGTATGCGTGCATGCTTATCACATGGATAGCTGTATGTGGGTTGCTCACGCCCTTCTTAGTAATAATTTCATTAGCACCGCATAAGCATAATCTTTAGGGCTCCTGCATCATATCGTACATTGAACAAAGCAATAGATATATTCACCAACGGGATGACAGAGCATCCGAACGCAGTCTTGCAATTGGATTACAAATCGGCACTACACGAACATGTTATGAAGAACGATCATCACATTTAATACCCAGAACTTGGCTACCAATTTTATCGAAAATGAAAGCACCAATAATCAAGCAAAACAATCTAAAAATGCAAACAATCTCTAATGAAGCGACGGCAATGCATGACCCAACATCGCACATTGGCAGCACTAGACAGAGGATGCTCACAAGGAGCATCACCAAGACACCGGCCGTTATTCCGCGTCCATGAGCCCGATAGGAGACTCGAAATATCGGAAAGATGTACATTTTAAATCGTAATGTACCTCTCAAATAATTACTAAGCGCGATTTTATGCCCGTGTTTTATCATAATTAAAAATATATAAAATCATTCCAATAAACTGAATTAAAATACAAACATTTTATTTCTTTAGTGTGGTATTTCCACGCTTGCCGGGTACTCGCTAGTAGATATATACAAATCACATATAATAATTGGCTATCCTATAATATCACTATAAATGCGATAAGATTAATATGGTATATCTAGCAGCCATGTCGTGCATTTGCGCTGATCGCTTGGGTGGCCTTCCAAGCACGATGATCAGTCGATTGCAATTAATAAAACGTTATTAATTTGTAGACTGTGATAAATGTTTGATCGGTTATATCGATCAATAATCATTATCGAATGATCTCTCTTATCGTGTTGATCGAATATGAATTTTTATTCGCCGATCGATTAATATATTTGCGGTTTAAATCGCACAACGAGCTTCTCGATCAATTATTATATTGTATTATGGTATCCTCTCATATATTTCATTCGTCTTCAGCCATGCTGACATAATTTGCTGACAGTTCCGATTTAATTTCAGCGTACGAAAGCCATTCATATAGCGCTTTTCAAATATTTTAACATAATATATCTTCTTTCAATATCTGTATATTGTTGGAAACCAACTATTCCAAGCCATAAATCAAAGCCGGGCTATATAAATTTTCAAGTTGGCACAGCATAATGGCTTCGGTTAAAGCTCGTGAATTCGCATTGGAATTTAAACGGTTCGATTGTTGGCTCCTGAATCAAATCATTTGACCTAATTATTATAAAAATTATGATTTGATTGAGTATTTTGCTGGATCCTTTAATGCAATCTATGTTAGTTAAGTCTGTGAAAGATTAGGAACAGATCCCGTAATGCTCTCCGTTGAGATCTCATACCCATATGGCTTTACCACGCATAGAAAATGCCCCGGGAAATCAAATAAAAGGATTAACAGAAAGCTGACTGAGCTTAAAGAGGGATAGCACAAAGACATTATTTATTTATTTTTGACTATTGACATCGAACGTTCGTTCCATCCGAAGGTAATAAAGGTCACGTCCTAAACAATTACGGGATTGAGCACTCTCACCACATTCGGAATTAGATCCTCCCTGAGTTGATCTTTCTCCAACGAGAGGATTTCGCCAGTGTTATTTTGCTAAGATGACATGACACGCTTCGTAAATAGAGCATTCCATCAGATCGACTCGTTCGCTTGGTATCTGGAACAAGTATTCCAGCGCCATCCGATGTTTATGCGAAACCGTATTGTATTGGCGCGACGTCTCTCCCGCTTGGATCCAGCCCAAGATAGGCTCTTTTCTGAATTATAAAAAGCTTAATTTATTGCAGAAGGGCGTGGGTATAAAACGTGGTTATTGCCAATTAATATTCAGGTGCGAACAATGAAGAAGAACAATTTTAAGCGCTCCTGTAACTTTGGAATCTCTCCGAAGGAAACTCATTTTACGTGAGGCGCCCTGTCTTGCAATTAATTTATGCTCCCTTTTATATGGGCCTCGAAGAACCATTGATTAACCCCAAGGCGGATATAGGCATGCCAGAGAAATTTCATATTCTTCCAAGTTTCCTTAAATGTGGAAAGAATTATGGCATTTGGAAATGGGAGGCTAAATAATTGAACAAGGCTGGGGAGTACAGACGTGACTCTGTTCGCACTTAGTGCGCAATCGATTACATACAAAACCCTATACAAGAATCGACAAAATATCCTGAATTAAATCTATTTAATATGAGATATTAACGCATGCGCATTGCTGAAAAACTAATTGTCAAACAATTTAACGACGAAAAGAGCTAATAGTTGTCATAATCACGTCTCTACATCGTCGCTAATGCTATAATTATGCGTGGTTTCGTACAAGATTTCATATTTAAGCCTCCCAATATTACAATAAGAAGCTTGAATAATAATTTGCATGACAATATTAAAGTATTTTAATTTAAATTTATTTAATGGAATAAAATTCAAAGATGAGTAACAATATGTAACATTCAATTTGTTCGAACAAAAAAATATTTAACACTATATAACTTATAGTGCACTAGTGATTACCCGGCATGAGTTGCAATACCACGTCTCGCATAACAAACTGCGTACACAAACAATATTTTTACTATACCTATGTTATTTCCGCAAGTGTAAACAATAAGTTGACAAAGTTTTATCGCAATCGAATGAACAGTATGGCAATGCATTAAATACAGACAAACAAACATTGATTTTTATATATTAGACTATGCCTATGTTACTCGCGCAATTTTTCACAATAAGTGGACGAAGATACGAACAAACAAAGATTCATTTTTTATATTAGATTTGTAATGGAAATTTTGCTACAAATATAAAAAAATACTAAATTTTTTATATGGAAGCGCGTGCGAAATATTCAAGTTTCGTCTCAAAAATAAATATCCAATCTAAAATTGAATCATTTTCAGATTTATAGGTATTTTAATGACGCGGCAACTAAGCCGATCTTACTAAAATGAAATATTTAACCCCTAAAGGAGTATTATCCCAGGGTCTGAGACCCCCTTTAACATTGAGCTCGGAGGCAGACAAAGACAGAAAGAGAACGTAGCGCAGTTCAAAAGACAGAGACGGAGAGCTTCCCCGCATACATCGCACGATTGTATATAGATCGTTAGTCCGAATTTATCGACCAATAATGATTTCGATTTCAAGTGTATCAATTGTTTACGCAAAGAAATTACCGAATATTTTGTGCCATCGACAATGTTTATTTATTTAATTGCTTCCTGTTCATCGCTGCTTGAATCAATTTTTGTGTATTATTTATGTAAAAAAATGATGTGGTCTTGTATGCTATTAACAGTGTTTATTTACAATTGATTCTGTCTCGAATTTGGAGATTGTCTTACGCTGATAGGAGCTAACAGAAAATAATCGGTGTAAAGCGATTATGGCATCAACGACTTCATCGATTTTTCATCGAAGGGTTAAACGCGTTTTTGTCGTTTGTGTAGCTAATTTTTAACTATTTAAAAAAAATTAAAACTGAAAAAATAAGACAAAAAATACTTTTTTAAACAGTCGCCATTTTGTGATTTTTTGAGGTAGGAACTATGGCGAGATCTTTACTTATTAAGAATATTTTTTTTTTTAATTTTAAATAACTAGAAGAGTTAAAATCGTGCCAACTAGGACACACCTTCTTTTACCTCTTACATTTTACCAGCCTTAACTTTTTTTAATTTTATTTATTTTTACTTTTTATATTTTTGTGTATTCTAAAAATGTCAATAAAGAACTAGTAAAAAAATGTATATTAAAAATCTTTATTATCGAACTTCTCAAAAAATTCTCAAATCACTCATATGAAGCCCTGCCCTACTTTATTAATTTAATTATTGATTGAAATAAATTTGTTGCTACAGTAAAAATATTTTGACATTAAGGATTCAAAAATATATTAGACATTTTTCGCGTGTTAATGAAAATTGACTCCAAAATTAAGAGGTTTATAAGTTTCAACTCGATAATATTAGTAACTAGAAAGGGCTTAGGGAATGTGAAAAGGCCCTGCCTTTTAGATTTAGGAAATCAGAATAAACCTGAATAGAGACGATCTTCTTAGTTTATTTATTATTTGTGCCAACAACTAACCAGTAGAGTCACTGTGTTTTTATGTAGGAAAAAAAATATTTTTATACCTAAACATTATTATGCTAGGGACACATATTGGTAAATCCAAAAGTTTCTTCATGTTTTAATAGATCTTGGTGTTTTTGGTGGAAGAGGTAATCAGGGCTGCCCATTGAATGATATTTTTAAGAATGTTCACAACCCGTAAATGATCCAGCAGGACAGCATGTAACATATGCTAGGATACATAAATGTCGCCTTTAGGTAATAAAATATATAAATCGCAATTTCTAATATCTACAAATTCGCTGGCAATTAAAAGGGTAATTCATCTTGATTTGAATTTGAACCCTTAATGCTATTTTACAACAGCAGAAATTAATAATCAAGTCTACTTACTTATTATATTAGATAAGAATCAGTTTTAGAAAACTCAAAACTAAAAATACACAAGTAATATTGTGCTTGAAGCTAAAAATCTGGAGTATCTGGAGTCAATCGTCATCATTATTTTCGATTAAATGTTGTATTATTTCTATCAATTATGTCAAAATTGACGATCATTAAAACAACAAAGAATATATGATGCCATATTAAAGTAAGATTTCATATTTGTCCCATTGCTTGAATTAAAATGGGATCATTTTGTGACAAATTTTCATATTTGTGAGATTTTCCATCTAAATTTGTACGTAAATTTGAAATGCAAATTAGTTTTAGCGGCCATATTTGGCCTTTATATTGAATAAATATTGAGGGGGCATCCTTCTTATGGCGGATTGCTTCAGGGTGAGTGCTCAAAAATCAACCACAACAACTTTTGCTCACACAAAAGCAACAATACGCAGAAACATTATGTTGAAGAGGCAAATTCGTTCATTTGCGAAGCAAAATTAGCATTATATCAACAAACAAAAAAAGTATAAAACACACGGATTAACCTTTGCAATTGCCGGGTAAACTTAGTCGTCGTTACTCATAATGCCCCCGGAGTGTTTGCTTTATTTATGCAAATTGCTGCTTGTAACTTACAGCAGGTTGACCTTATGCTTCCCACGTTCTTTGAAAACCCATCGAGAAATTCCCGATCACACACACGAAAATATCCAATTTTAATAACGGTCTTTAGGCATCTTAAATAATTGCTTTCTGACGTGTTTTGATGGATAGTCCCCATTGTGATTACTACTAGTTGATGTCGAAATTTCGTATCAAAGAATGACAGCTTTAGAATTGATGCACATACCTTCTGGCCCTTCGTACTTAACCGGTCAAATGATTAATGCCGGTGCGACTTTTTACGGAGCGTTCAAAAAGCATCAGGACGAACAAATATTGGCATTGGTAAACATCGAGTGAACCTGCCAATATCGAATGCAAATTTCGCCCTACAAATCTGATTGCCACTCAATCGATACGACCAATCCGGCTCGAACAACCCTTTTATTCATACGCATTCTTCGCTCGTCATACAGAATTCAAAGCTCATAATTAACGCCAAGCAAACGATAATTTTTAATTAAGCAGCATCTTGCTTGCTCTGTTTGCCGGACGAATATTTACATTGGAAAAATGAAGAGAATCCAAATTTCAAAACATGGCCATGTTCTCCCGCGATTAACGAATGCTTAATTAATTGCTGCCAAATATTTGCTCGAGCCTTAATCAATCGGATTTGATGGTTTGTGACCGCTGATGTATGAACAATTGTATACATCCGAGCGATATTATGAAACGTCAATTATGGCATATAATGGATTTTTTCTCATTCTTCAGTATATAAATCTACTTCAACCCGGTTTGATACGATTCGCCTATGACTATCATATTTTAATTGACTTTTAATTGAGGCAATGTACGCTTAAACGATTTTAATTATAAAAGAGAACCAAACCAATGGCCAAATATAGAATTTGCCTATTATTTTAGTGGTCGACTTTCACCGTTTTATTTCCATGTATGCAACCTTATCATTCAACGAAACGTCTTAAATCACATTCTTGCATTAATGACATACAATTTCGCTTTGTAGAATATTTAGAGATGTTTTCGACGCGTGGTTCCTTGTACGAGACTTAATTTTGCAGAAATGGCAAATCCGCAAGCTGTTCTCATAAGTGCCCATTTCGGGAAAAGCTTCCCTTGAATATTAAAACTAAGTGTTTTTTTCGCGTTTTTGCTTTTATTTGATGTGATAACTTTATATGTTTCGGGGGAGATTTTTTAAAATGAGATCTTTATTACTTTTTGAATAATAAATACAAAGCCTTTGGAGCTGTATCATTGCGTACGAAACTTTGAGCAGCCTATTATGGGACTCGTTAATATCAGAAATTTATATATAGGACATCACAACATTTTCCATAGGGACGTATTTGCAAATTGCACATTCGTATGCTTGAAATTTTCGGAGAAGATGTTACATTGGATAAAGACTTGGATATAGAAATAGATGGGAATAAGTTTGAGATAAGCATTGATCTAAAGTGCAATTAAAAAAAGGTCTTTTTTATGCGATTTTGAAGTTATGCGGTTTTCAAAAATAATAGAAACTATCCCTCATTTTTTCATAGAGCACACAGCTTTTTTTATGCGAATGCACATAAAAGTAAAAATAGTGTTTCTTCCACCCAACACGACATGTTTAGTTCAGCCACTAGATAAGGGCATCATTTCCACTTTTAAAAAGTATTATATTAAGAGACTAGATAATGAGTCATTAACTGTACCTGAAGTTTGGAAAAGTTTATAATTTTGGACAGTTTAAATAATGTTCCCAGTGCAGTCTTTCAGATTACTCCACACACTTTATGTTCTTGATGGAAAGCAGTTTCGTAGGAATGTGTTACAGATGGCAAAATAATAAAAACTTCGACATTGTCAGCTGAAATCATTACTTTGGCAAATCAACTTTTAAAAGTTTGTTACAATTTTTCATAGAAAAATGTTCAGCCCTTCAAATGATAGATGGCTTTAAATTCATTGGCAAATGACATTTTGATGATTCAAAAAGCTTTTTGTAAGCGTATGGAATATAGACGGCAATAAATCCATCCAAATGAAAGTCCTACCCTCGAGCGAATATGAATGTATTTTTAAATGCATCCCTTATCTTAATAATAACATCACATATATCCATTACATATTGTATTTGTTTGGATACATCCGATTTATATATCCAAAAATTTTGTGCTTATATTGAAAAGGCAATATGTTTGCTTTGTTATAAAAATGTAATTTATGATGATTTTACTTCAATGCTCAATGTGTGAATTATGCTTGTTTTTTTATTGCGTTCAATGAATGTTTAGCAAATAAATTGGTGGAAATATTTTCATTGTGGTAGGTCAAAACGAGTCTATTTCTATTGTTGTCAGTGTCATAGGTATTAAAACTTATGCAGTATCAAATTCATTCCGAGCATATGTTGTGGTTGTGATCGGATGTTGTTCGATTTTGTTAGAGTTAAGGGGACGTTATTTAATAATTTGTGGTTGTTCGATAGCTTCGTTAAAGTTTTAGGCGGGGAAAATTGTGAAAATTAACACATTGCGTCCGTCACGCGGGGTAAATAATTTTATCGAAAAATTGTGCGTACTTACTTGCTCGCGTTTTTGGCAGTTTTCGCCGGGATCAATGTCGTAAAGTGATGATCACTCAACAATGAAAATGGGCATTTTTCCGTTGGCACATATTTACAAGGATCACGCAGCAACAACACAAACATCAACAGGATTGCAACACGTGCGACGGGAACACGACACTAGAGCGATGGGCTCCTATCAAAAATATGGTATCATCCTGTGTCCCACATATTTATTGGCGATTATGTTAATTGGTGGGGTCCCGGTTGTGTTCACGCGCGAATTAATTGAAGACGTCAGCGCCACCTGTTATCGTGCGCTGAAAACTGGCGAACCGCTCGGCCGGCCGAAGCACACTGCGCGAAGAACACATCTCACACCTACGCCAGGTCAAGTCGCGAGCTCCAGGGGACCCCAACGTGAGGCTCGCGGCGCACCCACTCAAACACAGGACAGTGCGAGGTAATTCATACATATCCGAAGATGATATATTGTTTTATTCCGTGTTTAATCATATAAATCGCAATCAGATTTGTATCAAATAAAAAACAAATTATTTATTTAAAAAACAACTACAGAAGAACCTCGATTATCCGAACTAATTGGGGATGAAATTAGTCCAGATAATGAAGATCCGGATAATCGAAAATAATTGTCAGGATTTACATACATCAACTTATAATAAATTATTTTTTATTAAAATAAAACAAAGATCAATTTTGGTTTTAAGTTAGCTTTTCTTTTAAGTTGTCAAATAGATTAAGAAATTACATTGATACATTTGATCAAAAATTACCAATAAGTCCATTTGTTTAATAAAAAAAATAACTTGAAAGCGAAATTCATTTCTGCTGGGACACGGACTGAAACTCGCCAAATTCCCGATTTCCCAACAAATTATTTATTTTCGTCGCTGCAGATGAATACTTATATACTATAATACTTTGATGTGATTCGTAATTATATTACGGAGCAATACTAAAATTCTGAACACCGTATCTATTATATTTCATATCGATATTCCCATTATCAAAGTCGAGGTGTAGTAAATACATCACCGGTAGGGAAAGGTTATAATAATAATTTGAAAAACATATATATAATGTATAAATGAATACATAGATTAGACAGTTACTACCCTTAGGCGTCGCCTAAGCTCACCAATTAGTAGTTACGCCACTGTTTCCAAACTTCAAGATTTCGGCGGGAATGTCTCGATTTAGTAGCCTTCATCATGCTGGTGAGGTGTACGATTTCTGTTAGATACAAATTTCAATCCCGATTTTTTCGGGATTACGTTTACTAATCCCAGTATTCTGTATTTCGTGACTTTTTCTAAACTTTTCGTTCTGATCTTCCATCTTCTGAAACAAGCAAATTATCATTTTTTGTTATTTTTTGAATTCGAATAATCAAAGTTCTAGTGTATACAATATCCTTATTAGCACCGATTGAATAAACTACATAAGCGAAAATATGTGACAAAAAAAATCACAAAAAAGGCTAAGAATAAGATAATGCCAATTATATTTCAACATTTTTTGAAAATCATACACTTCTTTGATAATTCGTCGTTTCCTCGTGAGTCTTGTTTGCTTGTGAACCACGTCCTTCCAACAATCCCTGTCTTTCGTCGTCTGCAGAGGGTGAAGGTTGCGTCAGTCGCCTCCTTCGCTAGATCACTCCATCTTCGTGGTGACCGTCCTCCTCCTCTCTTCCCTGACGCACTGCTCACCATCACTAGTTTTTCTAATTTTTCTCTATCCAGGTGAGCAATGTGTTCAGAAAACTGTAGTATTAGCCCCAGGTAGACAGAAAATAACTTATTTTTGATTTTTAACTCAGTTAGAATAGACTGATTAGTTCTATTGGCTCTCCACGAAATCCTAAACATGTGACGCAAATACCACATTTCAAAAGCATCATTTTTTCTCTTTCCTTTTTGCGCAGCGTCCGTGTTTTCACTCCGTACAAAAACCCGAAGAATACGAAATAGCTCTTGAGATTTCGTGATTCTTCCAGATAAGAGTGAGTATGGTCATGGCATTTGCATGTTTTGCCATTGAGCACGTTTTATTAAAAAAAATATTAGTGGTAAACAAAAATACAATTGCAGTATCTTATTTTTCTATATAGTTTCCGTCAAAAATCAGCTGCGCACATATTGTTCGACTGCAGCGTTGTCTTGAAATCGTTGCCCTCCTAATGCATCTTTCAATTAATCAAACATATGGAAGTCACATGGAGCCAAATCTGGACTGTAAAGTGGATTGGGTGACCAGTATAATTGGGTGAATTTAGAAACGCTATGTCCACAGCATCCAGGCGCCCATCCCTTTCATTCTGCTCCCTCTAAAGGAGGCGAGGTTCTCGCAGGAAGACCGGCTTCAGACCACGTGCACCTGAAATAAATTAAGCTAAATTCAAAGGAGCTATCCACGCGGGTTCACTGCCGCCACGAGTCCAACCTCAGTTTGAAGAGGTCTACAGCAGATGACGGACTGACTTCCACATGGTATTCGTATCGTTTCATTCTCCCCTGTATTCCCTAGGCTGTTGAGGATATCGGTGACGCCTTTTGCAAAGATTTCCCCTATTTATGAATCAGCAGTTGCACATTCCACTTTACACAACACAGGGTGAGCTGCGTACCCAACTCGTGTTAGCTGGGCTATCCCAGCAGCATTTGATGAACAAACCGACGACTGCTTCCCCTTACCCTTCCACGTCGTTACTCCAGTGGTTCAACCGTTATCCACAGAAATAGGGTTACCCCCTGGGGTTTTGGGCAAGCATCGTGAAATCTAACACCACCCCAGGCAGAAGAAGCATCTTTCATCTAGCACCGCCTATCTGTTATATAGAAATTCAATCAATAAAATGCCTTTCGACTATGTAGATGATAGTCCATTTGTATTTTTATATATCACTAATAAATTTGTACTAAAAAATTTGTCAAAAAGTAATCAGTACCTTCTCTCCGGTAATAATAATTGGGAGGAAGGTTTTTTGCTTTCCCAATTACCAAAAATTTCATTTCACGAGTTCCTGATGCATTTCCGCAATATATGACAGTTATCCTGTTTTGGACGATTTATGTCCAGGAACATTGAAGTCAGAGTTTTTATTGGCAAGCACTTTCAGTACAGCTCTGTCTCATCTGCACTATAGACTTCATTTTATTAATATTTTTTATAAACAATTATATATATTATCATTACATTTATTATCACCTTAAACATATTGCGGCTCGTATCTATTAATTCAAGCCATTAAATTTATATTCAAACTTAAGGTGATCTGGCAAAAGGAACAAATAATTGAGTAATATTTTCCTATAATTTTATATGGAACGATTAATTTAAATCTGTTAATAGTATATTTAAAATAACATTATTTTTAATACAATTTAAATATAATACAAATAAGCTTTGACTCCAGAAGAGTGGAAAGAGAAGATTGTTTCTAGTATTTTGGTCATATACGCAATAAGCTACGCGCATGCGCAGCGTGATGCTTCTCTTTCTTCGTCTCTAACCGGCAGTTGGTCGAAAAGAAAGCCAGAATCGTTTCCCTTTCACTCTCTTCGTCTAAATAGCATATATCATAGACACGCTATTGTTTGTATACATAGCATGAAGTAACCAGTAGACCAGTAGCTTGCCTATTTTATTCCATATTACACAAACACAACTGTACTAAATCTAATTCCCTATTCAGTTGATGAGTAATTGATGCCATAATCGCTTTACACCGATTACTTTCTGTCAACTCCTATCAGCAGACAATCTTTAATTCGAGGCAGAGTCAATTGTAAATAAGCACTGTTGATAGCATACAAGACCACGTCATTTTTTCACACAAACAATACACAAAAAATCGATTCATTTGATCCTGCTTTAGAAGGAGATGATAATCGAACAAAGACTCATTCAACAAGCAGTGACGAACAAGAAGCAATTACATAAATAAACACTGTCGATAGCATAAAATATTCAGTCATCTCTTTGCGTAAACAATTGACACACTTGAAATCGAAATCATTATTGGTCGATAAATTCGGGCTAACGATCTATATACAATCGTGCGATGTTTGCAGGAAAGCTTTCCGTCACTATCTCCTGAAATCCGCTATGTTATATCTCTGTCTATCTCCGAGATCAATGTACAAAAGTTCTCTTTCTGAATAGTGGAGGGGGGGGTCTCAGACCCTGGGATAGTACTCCTTTAGGACTTAAGATCTTTCTAACAAGCTTATTGCGATACCACTTAGACTTAGACTCACTGTGGCAAGATTTATCTTGTGTAACCATCGTTAATTTAACAAAAAATATATATTTCCGTTTTCAAACACTTAAATCGTGCGTTCATCTTTGGCTGCAGGACTAAAACTAATCTTGAAAATAGTAAACAAAATAATGGATGCATGATAAATGTCAATCGGTGTATTTTTGAAACTTATGATATATGGAAAAATATTTAGACTGTAAAAAATTACAGTCGACCAAGTCTACCAATAATAGTGTTAAAATATTCATGTTTTATTAACGCTTTTTGCTTCATATAGCTGCCTTTGGACCGGATGATAGCGTTTAATCTGGTGATGAACGTGTAGCACGCTGCATAAATTTGAACGGATTACGCTTCCATTCTCGCTGAAGACTCATCCGCTATTTTTGATGGACATGAAATTCAAATTTGGCGAATATTGACTCAGTTTTGTGTCGAAAATTCAAACTTAAAAACTTTTCCTTTGAAAAAATGATTATTTTACCAAAAACCAACCTAATAAGCTCCTTGTCTTTTCGTTGTCAATCGTTGCTCCAAATCATCGATGGGTCTGCAAACAAGTTTTTCAGAACATTACTTCATCATCCAAGCCAATTTGAATGACTTGTTTGCAGATAAATCTCCGGTTACCGTAAATACGATCTATCTACCTTTAAATCACCTCGTAGTGCAATATTACATAATTTTGAATATCTTGAATGGCCACAAAAGCTTTCTGAATAACACAAGGATTACTTTTGTTATTTAATATATGTTGTTTAATATATATTTCGTTGTACGATAATTTCTCAAAATTATATAGGCCATGACAGCATTACTTTTTCTGGTCAGAGGTCTTAATTTGGAATATTTCTTTGGTCCTTTGTTTAGAATTAATGTGCTTCAACTGTTTTTCACCCAAATGTAATTAAATTGACAGCTTCTTGATTAAAACTTTGTTAATTCAGCTTAATTGCATTTGGATTTGGGAGCCTTTAAATACATTCAACGTTATTTTGAACTTTCAAGCATCCAATATGCTATTAAGTCGATTTTAGATGGATTTGTTCACAGAATATTATGTTCGCTTTTAAATAAAATCTTATTTGAGGAGTATTATTACACTTTTATTATGCTAAAATGCAAATTATAATACAAAAATCGTTTTTAGACGAGAAGACTGCGTGTGTTCAGAGCATTTACGAATAGGACCACGAACCTTATTGTGTTCGCTTGAAGCTTAAGCAAACATTATGTTCGATGTGCATACAGCACGATAGTCTATAATAAACGCATTATGGACAGGTGTATAAATATATTTTTTGGGAATTACATTTATTATGTAATAAAGAATTTGTGCTAAAAACTTTGTAAACTGCACGATAAGACGAGTTGAAATATATCACGTCGACATAGCCTTTTTGATATACAACAAGCCTGCAGCTTTCTATGTTAATGAGTTTGGAAGAAGTTCAACCCACAGCAAAGAACTTGAGGCTTCTTAAAAATGTTATTTTATTTTTCTTCAAAGATTATAAAGTGCACTTTTCATGAATATTACATTTATAGGAATATAATTTAAATGTTTTATGATAATTTTTATTCAACAGCAAATGGGAAAGATTTTATCTCGTTAATAATGGATTTAATTTGAATCTTGCGGATATGGAAAATTAAGTTCAGCTGTAATATTATCATCCAAAAATATAATTTAATAATCCAAAAGCATATGCACACTCGCTTTCGTCTCGAAGACCGATTTAACCACCGTATTGCGCGCGCATCATTTCTCTCTCCGTCCCCGCAGTCCAAACTTTATTTCACCAGACCAATATGCGCCAACATGGTGCATCCATACAAAATTTTTACTATACCTATATTATTCCCGCAAGTATAAACAGTAAGTTTACAAAGTTTTATTACAATCGGGCGAGCGGTATGGAAGCGCATTAAATATGGACAAACAAACATTGATTTTTATATATTGTACTATGCTTATGTTACTTGCGTAATTCTTAACAATAAGTGAAAGAAGTTTTATTTCAATCTGTTGAACGGTATGGCAGCACATCACATACGAACATACACAATTCATTTTTATATAAAAGACTAGCTGGTACCCGGCGCGTTGCTGCCACAGAAGAAATAGTTCTAAAAATACCATTTGAAATTTGAAAGAGTTATCTTGTTTAATTAACAATGATATAAATAATGATTTTTTTTTCCGATAATGAATACATTTATTGAAATTGAATGATATATAAAGAAAAAATTATTAAAAGCATAAATTTTGTTTACTTAATTGTTCTGCTAAGTGCTTTAGGGTGGACAATAGTTTTGGTTTTTCCATCTTTAGCAAATACAAATAAATTTCTCGGCTATCCAACGTGGATTTTCTAGATTCTTCCGCACACTTGAAGTGCCTTGTTGATGGTCATTGAGAATGCAAGTCCAACGGGGAGCTGCAGTCGTCTCTTATCAAATGGCACGTCGGTGGAAATGAGCACATCTTCTCCTTTCGACTTTCCATTAAGAATATATAGTTTTCTCGATGATTTTCGGCATCAGTTTCTTCATAGTGAGTCTTGTTCCAATTTGTACGGTGGCACATCAGGAAGATCCGACAAATTTAAAAACTCGATCGGATAGTTAACAACTTGGTCTGCATTCATGGCGCTGTCAATCGATTTGTAGGTAACAGAATCGCTTGCAATTTGTTATTGTATTGTGTGGTTGATTGCATTAACGTCGGTGTTTTTTGCTGCCAAAATAGCATGTTCGCAAAACCAATAATGATTTTTATAATTACTAAAAATCTGCGGAAAAACTTTCTGAATGAGTAAATCGATGGATGGCACAACAACGCAAAAGTTCGATGGAAATGAAATAAACTTGGTAGCATCAACATGCACTTTTCCTTCACCAATGTTCAATAGTCGTTTTAAAAATGTGGCTGCCGACGCATCACGCTACAAATGTACGCGCATATTTTTCTTTAGTGTCAGTTTTCGCACGTCTCTCCAAAGATGTGATGCTTTGAGGCAAGCATCAGCTGGTGTCGATGAAAGCATCACTGGAAGAGGTTGTCGAAAGTCGTCACATAATAAAATTAGAGCGCCACCAAACGGTTTTGCATTTGATCGTAAGTCTTTAAGAGTTCGATCAAGCATTGCATTCGTCCCACCATAATCACCTTGCAAATTTTCAAAACGTTAGCTATGTCAGAAACTTTAGGAATGTTACATGTCGGAGCTTCCAATAAATGCATATCTAATGGCAATTTGAGTGCCGAATGCGCTGTTCGTCCACCATCTAATAATGTTGCCGCAATACCTAATGAAGCAAGAGCTAAAGCAATTCTATTTTGAGATCGAATGTGAGCCAATAGTAAACTGATGAGAAACGTTTTTCCAGTACCGCCAGGCGCATCAAAGAAGACCAGATCATTTGTAATTGTATCGTAGGTCAATTTTTGTTCCGCAAGCAAAAGTTGTTCGTTTGCTTCGACAAATGCATCCAAATAATTAGCATTGTACTACTGTTCAAGTGCAGAACGAATTCTTGTTGAATGAATTCTTTGATGTTGATGGTTAAGCAAATGTCTTCGATTTCGATCAGAGCTTGATTGAAAATATTGACCGAAAACTCAATGGAATTATCATTGCTAACGGTATGTAAAATGTCTTCGCTCAAATCTTCTCTGAATTTTTACCACAAATCTTTTGGGTTGGATGGCGAACATGTGGTTAAAATGATGGCGAACAATGTTCGAATTTCCGTTCGACCGTTCTCAATGAAGTAGGACCTTTGAGATTAACCAACAGTATTCTTAAATAGTAACACTCGGCTTTATTTGGATGTAATGTGTAAATAGGGCCCAATGCATCAGATGAATACAGATTTCGATAGCCTTCATCACGCATCCCTTGCTTACGTCGTTGAAAATTCTCGGATGTAGTATTTCATGTATAATAGTTAGGAACTTGTGCGTACAATAGCGTCTCTGCAAATACAACTTCTTCACACAGCGCAAGTGTTGAGCAATAACATTTCTTGCAGTGTCTGCCTTTGTCCATTTTCAAGATGAACACTGAGATGAACAACATCCGGATTGCGAATGTGAATTGAGAAGCTCAAAATAGGCCAAAGAGCCCAGTCACTACTGATATATCGACTTGTTTGAAATTGAGTTTGAACTCGATCGTTGCGCGCATCAGGTCTTTCAATACTGCCATATCACTGCTTATTTGCATATGTATTTGATAGATTTGACTGAACGACAATCTGCGACGTTGGTATGCGCTTTGAATGTTTTCGATGAAAAAGGAGATCCATCTATTGTTGATTTCAACGTCAACATTTCTTTATCTGATTGCTGCTGTATGAACTCCTGCGTCTGTATTGCAGATATCCGTCATCAGGTGGTGGATGCAATTAAACTTTGCCATTCCTGGTGTTTCATTGTTAAACTTAAGTGAACCGCAATACTCACACACTTTATCCGGTACAATCCTGTTAACGGGGGGCAAACATATTGTTATTAAATAAAATAATTATTCATTTGTTTCTTGTTTTTTTAAAAATTAAATTTAAATTAAAATCTGGTTAGGTTAGGTTTGTTTGTTTTCTTTGTGAAATGAAGGCGTTTTCAATTTACCAATAAATTTGCTCCCCGTTAACAGGATTTAACCTTTATCCATTTTATACTGGGATGCAAACTGTAATCGTAATGAATATCATATTGAAATGCAGCAATATTCAAATAAACATGTACTTTCGATTCTCGTTGTACGCTGGTCGTCTGATTCTGATCGGATAGCACTCAAACGTACTTTTTCGATTGTTACAGCATGTCGATGTTCTGATTCTGATGTGCGTGAATAAGCGATTTGCTTCATTGCTGCGCTGGTAGATTTACTAAGTGACGAACGTTTGGGCGGCATATTTTTTAATGAAGCATTTAAAAAGTGCTTGCGATAAATAATTTGGATTTAATTTGACTCACGCCGATGGTAATAATGCACGATAACCTGCAAATAACATTGACGTTTGACGTTTGCTATTTGAATGCAGGCGTATGTCTATGGTACTTCGCCGTTTGACGTTTGCTCTTTGATTTTAGGCCATTGTCTATGGCCATGTGTATGACGACACACACGCCACCTGCTGCAACTTGTAGGTACTATATACCTATAGCCTTAGCAACGCCTTAGCAACGCATAATCTCAAACACGTCAGAATCAACAACTTTCACACATTAAGTTTTGAATTAAAAATCTACTGTAAGTTAATTGTACTATGCCTATGTCACCCCCTGATCCCTTGGCAATAAGTGGACCAAGTTTTGTCTCAATCCGATGAACGCGCATATCAACCCATTTCGCCCGAGCATTAGACGGGAAACGCAACTTATTTTTATATATTAGATTACTCCATGTATTGCGTTTCCTTGCATCCTTCTGCATAATTATAAGTCCGCAAAAATCTTGCGCTAAATTTAACCGATCATTGCCGATTACAGCCGGATAAAATTCAGGCTATGAAAAATAAAGAAAAGCAAATTTTCCCATTGGGTCAACATAACATTTAATACGATAAATTTTTGGGCATTAAGCCCTCCAAAGATGAAGACCCTCAAACGAAAACATCGCAAACTTCCACCTTTTAGGAAGATGCTTTATTGAATTTGAAAATTAAAAAATACCATTTATTGGTTCTATACTCCTCCATCTAAAAATTTCGATATTCGGACGTTCTTGCCAAAAAATATTGCTAGAATATTTATTTCATTCGCGATTAAATCGAATATGGCGAAAAAATCAACGGAAATCGGATCAACATTTAGCATAAATTCTAACCCACAGGACTGAGACTCGATTCAGCATCCAAAAAAATAATCTTCAAGAGCAAAATTTAAAGCGTTTTTAAATTCAATCACTTCTGGCGCTTGGCATATGGAGTACGTGGCCGCTTTTTGTATGTAATTATCGTTCATTGTACGAGAATAATTATAGAGATTTAATGGTTTTGGTCCATTTATCTTAATTTATTCGTCTTATGATTTTATGAGTATTAAGAAGATGATTGGAAGCGGATTGCCTAATGTTTTAATAATTATTTACATTGCGTTCTGTCGAACGAATCGTTAAAAGCTTGACGAAATCGCCAAATTTTAATTGGATATAACGAAAATAACGTCCATTTATGGCCGTTTGGCTAAATGGAGACATTCAACATATTTTTATTTCACTAAATCGACTAAAATGTATGAAAACAAACGATAATGATAGTCTGAAAAATTATCTCCTGATTGAGTGTAATATTTTTAGCTTCCCAGAGAAATTTTAGCGAATGAATGGTGACATTAAAAATATTCCAATAAGATCAATGCTGCGATATTTGAGACAAAAAAGCAAAAACTCAAATACAAAGATTTTTGAAAACTCAAATACAAAGATTTTTGAAAACTCAAATACAAAGATTTTTGAAAACTCAAATACAAAGATTTTTGAAAACTCAAATACAAAGATTTTTGAAAACTCAAATACAAAGATTTTTGAAAACTCAAATACAAAGATTTTTGAAAACTCAAATACAAAGATTTAGATTTTTTTTATACGTAGATTCAAAATTTTAACAACATTTTATATCGGATCAATATTTCTATCGTTAATTTTACTAAAAAAAAAGTATCTAAACTATAGACGTTTTCTTGTTCTACTGCTTTTTTGTTTTAATACCTTTGATCAGCTGGTGATGATTTCAAAAAACTAAATCTTTTGGTGAAGAATAATCTCTTGCTCTATGATTTAAAGGGGTATTTTAGTCTAAGAGCACAAATTTTGGGCATTTTTTGAAGCTTTTAAGTTTTAAGATTTTATTGACTTTTGACCAAATTTGTTTTGAAATTTTCAGAATATACAATAAAAATTTAAAGTTAGAAACACAAAAAGAAGAATATTAATTAATAAAGATGTCCCTATAGCCCTTACCTCGGGGTAAATTTTTTTTTTAAAATGGTGACTTTTAAAAATCGTAATTTTTTGACCTTATTTTTTGTTTTAATTTTTTTTAAATAGTTTTTGAAAAAATATTGACATAAATCTGGTAGAAACGATAGAAGGTTATATTAAAAATATATATACAAAATTTGAAATAAATTTCTTAATTAGAACTTGAGATGTTATGTCAACCGTGTTGAAAAAAGTAGTTACTAGAATAGCCCCCTTTAAGGTTGGTTGGGTGACAATTACAACAACTTCGGTATTTATGATTCAAATTTTAAAAAATATGTGATTTATCAGTTTTAAATTATATCTCCATTTATCTGTTTGAAAATTGTGTTTCCGTGGTAACGTCCAAAAGTTGAAATGTTTATAAAATGACTAAATTTAATGATTCTTCTCAAATCATCATCATGTCTTTATCACTTTCAACATTCAATTTATGCTAAATAATTTATCAAACCATTTTATACAATGTACAATGTAATTGATTTAAAGTTAAAAAGCATGAGTGAAGTCATGCTATGAAAATTATAATTATTAGGTTGGGGAATAAATTCGTAGCGTTTTTATATATTTTTTTTTGTCTTACAGCATTTTTTGCTTTTTGACAAATTGTATAATATCCATTCGATAGAGGTCTTTTTGTTCTACAAATCTGTGTTAATCATCATGTTTTATTACCTTTGAGTCTCAAAAATGGAATATCCAGGAGGTAAAAAGCAACATTTTTGACACCTACTCTTTTTCTCTTTTCATCAAGGTCAAAAAGTTGCTGAAGCAACCCGGGACATTTGCAACGTACACGAAGAAGATGTTATAAGTGAGTCTACAACATGGAAATGGTTTGCAAAGTTCAAAAATGGCGATTTTGATGTTACGATACGCCCCGTAGTGGAAGACTGGCTTAAGGCCTTTTAAAGGAGGATGATCGCCAAACAAGTCGTGAATTGGTCGAAAAAATGAATTGCAATCATAAAACGATTCTCAATCTTCTTCATTCAATGGGATTTGCCGAAAAAATAGGAGCCTGGGTGCCTCACGAGCTTAACATACACAACAAAGAAAATCGCTTTCAAATTGCTTCACAACATCTCGTTCGCCATCGAGCAACACGCGGTCATAAACAGCGCTTTTTGTACCGAATCGTCACGGGAGATGAGAAATGCTGCCTATACATAAACATGAAGCAAAGAAAGAAATGGCTGGATCTAGGAGATACGCCAAAGCCGAGAGTCAAGCCTGACCTCCATCCAAATAAGTTCATGATCTGTGTTTGGTGGGACTGGGAGGGAATGGTGCATTGGGAAATACTCGTAAGGAATGTAATGGTCATCAAGGAGCTTTGCAAAGCTCAGCTACACCGTGTTAAAAAGGCTATTCAATTGAAAATATCCTATCGACAAAGCCAAACCATAATCCTCACAACAACGCCAGGCTCCATGTTGCACAAGTGGTCAAAGCTGCACTCTAAGAGCTCGAATGGCTGCTCGAATCCTTTAGCATCCGCCACATTCTCCAGATATTTTACCGATGGATTACCACATTTTTTGCGCCCTTTCAAACCATCTAAAACACGTTATCTTCAACAATGAAGACGACCTTTAAAACTGGCTAAACAAACTCTTCGATACCAAACCGAAAGATTTTTGGCAGAATGGCATGAACAAATTAGTCGAGAGGTGGGAGGAGGTAGTAAACAGTAACAGCGAATACATTATGAATTAATTTATTGTTAAAACTATTGATTTTTGTTTAAATAAAAGTTTTTTTATAAAAACGCCACGAACTTATTCCCCAACCTAATATATTCTGGTATAGATATCAAACTTTAACATTGTGAATTGTGCTTCTTGTTCAAGTTTCGCCGATTAGTTACTTGTTGATTGAAAGAGTATGTTACTAGTGTATAACTATGTTAACTTGATGTGTTAATGATGATGCTGTTTATTGTAGCCATCATGATCCAAATCTTGTTGCATGATATTAAATGATTTTATAGGATATTCTAAAAATAAAGTCTTAAAACTTAAAATAATTTGAAAAATGTTGACGAAACCGGACACCAAATAAAATCAAGAACTCTCCAAATCGATTGTGTAGCATAAGCTCATTTTTAAAACCTCGTAAAAATAAGTTAGCATTTCGATATCGAACTCCGCGACCCAAAAACATGAACTTACGCGGATGGACAAATTAAATTACCACAACACCAACGAAGTTGCCACCGAGGGATGAACGGATTACCGAAGTTTCCAAGCCGAAGTTTATTTCCATCTCATGAAGGCTCCAAGTTAACCAGATCTCCTAGTCAACCCTGGGCCTAAAATTTTATTACCGTTTAGTTATGAGCGATAGGTCATAACTTTTCTCCGAGTCTCCCGATGTAAATTCGGTTTAAAGCCCGCTGTCGGTTGCCGAGAAAGTTCAATAAAACAGTTTACGAGACGAGATCAAAGGATAAAACAGTACTAAAATAATGATAAATTCGCATTTACGAGTGGGGGAGAGATCGCGTGCGTGATTGGCAAACGCAGAATCGCTTTTAATGTGACAATTCCTTGGAAATTTGGCACTCAATTGAGGATCGTTCGGATGAAATATGAGTGCGCAAAGGTGGGCGGCTTAATGGCGGCGCCTATTTCATAGGATTCAGGTCGAAACAATTAATGTCTTATCGCTTGGGTAAAAACAGAATTCGATATCGGTGGAATTTTTAATTTTGCACTCTTTTCTGTTTTTAAACATCCGTTTGTTTGAGTTGAAGAAGCGCTTTTTTGACATGAGATAGATAATTTTCATATAATATAAACTTGAACATAAGCAAAATAACACATTTAATGCATATTTTAATAAATAGAACATGTTAACACATTCTCGTTACTCATATGTGCGTCTTTTTGGTAGATTTAATCTATAAAATATTACAAAACAGGGTAGTTTACACATGGACAAAAAAAATTGTGGGTATTAAAGGGGTATTTGCTATGTGTAGCGTGAGCGATTTGCCATCAATGTGTTATTTTAACAGCGCCATCTCTTGTGGCCCTACGGAAACATTGCACCTGCATACCGACCTATCGCGTCTTGCTCATGCGCCGTTGCTGGTTGGGTAGTGACGCGCAGGAGGCGGGAGTCGGGAGAGTCGTCGGTTAGCCTTGGCTGCGGGAGGTCGTCCCTCCCGCAGCCAGATCTCTCTCTCGTGTGGAATAAATGGATATTTAGAGAATAAAGTCTTTCTATTCGACGCTCATCTATTCCCATCCATTCATCCAGAAACATCACGGACCGATAGAAGAACGAACCCCATCGCTATCGCGATCATCCCAGCGAGCACGTGGGGGCGGGGAGCCGCCTGGAGACTCTGTCCCGAGAGCGCCCCCGTCTCAACGTTACACTGGTGTCAGAAGTGGGGTAGAAGATGTCGCTGTTAATCTGGCGAATTAAATCTGCTCAGATTAACAGCGCTACTACTGCGAAGATGTATTAATTACGGATAATTTTTCTCCCCTTAACATTTTCTGTAAATCGTAAAAAATCTTGATTTTTGATGAAATATTCGTTGAGTATTTGGATTTTATACCCGTTTCTATAAACCATTATACAAATATATTAACGGAGGCAAACTATATTACAATCGAAAGTGTCTTATAAAGAGAATTTGTATTAAATATTCAATTGGAGAATATTAGACGATTGGCTAAAATTCTTATTTACTTGGCGGATCAGCCCTGATTATGAATTTTAAAGCACTTAGTAGTCGTTAAGGGTTAAAAGCGTTAGGATTTATTTTCATTGTTAATCAAAGTTGTATAATTAAAAATATTCTCCTTTAATACATTTATTCACTCAATTATAACTTCAGCTGAAGTTCTCCGCCAAAGAAGGGGATGTTATTTTTTCGCCCGCGAAAAAATTCCAAAATATTAATTTTCGTTCGTTAGACGAATTAAATATTCCAATTATAGACCGTCAAAGATTTATCACATTAACACGCCGAGGCCGAAAGCGTAGGGGGAAAAAAATAATTGATTTAGAGCGTATAATGGATTTGTTCAGCTCCGGAAGGATGGCAAACGAGATCCGAAAAACCACGGAAACAGGAATTAAGATAGAGCGCCGCACTTCCCTTCAAACAACGGGACGAGTTTTAATTGAATCCGACATTGACCAGGGAGAAATAAATTGAATCAATGTGTTTTTGTGAGGGATAAAACAGGAATTACTGGGAGATCCGGCGAAAGCGCGTGCGCTTCCGTTGCAACGCACGTCGTTTTCTCCATATGGCGATAACATAACTTATATTCGCCATTGTAATTGCTATTTATTGTGCGCATGAACAAGATTCGATGGCGTTGTTTTATTGTTAATTAGAGGAAGACTTGTAGAAATGTTCAAGAACTAACGTCGCCTGGAAGTCATGAATTGCTTCAGGAAATTGGGAAGGCTTGTTACGAAACCAACCTTCAGTTGTTCTGGCAATAAACGTGTATAATAATCTCATAGTTTCTGTCGACAAGACTGTCATTAAAATTCGTATGTAAGCCAAACTAGCTTTGAGAATCTCTCAAAAGGAGATGTATAATGAAATTGTTACCAACGTGTACCATTATATTATATTTTGCTCCGTGGTTGCTACGAGTAGTATTTCAATTAACTTCCCAAAAAGACTGTTCGGTCGTTGAATCATTCAAATTTCAAATTGAAAATATCATATGAGCATCGTTTAACACATTTAATACGAATTAAAGTAATCCTCAATAAATATTAAGCAACTTACTAATAAATTGTCCAGTCAAAAATGTCGTTTTTTTCACAATTCGTTGATCATCAGTTGTTTCAAACCGCGTTTCAAAATTATGAATTTTGCGCCGAACAAACAATTTACGCAAAATTGCATACTATACGAATATCTTCAAAAATAATGCAACAACTGCAACTAAAAACATTTGTGATACATTCGGAGAATCTCTAACTGTTTGTCAATGCCAGAGATGATTTAATCGATTTAAAAGTACAAATTTTAGTTTGGAAAATAAGTTCCGATGTGAGAGAAATATTAAAGTGGATGACGATATCCTGCGTGCTGAAATTGAATCAAATCCAACATAGAAAATGAGCAGCCAAATTTGCCAGATTAACAACGACATCTTCCGCCTCTTTTTAGATGCAATATGCTATTTTAAAGGCGCCATCTCTTGTGGCCCTGCGGAGACATTGCACCTGCATACCGACGGATCACTTCTTGCGCGTGCACCGTTGTCGATTGGGAAGTGACGCGCAGAAGGCGGGAGTCGTGGATTAGCCTTGACTGCGGGAAGCCGTCCCTCCTGCAGCCAGATCTCTTTCTCTCTTCCTCTCGCGTGGAATAAATAGTTATTTAAAGGAAATACTGTTTCTATTCGACGTCTGTTAATTCCCATCTATTCGTCCAGCAACATCACAGCCCGATAGAAGAGCGGACCCGTGCGTTAGCGCAGTCATCCCGACGTGCACTTGGGGGGGGGGGTTGAATTTTACATTTTTTTGTTTGAATTTAACACCTTCATTTAAAAAAACGACAATTTCAACTGGACAATCTATTATAAATGTTGCTTCTAGCTGAAACAAGTATATTAACTTTATATGAAGAAATTTAGTTTGCCAAATTCCTTGAAATGCCAAACAAAAACTACACTGTTAATTGAATAGCGTCTCGAATTTAATTATACACACATACCAGGTGTAAATTAAATTTTCTCGGAATTATCTCTCACCTCAAGATGCTTTGCAGATACTTCAAGGATGCTCGCCATTTACGAAGTTAGCGCAAGTTTTCTATTTATCCATGGACCTTACAGGCAAATAATAAGCGCAAGTTTACATCCTGTCCGCTAAGATTCGAGGGCTTACTCCCGAAACACAAACCGATAAAAGGTCGATTTTACGCCAGGAATACGTTGCGAATTTACGTTTTTCCCATAATGTGGTTAAGGACCGAACGTAATTTTGCAAAATTAAATTTGACAGCTCTCAGAAACGGGTCAATATAATCCCTCGGAAAAAATTGCCAATTATATTCAGCTTTCACGTTTCTCCGGTTCGCAGTTCTTTTCGGCAACATTTCTTGCAATTTATTTAGTGTATTTGGAAATAAGACCCCCGGGGAATCCGCCTATTTAAGATGAAAAATAAATTACATTTTTTATTGTATCGAACAACAATAACGACCAGAATATACAATTTTTCGCACTTGAAGTTTCCATGAATAAAATTCACACAATCCCAAAATAAAAATTCTTATATTATTAACATTACAGCATTAAACATATAAATTTATGCCATAAGAATTTAAATAATGTCATATTTTGATGACTTTAAAAATTATATTTCTTCGGAAGACTATCTGAGACGTGTTTCCATTTTCCGCCACTAAAAATGTTTTTAAAATTAAACATGAAATAAAACCGACTTTTCTTTCTTTTCTGGATGCCGTAAGCACCTAACTTTTCCAATTATTAAGAAAAACTTTCAATAGCGACTTAAGAAAATAAAATTCTTCTTTGTTAAAGATTCATGCGGTATGATATATATTGCGGTGGGTCATAATTGGTAGAAAGCACAATGAGCGAGCTTTAAGCTCACACCAACCGTAATGAGAGCAATTTTTAGTACAATGGTACATTTTTTGTATTATAATAAATATTCTGACAAAAATGTATTTTCGCAAGCTTCAACTAAGTATCTCTCAGCAGAAAATGTCCACCATATTAATTTATTGTTATTTTGTATTTTGGTAGGCTTTGGCTGTAGATTCGGCTTACAACATCTTCAAGCAAGAAAACTCATTTTTGGGTGAGTATTATATTAATTATACTATTTTTTTAAAGCATATGGATATACGCGGTAAATGTCCAATAAAAAAAATAAAGTGCTCTTTATCCTTACCAAAAAAAAGCATATATAATATATTTATATAGAGAACTAAATTTATTATACTACTACTATAGTTATTCGCCATTAATACGCATATGCATATAAAATAATATAAAATCATTAGAAATATGTTACATTTCTTATTTGCGATCACTACCTGGTTGCTTTTTCTATTTTTAAAAAATCTATTTTTAATATAAAAAAATATTTTGTAGTATGGGAAAAAACGACCGAAATTTTGCACCCATTTCTACAAAGCTAATTTTTATTTCAATCAGTGTTTATAAAGTGTAAATCAGAAAAATTACATTCTATCGAACTTTCAACATTGCAAACATTAACAACAATTTTCGAAATCTGAAAACTGTACATACCGTCATTAAATTCAAATCTACAAAGCTGCTTCTTTTTCTACAAGTAGTTTACGTTATTTTTTATTGAATAAACGTCGTTTACTTTCGATATAAAATAGCTAAAGCTTCGGTAGACGACGTTAAAGTTGTAGCACGAGAACTTGACAATAAGCAGCTACAGCATGGTTTCAGTCTTTTAAGTAAAATATATTTTAAACAGAGTAAAGCAAAGTACTGGGATGAGCTATGCGATTCCGTCAACACCTAACTCGTGGGAGAAACCCTACAAGATCCCGACACGGAAGCTCCGGACAGCGACTACGGATCCGTTCCTGAACAATCCAGGAAACCTCGAGTCCATGATCATCACACTAGTTTCCGAGCCCAGCACCGGTAGACATGGTGGCCACCCCTGGTTGGAAAAAATTGAGATAGGACCCTCCTTTACTACGGGAGAGCATGCCACGGCTACAACACCTGCCTAGCGGGAGGGAATCTTCCCAGCACCATGGAAAAGGCAGAAGCTGGTTCTCATCCCCAAAGGGAAAGCACATCCAGGTCCGACGGTGTACAGATCGCTGTGCATGCTGGATGGGTTGGGGAAGCTGCTAGGAGAGGCTTATCCTCCAGCGACTCCAGCAGTACATTGAAACGGGACACTCCTCACTGTAGTACGGCTTCCGTGTAGGCCGCTCCATAATCGACGCCATCACTCAAGTTGTAAAAACAGGTGAAACAGACATGGTGTGGCAGTGTAAAAGCCAATAGGACACACTATAAGATTGCGCTAGACGTCAAGAATGCCTTCAACTCGGCGAGATGCACCATATCTTCAGGGCCTTGAAGAAAATTGACACCCCACTATACCTCATCAGAATAGTAGAGAGCTACCTGCACGGGAGAACTTTTATTTACGCAGACGCCGACGGGGGAAGAAGAGAAGAACCAGTGATGGCAGGCATTCCACAAGGGTCGGTGCTCGGACCCGCCCTGTGGAACGTAATGTACGACGGACTACTGAGTACGCCTCTAATGGACGGAGACAAAATGTTCACCTTCACTGATGATGTTGATATCCTAGTCATAGCCAAATCCACAGAGATCCTGCGAGGACGTGCTGAGGAAGGCCAAGAAGTGGCTGCCAAGAGCTGGTCAAAAAACGGAGGCCCATAGTCAAGATCCATTTGCTATTTGGGGGTGAAAATTGATGACAAGCTCCGATTCGTTACCCACATGGAGAAGGCAGCAGCGAAGGCGGCTAGCATTGCGGAGAATCTGGCCAGATTGATGCCCAACATTAGCGGCCCAAAAAATACGCAAAAGGCGACTCTACAACAAGGTAATGCACTTGGTACTGTTGTACGGTGCGCCGATATGGGCCGAAGCACTTCAAATTGAAAGAGCCAGACCCGAAATGATGCGTGGAGTTCAGAGAAGGAGCGCAATCAGAGCGGCTGCTGCATATCGCACAGTATCGGAAGACGCCGTCATGACACTGTACTGCCATACCGCCAATCGACTCTACTCACCTACGAGAGACAGGCAATACAGAAAGGTACAGGAAAAACTCTAAGCAAAGGACCATAGGCGGCGTGGTAGTCTCGATGGGACAACTCCGCTAAAAGTAGGTAGGACGCACGAGCTAATACTAAACTCGAGAGTCCTGGCTAGCCAGAAAGCACGGCTTAACTGTGCTACTACTTGACCCAGGCTCTCACCAGGCATGGCTGTCTTAGTAGCTACCTACACTAAAATAGGCAAAGAGACCAGGCCCGGAGTGCCACCACTGCGGAGCGGAGTACTGACGATGCTGCACACACGACATTTGTCTGCCTAGCTTGGATCACCGAAAGGGACATCCTACACGGAGGAGCTGGGTAATCAGCTCGCTCTCCCCTAGCAATATGGTACCTTCAATGTTAACGAATGCTAGGGAATTGGATGCGTGTTGTAAATACACGACGTGTGCTATGCGGCAAAAAGAGGATGCTGAACATACAAGACGACGAACTTTAGCAGTGGAATGAATACTTAATTAGTAGCCGGGTTAAAATGGCATTTAAGTACTTCATATCTGGTATTCATATATTATCTTGATCGTGAAAGAGCTTTTATAGTATGAAAGCCTCCTGAATTAGGGATGATCTTTATTATCATCTTTTAATTTTATGAAATAAGAGTGCAATCAAAACATTTTTTTGTTATGATCATTCTTTTAAATTAGTCTTATAAAATTACGCTTCAATCAATATTGAGCGTATGTCGAGGTATACGTTTAAATCGCATACAATTAATAGACATATTTACTACATTATATACGTGCGCTGTGTCAGATATGCGAAATATAATATATTTCAGGATCCCTCAAATTTATTCAACCGAGCAGGGGGAGGAATTCCAAATACAGAGGGCTCGTATTAAAGTTTCATAACATACAAAACGGCTTTCTGTGTATAATATCGGATAAACCGTGAAAATTTTGCGCTTCTTTCGGGCACAGTCATACGTGCCTGAAGCCTCTCGTTTATGTCCGTCTTCAGGAAGCGCAAGCGATGAAATTTTAATATTTCATAAAACCCGTGATTTACGCCCCCATTTCAGGGTCGTTCGAATCTTCAAAGGAGCGAACAAAGCTGCGAAATTCCGATATCGATATTTTATACTTGTCGAAGAGAAAACTTTAAACGTGGGCGGTTCATAAATATTAATTTTTGCGCGAATACTATCGCGGAAAGTTTGGAAAATGACAAAAAACTCGCATGATGGTTTTTTTATTTCACCTTTGAAAACAATGCCGAAGATGTATTTTTTCGAAGGTATTTTGAATCACCGGCTTTAATTGAAAGTTCATTTATCTATCTATGTTTTGGTTTCACCCTCCAAATAATACTACTACTAATAAGACCATTTACTTTAAGTTCTAAAAAGCAACATTATTTAAAAGTACTGGATTGTCATATTTAATTTTCCATTATTAAATTAGGTATTTGGAAATAATTTGGAATCAAATATTAGGACCCATCTTAATGGCAATCCAGTCTCTGTTTGTTATTTATGTTGAACATTTTATCTCAAATGTACAATTATATTTGCATTTCTAATATTTAATCAAATGTTGAAGTGTTTGAGCATGAGTTAGGAGTAGTTTTAAGTCGGGAACCACTTTCACTGAGGGACACAAGTCTTCACCATTCGGATTGTTGGTCTAGGCCTTCGCTATAGCATCACTTAAGCTAAGTGGCTAGGCTCGCATCCTCGTGAATCCTTGCGGTCATATAATGTTAATGAGATTAGATACCATCAGATTCGGTACGGAGGACTGTCGAGATGTAAATAACTATTATATCACGGTCCTTGGGAATTGCGGCTGTAAGTCTTAACTGGGAGCGGTTATGGCACTAAAGAAGACAAACACTCCCCGGCGCTCACGAGTACATCGTGACCTGTCGATGTTTGCAAATTGAAAAGGCTGCTCTAACGATCAAATTTTCTCGGAAAAATTAGGTTAATTGCACAATAAAGATTCGCTTTTAATTTGGAAGCCATCGTTCATTACGTTGAGGATGCTCCTTTGAAGGGTTTAATGGTCTCAAAGAAAATTTACTGGTCACCTTGTATGATTTTCGTGTTATCCTTTAAAAGGGCTTTCATCAGATGGTCTATCTTGTGTTACTGAACTCTGAAAGGTCTCCTTAGTTTTTCATCAAGGCTTTTTAATCAGGAATGACATGAACGAGGTTAATTAATATTATATGAACATAGGAAGGCACGAGGAATATTCTGTCCTTTTACCATGCGGAAGTAACCAACGACTCCAAGAAAGGAGTTTAATCAAAAACGTCATAGTAAAAGAATTAATTTTATCCTTTGAAAATATGAGTTAATCTTAATTATAAATTAGATCGTATCAAAATTAATTGCTCAAATTTTGCCCATATTAAATTATAAAAAATATTTGCAGAAAATCTTTACTGAAGCTAAAAATTTAATCATCCAGTTACGTTTATTTATAATGATTGCATGTTAAAAATTATTTTAAAATGTTTTTAATGTGAAGTAATGAAAAAAATCCCATACATGCTCTTGCTCTCACCTCTAATTAATGGGGGTAATTCCATCATCAGACATGTTTAATATAAAGCGTAACACTCAAAAAGGACCAAAATGGATATTAAAATCTCAATAACGACCACACCTGGTAGGCGGTGAAACCCCTCTTAGTTTTGCCTAATTGAATCGTAAAAATATTTATGGGTTTTTCCTCACTCATAATGCCTGGACGCCGGCGAAAGAAAATCTCGGAATTGCGAAACCTCGAAGAGAGACGTTATTTGTGACCTAATTTTTGCCCTATGACCACAAAGAGCAGCGTTCACTTTTGAAGAAATAGGACAGCCAATAGAAAAGGCGTCATCCAACAATTCAACTGAAGGCATTATAGTAGAATTTTATTTTGGTCAATTAGCGTCCGAAAGAGGGAGCGTTAAGGGATTATATAGGACTTTTATTGAACGCTTGAATTTTGATTCAAATTAATATTTAGACACACGGTATGTAATTTTAGATGGATATTTTTAACGCAATTTAGAAAATCGTATTCATAGCAGCGCCGTGACTAGGCAGTATCTTTTCTTTTTTTCCTGAGGGAAGGGAATCTTCGCACTCGTAGGCGACTCAAGACACCCATAGTGGGTAGTGTCAGATTCCTACTGACTTAACCCCTCCCTTTCTCTTCTCTATTCCCCTAGTATTGTTTTCCACATTGCTTCAGGAGGACAGGTAGCCTTGCCTTAGATTGCCTGGCCCTATTCTAGTGTTGGAGAGGCTCTCTGCGCCTTTCTCGTTCACTGCCCTCTTTGGCGCTCAGAATCTCTTCTACATAGTCGCGCCAAAGGTCCCAGTTCTTCATACTTGCCGTCATGCTGTGGAACATGTTGTCGACGTTGAGCTAATCTACCCCGAGTGCTTATTCCAGCAGGTTCACCATATTTCCGGGCCTTCCACCGACTTAAAACCAGGATAAGTCGGTGGGTTCATTTGGCTCTCTAACATTGGGCATGAACCGTCCGAGCTCGCTTGCCACCTTCTGCGCCTTCTGCGCAGCTGCTTCGATATGTTGGCTGAAGGTCAGCTTGTTGTCCAAGAGGATCACGGGGTATCTCAGTGATTTGCTGTAGTCTAACTCATGAACGTACACAAGAAGCTTTTTGACCCATGATCTTTTTCTCCTGCTGCAGATCATTACCTCCGTTTTCTCTGCCGCCAACTGCAGGCGATTTTCCCACATCCACGCGTTGATTCTAGCGAGGGCTTCGTTGCCCTTCGTTTACATGTCCGTGTGGATGCTGGGCTGTCATCAGCAGTGCTACGTCGTCTGCGAAGGTAATGAGTTCTACTCCTACTGGCATCTTCACCTCTAGTAAGCTGTTGTAGATGATATTCCAAAGGGTGGCTCCTAGGATGGACCCCTGTGGAACGCTCATCTCCAGTTTCTTCTCTGTGTTGGTTTCGTTGTGATGGACACGCCGGTTTCTGAAGTAATCGCTAACGAGCTCCTCGGTGTACTCAGGAGTTGACTAGGCAGTATCGGATCTTAACAACGCGCCAATGAAGTCATGCGCACAAACGAATAACGTACTATCAGAATTATTGCTCCCAAATTTCTTTATGATTTAAAATAATTAACGCGCGTTTAATTCATATAGTTACTATTTCTTAATTATGTAAAATGGGATGAACTAGAAATATTTCAAGATTTTTTTTCTGTCCATTTAAAAAAAAACTCTTTGAGAAGTTGGAGGTGGAGGACCGTTTTAAAAATATCTTTGTATACAAACTTTGATCTTGATAGGATGAAAAATTATGAACATGTAGCGTTGGAGCGGGATGATAAAGAGAGAGAAATCTGGCTTTGGGAAGGACGTCCTCCCGCATCCAAGGCTAATTGATCTTCTCGACTCCCGCTTTCTGCGCGTCATTCAACCCAACCGGCAACGGTGCAAGCGCTAGAAGCGATCGGTCAGTATTGCAGACGCAATGTGTCCATAAAGTCACAGAAGATGGCGCTGTTCAAATAACACATTGCGCCTAAAGAGAGACGGAAGATGTCACCGTTAATCTGGCGAGTTAAATCTGCACAGATTGACAACGCCATTGGTTGGGGATGGTAATTCGTCCATGCTACAAATGCAAGCTATCAACAAAATATAAATCCAAAACAATAACAAAGGGTATGAATATAAAATATAGCAATACATCATTTTAATCGGTCAAACGGGGTGTATTTGCTTGGAAAACAAACAAACAAACACAAAACAAACAGACACATATTAACTTTTTATATATTCAAATATATTCATTTCGGTTTTGGTTTCGATTACATTCCTAATATTTATATCGGTTCGGTTACGATTTTCGTTCCGGAAAAAATAACGGTTTTCACTTTCGTTCCGGTTCGAAGCTCTTGAATAATTACACATTATTTAAATATACCATTTATAAAATGCAATTTTACATTGAAATACATATCTTATCATTCACTAAATTAATATGTTCATTGGATATTTTTCAAAAAAAAATAATTAACAGGTTATACATTGTGGATTATCTATAATATGTTAATGTTTTAAAACTATACGAATATCATCACAGAGATAAATATTAATTCTATATGAAAAAAATATGGTCAGAATGCTTTCATTCCTTGACAAGTGGTACTCCAATTACCATAATGAAAAACGTCACAAGCAAACTTCCTACTCTCGCTCGATAATTTGTTATATAAAAGGCTTTCATGATGCTTTAACTTGAGAGTTTATGCAGTCTCTTTAAATGGAAATGACTACAGAAGGACTCGTTGAGTTGGACGATCAAAATGCATAAAGGATTCATATTAAAGTTTCCCATTCGCTCGGAAAATCGAAGCTTAAATACGAGCTTTGTATAAATTTTAATATTTTAAATCTGTAAATCATAGCATGAAAAATAACGGAAATTAGAAAACGTATAAAATTAAAAAGTAAATCTAAGAGTGATTCCATGAAAACGGATGCTGGTGGATCTGGACACGCAGATCTTTGGAACGATAAGGCAAGACACCTAGTTTTTGCGAACGATATCGAAGTCGTGACTATTATAAATCGAAGTTAAAGGCTATGGTGGCACTTACTTCTATCGACGGAGCTGCTTCCATTCTTAGAATTGCTATTAATTTTGATAAAAGAAATATATGGCAGTATTGAAGATGAATACTGGAGACGTTTGGGCATGGTCGACTGAAGAAAAGAAGCTCAGGACAGACGTAAATTACGATATACTTTATTAGCAGTACTCATATAGGATTTTGTGATGTATGTATATAAAAATATTTACAACTTCCAACAAAAATTAAGGAGTTATTGAAACATCTATACAACATATTCTACCATTCATGTCTATCCTGAGTATCTATTTTCCAATTGCCCAGGGCCAAGACTATCCAATTATTGGCGTCCTTACAAATATCAATGAGATTTCCCTATTGGCCTGGATTTGAAACGATTTGAGGAGCTCTATTTAATAGCATCTCTGCTACATGACTTGCACATTAAAGATAGCAAAATACGAATATGAAAAGGATGATCAATGTTTCACTGTACATGTTTATGAATTCCCAGTTCAATTTCATTGTCTTCAAAAATTATACTGCGAAGAAATCTAGATTTTTTTCCATTGCATTCCTCTCGAAACTAGTCGCAAATAGTTGTTTAAGTCATATAATGACTATTCTGATTTATACAATATGCTCGTTTGCACTCACAAATATTGAATCTCCAGCATTTATCTTCGATATTTTCATATATGATACCATTATTAATTCTCATGCCAATACTAAGCAGCAGTTTCGTCAATATTCTTAAATGTCGCCATGATCTTCAAATCCAATTTGCGCATTCGCATAAAAAAGCTTTGTTCTCTATAAAAATATGAGGGATAGGTTAAATTATTTTTGAAAACCGCATAACTTCGAAATCGCATAAAAACAGACCCAAGTGTATACGCAAATCTTACTGAAAACTGAATATTAATCGCTTTTATTATATAATTAAAAAAAATCAAAATTATTTAAATGTAATACTACCCTTGAATAGGACGAACGTGGTGAACATAAAAGGGGTTGTCTTTTACGACGACAACAGGTGACCACTTGTGGTAATGATCATCTACCACAAGTAGACTAAACCAAAAGAATTTATTTGAGTTCTAATTGAAACCCATTATATTTTCTAGTACTTGTTCTGCCAAATATCTCTTATTGAAATAATTTTAAAAATTCTCCATTGTTATAAGAATGGTCCAATTCAAAATTCCATATTGGAATAATCGTGACTATGGATAATTGGTAGATATGTATAATATGTATATTATTGATAAAAGTAATAAGTCAAAACGTCCATGAAATGGTAAATTTAAAATTTGCCCCATTGATAGTCATCTTTCTCAGTCAAAGCGTCCGGTGGCCTCTCGCTGGACGCCCTTCATAAATAACGAACTTCTTTGAAGTGTTTTAGATTTGGGCTGAGTGTGTGTTTCGTGAATATGCGTAATTACAATATTACATATGCGACATAAAGCAAAAAGGGATCATGAGATGTTTCCAGCAATTAAATGTAGGTTTCGCTTAATATCTACTCATTTGCTAGTTCCCTCGCCTCCGAAAAGAGCAACCCTTTGGCGAAAAGCCGCAGTAATGTATCCGCAAATGGGTCGTGATCCCTCCAGCCCGGAAAAGGTAAAAGTTTTCTAAAAGAACGAGTTATTCCGGCTTCCTTTTCAAATAAATTAAAGTAGAAGGCATACATTTCGACTAACATACGGACAACATGCTATCACCTCCTCATACGCACATTGTTTCTGGGACCACATCTCGACGATTCGGCTTTTATCGACCCGGAAAACTTATCAACTGTGGGGCTGCTCTAGGGGATGGACCCTACATGATAACATTTAAATTTATTAATGTCTACAAAAATTGACACATGGATAACGTGCCCCCAAAGGAATGCCATAAATTATTCCTATCTTTATGAGTAAATATCAAACATATTTACAACCATACATTTTTAGTGTCTACATATTAAAAATTCATAAATTTTATCAAATACTAGCGAAAACCCGGCATGCGTTGCAATACCACACTTAAAGATATTAAGTGTATGTATTAGGTAAAGTGAAAAGAAATCGCCGTTTTTTCAGTTCAAATAAAAAATGTATTTACAAAAAAATTACAAATATTTTATTTTGGTAAATAATGTCTATTATTACTTACAATGTTACTCCACAGTTTGGGCAACTTTTCGATGCCTCTTTTATAAAATTCAAGCTCCTTGGATTCAAAAAAGGCATCTATATGATTTTTGACCTGGATTTCTGAAGTATTTTTTTTGTTTAAAAGTGAATGTTCAAGACTTCAAAAAAACTGATAGTCGGATAAAGCGATATCTGGAGAGTACGGTGGATGTGGCAGTAGTTCTAAATTGGGCTCTTTTATTTTTTCTACAGTGATTTTTGCTGCGTGCGGTCTCGTGTTATCGTGATACAAAATTCGCCATTGATTTTTCACCAGAATCGACCTTTTTTAATTAAATCCGCCTTTAATTTATCTAGTTGTGCATAGAACAACTCCTTTGTTACTGTTTGGCCCGGTTTTAAAATTTCATAATACACGACCCCGGAAATATCCCACCAGACACACAATAAAACTTTTTTTAATGTAAAAGTCGGTCTAGGGGTTGAAACAGATACTTCTTTCGGAGAGAGCCATTGTTTTTTTAAAATGGAGAGTTGTAAAGGATCCATTTTTCGTCTCCAGTTACTATCATTCTTAGAAATGGATCGGTTTCATACCTGCTCCACAAAGACGAACAAATGATCACGCGCTGATCCAAGACCGACTGCGACAAATCATGTGGTACCCAAACTCCTTGTCTATGCTTCTTTCCCAGCAATTTAAGGTGATATTTACAGTGGACCATGGACAGCCGATGTCCTGCGATAATTCCTTAATTGTTTTTCGAGGATCAGATTCCACTAATGATTTTAATACCTTGTCATCAATTTTTTTAGGTCTTCCCGATTTTAGTTGATTTTGTAAATTTCTGTCGCCAGATTTAATTTTTTTAAACCACCATCGGTACTTGCGAATCTTTAGGATATCACCATAGGTTTCACAAATGCTTTCTTGAGCTTCTTTGAGTTTTAACCACTTGTCGTATAAAAACAATAAAATTGATCGCAACTGCATCTCTTCGATATTCGGTCTGGACATTTTTTTATGGGTGTAAATAAAAATAAATTTGTTGAAATAGAAAGAGGACAAAAGGTGCTTTAAAATAATACTAATATTGACGTGCTTACTTGACGAAAACTGAACACAAACTGATTTCAAAGCGCGCCCTAAAATAACGGCGATTTCTTTTCGCTTTACCTAATATTTTAATTCAGTTTATTGGAATGATTTTATATATTTTTAATTGCAATGAAAAACTGGTATACGATTGCGCTTAGTAATTATTAGAGAGGTACATTAAGATTTCAAATATATATCTTTCCGATATTTCGAGTCTCCTGTCGGACTCATGGACGCGGAAAGACTATGCATTCTTTCAGATTTTTTTTTGCTTGGTTATTGGTGCCTTAATTTTCGATAAAATTGGTAGTCAAGTTCTGGGTATGCTAGTGCAGTCGTCTCTTCTGTTAAATGCGGAGTTTCTTCGTTTTTCAATCGCGTTCGAATTCGTCCGATCGCAAGGCGTTCCTTGGTTGTATCAGTGGTCCGAAATTCAGTCCGGTTGGACACGGAAGTCTTGTGGCCACTTCCTCTAATTTAGGGGCACTTAGGGCTTTTTGTAAAAGTTTTGGGGGAAAATGTATCCCCAGGGCTTTCTACGATCTTCATCGGGTCGTAGAGGCCCTTCCTTGCAACCGGTAGCAGTTAGTGGGTTCGCATCCTTTTTTTTCTTTCAAAACTCTTCCCTACCTTATACAACATATATTTATATAATTATTTTCATCTATTTGATTTTTAAGCAGTTTTCAACTATATATTAATCCTAGACTAAGAATCTCAAAGTAAAATTAGAATATTTAGCTAGCTTTCCCCCGCGCTCAGAGCGCAAGTGACCGCAAGAAATGGAGAAGGATGGTGTCCTTGCAGACATGGAATTTTAATTTCATGGTTTTGCACTATGCTGTGTTCCCGAATAGGGGGATCAATCACACAGCTCAGATCAGAGGAGGCTCCCCATATTATTGTTATATTCATCCCAAAGATTATGCTTATGCCATGCTAATGAAGTGCTTTTAAATTCACAATACTTTTCCGTATGATGCGTTCCGTCTGGTAATATATTATTTGGGCGTGAGCAGCCCACATACAGCTGTCCATGTGAGAAGCATGCACGCATACCCTGTGTGTTACTGTTCTTTGTTGGTGCTCGCACCGGAAACTGCACACGTTTCAATTCGAATAGCATATAAGTTGAAATCTTTGGAACACAACGTCTTTGTCTTCAAATTTTTCAATTCAAACTGTAGCTTCGATTCATCAATTTTTTCACTAAAAACCTGGTACCGTTGCTACATGTTGTGGTGAATTTATGTTTCGGAGAAGAATTATAGGTACGCCAATTTTCAGTGTTGAATTTTTTTTTTAAATATTTTCAGAGTTTCTTACAAAGTCTCCCGTACTTTAGGCGAAGCTTAGCGCGGAATACCCGAACTGTAAATTGTTAATGTTTTTTGAATTGTGATGTTCGTTATCATCGGTAATGATTTCTTCCGTAACATATTTTTCATTCAATGATAGCACCTCATATCATGTTGAATTGTATAGTTTATTTTGTTATTGATTAATTTGTTATGTGTGAAGTTAGCTCCAAGGCATTGCTTTGTATGGCGGGTACTCACTTTTAGAATACATGGCTAAAGGCTTTTTTTACCTTAGCAAAATCGGATCGTAGAGTAGACATATAGATAGATTTAAATCATATAAACACTTTAGAAATACATTTCATCTTTCATACATAATTATTTAGTAAAATCTAACCGTTGGCTTTGGACGTTAATATCACATGGCGTTCTTTAACTTGATATGAGGGTACACGACCTTTAATTATTCTTAACCCATCGCAAGTCTAAAATAAAATAAAATGGAGTCTAAGAAAACATCCCTATTTCGTATATTTACATCTTGGATGTTAATAAATTTGTTTAATATTCGACAAAAATGTGATTTGAATGTCCATAATGGAAAAAGCTTGCGATGGTTATAGTAGTTTTATATGCGACTCCAAACGATAGTGCACTTAAACGAGGCGAAATTTACGATGCATCTCAAATAGTTTCGTGTGTATATTTTCGGTATAATATCCACGCTCGTGGAAGAAAAATGGAAATATTTCAGTCTTAATGACAATATATGGGACTCAGATATAATAATGATTGCTCTCAAAGAGAGGAGAAGCTTGGATAATAATGCAACTCGGGCGGGAAGCGCAAGTATATTCATGGGGGAGCTTTGAGTGCTAAGTTTTATGATGTATTAAATGTTTCTAAGAATGCTCTTATGGAAGACATTAAATTTTAATAAAAGGCACAGCAACCAAACATAAAATATATTAAGATGTTCACGTTCTCTTAACTTTATCCTACGAAAATAGGTATTTAATTAGTACGCATGGTGAGACAGTCTCATTTTTAATTTCGTATATTTAATACAATTTTTTATAAACATTATCATTCAAGATCTTGCTTGAAATACAAGCCAGAAAGCTTGCTTAATAAAGCTCTGCTGTTAAAAGGGAACAAAAGCTCTCTTATAGCGCCGAGCTTTTATTTTTGTAATAAAATATCATCAAACCACCTCGCGAAATAAGTACATTATTTTTAATTAAGCATTATGAAATTCGCCTATTTACTCTTATTTTGCGCAATCGATGATTTAATATTATGACGTGAAATATCCGCAAATTTGTTCGATATGCAATGGAATATTTGTACGCCATAAATTTTATAGTCTTCGTGATACAATTTCACAGTAAATCATCGCGAAGACGATACTTTTTCTTGTCTGATATATAATACCATCAGTATCGTGTTTGTATTTTAAGAAAACTAATAAATTTCGAAGAGGATCTTCCAAAAATGTATTTCAAAGACTTAGTTCTAAGAAATAATCGATGGACACAAGCATACCGAGTGAACCTTTATCTTTCAATTTAAGAATAAATGAACTTTGAATTTGATTTACAAAGGCATACATTTAAAATAGCTTCTTGCAAATGTGCAAATTCGATCCAATAACAAGATATATGCACATATCCCTGGTTGAATGTTAAATCCTTTTAGGGTGAATGCAATTGATGCTGAAACGCCATATGAAAGTCTCGCAGAGTCGCAAAGTGATACGAGAGCTCAAGTTATATAAAAACATATAAACAACAAAACATATCCAGGATAACAAGCGAAATGGCGAGTACATTTTCACAGCCCTGAGAGAGGACAAATTTATATTTTATTACATTTCCCATGTCTTGTATCGTTGAATCTGGACTTATCTGGGCTATTCATTTACTCTTTAAGGCATAGACTCCCAACCTTTTTCGGGTGGCGTCTCCAGAAATCGTGATCCCTATGACGTCCATTATTTTGAAATGGGTTTAAATCCTTCGTTAAAATGCAAACTGTAGTATGTGTCGCGATTTTTAATATATTTTTTGCCACAAGCGGGAGGATGCTTGTACAAATATAACGATCTTGCAGTTGCATGTTTCTGACAATCGCATCAAGAATCTGCGCCTTCCGAACAGTGTGAATACTAAGGGGCTTCATCAGTCAAAATTTTATGATAGTATGAGACCCAAAAAGCATTTCTCATATATTCTAAAGAGTCAAGATGTCGACGAATAGCTAAGCCTTAATAATTAGATAAATCTTTAATCAATTTATTAGTTAGCTGCTCAATTTTCGAAGCTCTTCGTACAGAGCTCTTTATTTTTGCGCCCTTACTATTCACTTGCTTATTCGCCTTTTTTTTTTAAATCTGTCTTAATATTTTTTTTACTTAATTTGCTCCCTTACTAAAATAAAGAAAAGAAAGGTTCCCAACAGGAACCTCTGGTCAGCAAACAAGAGTTTGGGATGCAATCTGGATGGAGTGTTTGTTTCGAGCGCATTTCGTGAATCAGCTATAAAGCATTGAAATAATCCGAATTTCTTCGCCAAAATTATGGACGACTTCTTTAAAGACATGTCCTTTCGAAATATGAAATTAAAAAAAAAAACGATTTATTTGACGTGATAAAGTTATATATTTTCATAGACACACTAATATCTATTTGGTTTGAATATTCAAGTATTTTTAGCTTTTTACAAAACCTAATCTGAAATTAATTACTCTGGTGATATCCTATAATTAGTGACGATTCATAGGAAACCCAAACTCCTTGCTTAATTAATTTACCTATAGGATGACGATGCTCCTGAATTATTGACCGTGGACAAACAAACTTATTTGGCAATGACCGGATTGTTTGACGAGGATCTGATTCCACTAATGGTGTAAACATATTATCGTTCAATGTGTTCAATGGCTTCTAAAGCCATTTTTTGATCCACCTTCATAGGTGTTAAAATATTCGGTAAAATATGTGGTAAAATATTCGATTATAAGAATCCCTTTGTCTTTTATAATTGATTTTCGATTTTATTACCTAGTCTCCAGCCTTTGTCAACTCTCTAATATTTTTAAAATCTTGGCTTGTTGATCCATATAAATGATGACTTAAGGGACGTTTCTATCTTATCGGGACTAAAAGGGGCAACAATTTTCTATGGGAATAGTATTAAATATTTAGTATGTTGACTGTAAAATATGTTTTAAAGTTTGGCAAAGTATGATAGTGGGAGTCCACATATGTCCGTACGCGAACAATGACATTCTTCACCATGGAAGTCTTAAGTCTTGAACAAGTGATTTTAAGAAAAAAAATTAAACATATTTTTACTTTTTATAATATTGTATATAGCTTAAACTATAATTAAAAATAAATATTAGAAAACAAAAAAATAGTGAGCGATCGAAAAAAAGTTTGCGTTTTTATCAACATTTTTTATAGTTTTTTGTTCATTAAATAAACACTTTTGAATATTTTTAGATAATTGTAATCTATTCGATGAAGACGCTTATTATACACGTGATTGCCAAATTTTATGAAGAATGCTTATCTAGGGTGTGTGGGAGCACTTCCATGAGCTTGGAAAAAGTAGTTCTAAAAGTAGTAATTTCGAGAAAAACGCGTTTAACGATCATATAGTCACTCGCTGTTCCCAATTATGAATGGATTTCTTATTAATCCAAAATGACGATGAATTTTTTGGAGATTCATCTTCCTAAATAGACTTCAAAATTATATAAAAGACAATGGTAGAAGGTGTTGTTATCATCGTGAAACATGTTTATATTGACATATAACTGTAATAGTAATGAATAAATACGTTTCAAAAAAGCCTTTATTCCGTAGCGAATTGATTGCATTCAAATTAAACACGTTTTTGCACATAAATAAAGCAATTCAAATAAATTCATACATGATAAATTAATATGAATTTCAAAATGAACGAGGTGTTTGCGGTGGTCCTGTTAATCCTATTAAGATGTTGCAGCGCTTTCACAGCTTTTAAGAAGCAGCTGCTATAGACGTCGCTCATCCAATCGATTCTGACTTAAGTAAACAAGCCTGGAGCAGTTCTTGTCTTACTTAATTAATCCTTAACACAACAACAGATATTAAATCCTACACATTCAACGTTCTTTATATTCATTGGCTCAAAACCACAATCAATAGCCATGCATTGCTTAGCATAATAATCTCCAAATGTATTTGTTCTGCATCGATTTGATTGCAATTGTATAATGCTGGCCAAATGTTTAATATTTGAACCAGATAATGAAACTAAATGTTACTATCGGTATCTGTGGTTAACAATACGAAATAACTGTTAATGGATACCATGAAAATACTTCATCAGACAATAACGTTTAATATCGTCTATATTGTGATATCGATTTAATAGTAGCAGTATCGAAAAGTAAGCCATTTATTTTACATGTCATCCTTCATTCAAAATAATAATTATCCACCATGCATCTAAGGATTCAAACTAATTTCCAAGATGCTCTTACACTTTAAGGACGTACCATGGCTCAATTTTAGTGAATGATCTCGGACGATTCATTTGCATTTTCAATCGACCAGAATACACTTATTAATCTATGCCATTATTTAAACAATAAATTGATTTTTCAAAAGAGATCTGGCTGCAGGAAGGACAACCTCCCGCAGCCAAGGCTAATCGACGACTCCCCCGACTCCCGCCTCCTGCACATCACTACCCAACCGGCAACGGTGCACGCGCAAGAGGCGATCCGTCGGTATGCAGGTGCAATGTATCCGCAGGGCCACAAGAGATGGCGCTGTTAAAATAACACATTGCACCTGAAGAGAGATGGAAGATGTCGCTCAGATGGTTAATCGCCTACGCTACAAAATCATAATACAACTGCATATATCGAGGGTCGAATATCAGAATTTAACCCAAGCTGAAAAACCAAATACACACGCTTTGTCTATGATGTATGCGATGGAGACGGAGAGACTATAAATGATTCTCACTCTCTTTCTGACCAACTGCCGATAGGTGTTTCACTTATCGTGTCGTTTAACCCCATTTAACTTTAAAAATGTATTTCATTAAAAAAATCATTTATAATAATATAAATATACAGCTTTTTTATTTTTTTACCTAAGTTGTGAAATAAATTCATATTATTTTGCTTGGAAGTCCTCATTTTACTATGTTGTACTAACGTATTGATATCATATTTTTTTCTAAGAGGCCTTTATTGAAATTTTTCTCAGGTACGAGTTACATCTCTGCAACATACTGAACAAACAAATTTCATAAGTTCTTATTTACAATGTAGTAGAATTTCAAATTTTTCCTCCCCACGACCATTCTTTGCTATTGCAATAAATACAAAGTATGCTACTGTTTCCCTCGAGTATAAACGCAGAAAGGAAAGAAAAGCAATAGATTATTTACTATCTTTATATGTTTTGCTGTTCTTCAGGCTGACCTGGATTTCCAACTTACCAAATCGGAAGACTACTCTCCACCCCAAAATTTATATGTGCATATTATACATATATAACCAAATTACCTTTCAACACGAAACCTCCCCCCTATTTTTTGTGCATACATCTCATATAAATCGCTCATATAATAATGCCAATTTTTATACAAAATCGTATCTTTGAAAATTAATGCGTGAGTGGAAGTCGAAACATTTATTCGAAAAATAAATGGTTCTTCAAAACCAATACGGCTAATTAATAAATTCTTCGCAGCGATGAAAATAAATTTCATCCGAATTATCAATTTATTTCTACGGGGTAGGAGTGGAAAATTACGACCCCGTTCTTGAATTGAAATTAGTCAATTAAACCTTAATTGGGCGAAATATAAACGAAGTGAAATGTTCAAGGGCCCCCCTCGTGATGGGCCATTTATATAAAACCATCGAGCAGGGGGAGCAAAAAAAATATTATTTCAATTAAAAAATGTTTTATTCCGCCCAAATTCCACGTGAATAGTAACTTAAATTGCAAAACATGCCGCCTTCAACTCAAGCAAACTTTAAATTGCAATTAATTATAGATAATTCAATTAGCGAACTTCAAAGAAAATTACATTAGCAGAAATTCCTGCAAAATTTATGCATGCTGAAAATGTGAGAATATTTTAAATATGTATAGATAATTTTAATTCATGGATAAAATTAATGTCATAGTACAGTAAAACTAGCTCATTTATACAATTTCATATTTCATTTAGCAGTCATCTTTAATGAGGCTTTATTTTTTAAAGGACATTTTTGCAAATAATGCTTTCCTTTGGATATCTTCGGAACCAAACATGAAAACATGATATTCAATCGGGAAGCCATGGACATGCATGATTAGAGACATGTATCTCCAGTGTTACAGTACAAGACTACAGACATCAGACAGTGACTGACTGGATTGGGGGTTCATTAAAAAATTGAACCCATTTCCAGCACTGCTGTCGGATAGCCCCAGACTAGACACACAAAGAGTGTCTTCCACTGATCCTTTAGCCCCACGAGAAACGCTACGCGAGAAACGTCCAGATGCCCACCCCTTTTACCCCACGCCCTCCAAAGGAGGCGAGATTTCCGCGGAATAAACCAGCTTCTGACCATGTTTCAAATCCAATCTCAGTTTGAAGGAGGCTGCAGCAGATGACGGACTCTAAGGGCTACCCCTTCTCCATGGTACTCGTATCGGTTTGAGCATTCTTAATACCTAGCCATGGAGACGAGTCGCCATTTGAACAGCTTAAATCCGTTCTCCCCTGTTTGCCTATGCTGTTGAAGATAGTGGTGAGCCTTTGACACAGTGTCCACCAACTACTGTAATCGGCTGTTCCGCACACCCCTTTGTGGGTACACAGCACTGGGTGACCTGCACACCCAACTCATATTAGCTGGGCTACCCCAGCAGCGCTTGATGAGCAAACCGACGAGGCTATTTTCGCTCACCTTTACTCTACATCATTACCTCAGAGGTTCAACCGTTGCCCATGGGAGCACGGTTGGCTCTCCCCCCCCCCCCCCCCCGAGGTTTTATGGGTGAGCATCGTGGAGTCTAACACTCACCCGGAGTGTTACAGTACAGGGTCCTATCAGGTAAGCAATTTTTTACCAATTTTCATTTAAAAAAAAAAAAGGTCGACCAATAGTCTTGGCCGCAGGAAAACGCATTCTTCTCACTGGTATCCTAGCGTTCTCGCAACTGGGATCTCTCAATTTCAACGACGTCAATTTTTTATCAACACCTGTTAGTCTTCTTCTTTCTGTTCGACTCTTTTATAATCTTACAATGACTGGTCTCACACATGATCCTCCATCTAGAATCGTAATCATGGAACTAAATACAACCCAAAAATTCACACAGTCTGGAGCCTCCGCCTTAATTAATTCAAGCTACTTTTCTTGATTGCTTTAAGGGTTTTTATTATATTAAAAATATATATTTGATCGATGATACATTCAAAATTTATTTTATAATACCATCAAAAGGTTAAAAATAATACTATTAATCAAATCAAATTTATTACGGTATTTTTTCATCTCCGCTGGCTTTGAGAACTTTTGTGTAATATATCAAAGCATATGGGAAATATAAGCCGATGGAAAAATATGATCGCAATACAACAAATAGTAAGCGAACTTTATTTACACCTTTGTTAGATTTTTTTAGCCCGGAATAACATGTTTGTAGAGGAGCTTACACGGCCGATCCATTACGTGAAAATACCGCGTAGCTTTCAAAGTCGCTCAGCATTGTGTAGTTTTCGAAAGCTCTATGAAATATGAGCATCTCAACTTCGGTGGAGCCTTTGGAAATCACCATTGAGAAGCCGTCCCACTGCGAAGGTCGATCGGACCAGCCCTTTTGATGGCGATACACTTGATTCAATTTGGCAGACGGTTCTGCCCTTAAAGAGACGTCGGAGGGAATTTTGCGATCTTTTTTCGATATTTCAGACATGGGAAATTCCCTGTAAAAATATTGGATGGATAAAAATATTGAAGCGAGGCGCTTCGTCAAGTCTCCCTCTATTTATTTTAGTCCTATTTTTATCTCTATGAATCTGATAAGGAATCAAAACAGAGTCCTCTGGGAGATAAACCCACAAATTCATGAGTTTTCCGGACATTTTCATCCGTTTATGAAATTGTCCTTTCATTTAGACATATCATATAATATCACCAATTTTCTTTTGCTCAATAAAATTAGATCCGAAAAAAGGGCTCCTGTATATTCAATTGCATAAAAGGAATCAATCCAAAGGTCTTCGGGTAGCTCTAATAAAAATATCACCGAAGCTTAAAAGCTCCAGGTCAAAAACAGAACCAATTACATCTTATACATTAATTCAATATCGATATTCTTTAAGATGATTTTAAATAAATTGAATCAAAAAAATATGTCTAGACGTTTAACAAATTTGCGCTTCATTTACAATCTCTGAAAGCTTTACCGACTTATAAAATATTCTAAAAGCTCATTTTCATTAATATTTTATGAAATGGTGCTCAAATATATTTTGATAAATTATTAAATATTTAATTTTAAATATCGAACGAGCTTTCAAATAATATCATTACAAAGCTTTCAATTCAATTTTCCCTTTTTTCTATAGATATATGTAAGCTTATAAATAAATTCAATATATTTTTCATATCATGCCATAGATGCATTGATTGACATGTGTGCAATGGCAGCCAGAAATCCAATCAATTTTTAAGCGCATAAAAACAGTTCGCTTGGAATACTTCTTGTTTTAATACAAATTTAAGCCGAAGCTTTGAGGGAATTTAATCTTTACAATATGTATATATTTAAAAAGTAAAATTGCGAATTTTGGCGAATTTATTTCACGAATTTCCCCTGCCTTGACGCAAGTCATTAAAATTAGTGACGCGGATCTTTATTTAAATTGGTGCAGCATGATAAACGTCTTATGGTAAGTAAGTATCGCTATAATGATGCTTATCAGCTAAGATGGATATTTTTAGCATTTATTTTTATCAAGTATAATGAGAAAATTCAGCATTTTATAACAAGTTTCATCTTCAGTGTCTATTATGTGAAAATCAAAATCCCATTACTATTCGTATATTTTTCTACGAACCTATGAGCGTCTCAATGGATTACTACTCTGATTTGAATCTATGATGCCTTGAGGAAAGCTATGCGATGTCATTATTGCTGCAGGTTCTGTACAATATGTACAATAGCATAAAGTAAACCAGTTAATTGCCTATTTTATTGTATTGTAGTGTGGACGATTTACCATCCCCACGCAGTAGGGCTGTTAATAGCGATATCTTCCATCTCTCTTCAGGTGCAATGTGTTATTTTAACAGCGCCATCTCTTGTGGCCCTGCGGAGACATTGCACCTGCATACCGACCGATCGCTTCTTGCGCGTGCGCCGTGTCCGGTTGGGTAGTGATGCACAGGAGGCAGGTGTTAGAAGAGTGGTCGGTTAGCCTTGGCTGCGGGAAGCCGTCCCTCCTGCAGCCAGATCTCTCTCTTTCTTTCTCGTGTGGAATAAATGGTTATTTAGAGAAGAGAGTCTTTATATTCAACGCCCGTCTATTCTCATCCATTCATCCAGGAACATCACAACTCGATAGAAAAACGGACCCATGTGCTAGCTAATTTACTTGCCAATAAAAACAAATTCTAAATCTCAGCAAATTCATTAATTTTCATTTCTATATACATCTATGTATGTTTGCCTTATCTTTTTTGTATTAGGTATACGCTTCAATTAATTCCATGTTTTATATGGGTTCCATAGCTTATTTAACGCAATTATCATATCCACCAACAGCATTTGCTTTTAATAAATATCATTACCCTACTTCCATGAAATATGAAGAGATGAGCATTACGAAAGTTGCCGGAAAAGCTTCTTTCGTTTGATGTCCGGATGTGATGTAAAATGCTGAAAATGTCACGTAAAAGTACTGTAAGAATACGGGAATTCAATATGACTAGGGTGGACATGAATGGCAAATAGGGCAATACATACTTGGAATTTAATCTTCGGCAAAAAGAAAGTAAGTAAGCTTATAAATTAATAATTTGAATAGAGGTATACAATATTTACTGATTTTTCTGTGAGATATTCAGGGCATGATATGTGTATGATATTTCAAAGCTCTAAAAGCAACAGAATCCAAGCACTATCCATAAATTATTTGGCGAGATACAAATTTAATGAAACACCCACAGATTTGGCCAAAAAAAAGGAGGAAGGTTTTTTTTGTGAATATTTGAGTGGTCAATGTTTTCCCGAGCAAAAATGAAATCCGATGTTTTCTTTAAGTGAAAGGTTAGAGCGTCTTAGTGACTTTGATGTTTGAGCCGTATTATCCTTTGGAAAATCAACAGCCTTGAATGATTTCCCCCGAGGATTGGATAAACATCCATGTCGTTTTGCAAAACCTTGGCACGGAAGCCAAAAATATATTTCGTTTGAATGGACCGAAATTTCTATCCTCGGAAAAAGATTACCGAGATACAATGAGATATCTGCGAATTCACACATTTTCGAATGTGATATGTGGGAATAAATTTCGATTATGGGTTTATTGATTAGAGCTCAGAAGTGTGCAAAATATTTGCACCGCTCTGCTCCTGCACAAATGTGAAAAATTTATTCAAATTGGAATATCAGAAATAGATCAGCCAATAGAGTTTGGTTTAATAACAATTTCTAATGGACGCAGAACATATTCTGTGGTCGTGCGAAGGCATGGGGGCTGAGCGGGAGGCGCTTCTGTGCCGTGTTCGTGGGCCATGTGAGGGGCCAGTAGGACACAAAGATCTGGTGACCCGTCCCGGCGCCCTCAGCGCCTTCAATACATTTTGCGAAAGCTTTGGCGCGAAATGCGTCGACGGCGGCTACTACGCCAAGCACTGGTCCGCTCCAGAGGCTGTCGGGGCTAGTACCGTCGAGTAAAGTAGAGTCACACCCACATTGAGATAGGATGGAAGATTAAGATGGGAAGCTCAGAAGCTCGTCTACATTTACAGCGTGCAGCCGCGCGGCTGACCCCTTTTCTCTTTTTTTTTGTTTTTCTTATTTTAATTTTATCTTTTTTTTTTTTTTTTTTTTTTTTTTTTTTTTCCCTTCATTTTTTAATTTTTTATTTTATTTTATTTTATTTTATTATTATTATTTTATTTTTTTTCTCATTATATCCCCTTTATGGTTTCGCGCTTTGCATTGCGCTCGGTCACCAGATTGAGCAGAAGTTGGTTCCTCCAGGGGGACGTTAAATTAGTTTTACACTAAATTAGTGTTGTTAGATGTGCGGGCTGTCATAAGGTCGTTTTTTACTCGACCTTGGGTACATGCTCGGGTGTGGGTGGGCCCCCCCGTCCCCCTTTTTTTTTTTTTTTATCTATCGAACAATTTTCATTTGCAAAGCATAACTTTTATGTTGAAGATCAAAATTGAATCATTTTGGTGCTGGCAAAAAATCGTATTATATTGTACATTCATCATATTAGAGTGTCCCATAAGTTTCTTTCGTTTTTATGTTAAGAAAAAAGTAAACAATAATTTGTATTACATCAAAATGTATTGAATAATATATGATCCATTCTGTTCTATTACCTTTCTCCATCTCTCCGGAAGCCTTATAATGCCTTCTTGCCAAAATTTCCCAGGTTTGTTGGCAAAATATTGATCAAGGTACATTTTTATATCATTTTTTAAATTAATTTTTTTACCACGTAAAGAATTTTTCAATGAAAGAAATAAAAAATAATCTGAAGGAGCAATATCTGGAGAGTATGGAGGATGAGGTAAAATATCCCAGTCAAATGATAATAATTTATTTCTGGCCTGGCGTTATCGTGATGAAAAACAACGCCTCGTCTGTTCGCTAATTCTGGCCGTTTTCTGGCAATTGCATGCTTTAGATTGTCTAGTTGGAAACAATATTTTGTTGAATTGATCGTTTCACCTTGCTGAAGTAGCTCATAATAAATTACCCCCTTCCAGTCTCACCAAATGCATAGACAAACTTTATTTGGATGTAAGCCAGGTTTAGCTACAGTTAAAGCTTCTGTACCCTTGGTCCAAGACCGTTTACTTCGGATATTCTCATAGAGTATCCAATGTTCATCTCCAGTGACAAGTTTATTCAAAAAAGGTTGGCTATTATGTCGTTGGAGAAGAAGATCGCATTTTGAAATACGCTGAAGTTTATTTGAGTCAGTCAGTTCATGAGGAAGCCACACATCTGAACGATTGATGTAGCCCAATTTTGTCAGATGATAATGGACGGTTGTTCGTGGAATTTCTAGCTTGTTAGCTATTTCGCAAACAGTATATCACAGGTTTTCTTCAACCATGGCTATGATTAGATCCGTGTTCATTTGCGAAAGAAACTTATGGGACAGTCTAATACACTAGCGTTTTAAATGAGTAACACTTAATCTGGCTAGCCTTGATTATAGTGTGATAGATTTCTTCATTATCTCGGCGTAAAGGACGCAATACTTGGTCATGAAAAAAAGTTATTCGATAGAATAAGATTAAACACGTCGATAAAGAATACGTAGTACGTTATTATCACGTCCCTTACTGGGCGTCACGTATTTATAACATAAAGTTTCTTAATATAAACTAACGGCGCAAATATGTGACGTCGTTTTCATGCTACATGTATCCCAATTAGGGCACCCCATCGACGAGATGTTTTTATTTTTCTCTTTCGTCGAAATATGAAATTCAATTTTTCTCCATTTAAAATATAATTTCGAAAATTCGCATTTGGGTTTTTGTAAATCTTAGCATATATTGCAGTCGAGAATCTCGCGGAAGACTGTGGATATGAAGGCTTTGAAGGTATAAGACTGTAGCATAAGCCATGAGTCATGAATTCATAATCAAAGCTCTATACTTCATAATAAAGTGGAGCGTTATATTATAGAAATATGATTATATTTTAAATAATAAACTTGCATTAAACTCTATCTTACTTAAAATTAGATCATATATTATATATTATATACATGTATGGTTTACCATTAATCTATGAGTCTCTTTTTAGTAAGATGTCATATGTATGACACTGTCTAAATAACTATTAGAAAGAGAGATCTGGCTGCAGGAAGGACGACTTCCCGCAGCCAAGGGTAACCGACCACTCTTCCATCTCCCGCCTCTTGCGCGTCACTACCCAGCCGGCAACGGTGCACGCGCAAGAAGCGATCGATCGGTATGCAGGTGCAATGTCACCGCAGGGCCACAAGAGATGGCGCTGTTAAAAAAACACATTGCACCTGAAAAGAGATGAAATATGTCGCTGTTAACACGCCCACGCTACAGATTGAAAATTAAAAGATTCATCTATTGATATAACAATGATCTTAATTTAAATGGTTTTTATTTTTCAACTTCGTAGATAATACATACGTTTTGACTGAGCATTTGAATTGAAATTATACTGAAACGTCGCTATTTTTACAGCTTATGAAACCAACTCTCAAAATCCCAAAGCCAAATAATAATTAACGTTGCACATTTCTCGTTATTTTCGTGGCTTGGTAGAAACAAAGTTTCAAAGCGGATTCAATTATTTTATCACCACAGTTAAAGTTTAATTTCGAATACTGTTTGAAACATTGCCTTTTTAATACATTCTCATCTCAGATGAAATGTACGAATTTAGATAATTTAATTTCGCTTCTAAATTTGAAGTATTTCAATCAATGAGCCAATTATGGTCGTGGAGTTCAAAAAAATGGAACTCAGCGTCATAAAATAAATTTCTGACACCAGTGAAAATTTAGCTCGATCTTGATTTATGTCTTTCGACAAAAGTGTAATGTTGGCGTAAAAATTACTTCTAGTTTGCACATTTTTCAACGACTTTATGGCTATGTCTTCGGCATGTCTTCTTTACACATTTGCGTGATCTATTTCGCTTATTTTGCTCATGAGTTATGGAAAAGGTTGCGGAAATATATGTAAGGCTTGCCAATCATAACATTTAGCTCAATTTATTGTAGAGTTAACCTTTTGAAGAGTACAGTCGCGTATTTGCGATCGAATTACAGTGATGCAAAGAGCATTATTGCATGTTAAGTTCAAAAATAAACAGACAGAGAGAGTTATATCTTTATCACTCGAGTACGGACTGACAACATATGCGGGATTCCTAATCAACTGATTAAGTTCTTCGGGAAAAAAATAATATTAACTCTGCTATAAATTACGAAATGAATCAAATTTGTGATATATTTTTTTCTAAAATATTAAACAATCAAATATTTGATGGAGAATTTTTGTTGAATTTTTTTTTTGAGAATTCAATATCCGGTTCTTTTAATGATCCAAATACAATTATTTTAAGCTTGAACCCTGAAATGTTCAGCAATTTACACAAAATCCAATCTTTATGAATGCATCCGGTGTCATTTCCTATTTTCGTGTCGGTTCAATGCTAAATGATGTCGATGTCGGTCATTATTTATCCTCTTAACATTAACACGATATTTTTCAACAACCGGATATTTACAGACGATTCCTGAAGAATTTACAGCACGTAACAGACGATAGTGCCACCATATTTCTATCATGATAAACTCTTTCCGGGAATATACGAATGTTAGAGCTCTTTATTTATTACAAACAAACTAGACGCTTTGAGGTGAGCTTTTTTGGTCCCCCTCGTCGAACCATAAAATCGAACGAATGCCAGGAGTTTTTCTTATTCCGTCATTTTTTTATCATGATGTATTGACTACTAGACTTTAAAAACGGCTTCAGTATTTATATCAGAATGTAAATATGCAATGAATATAAATCTTTTTCAGCTGGAAGAGAAAGGGTCAGAATCTAGTCTGTCAAGTGTGTCGGCAATTTTTGCGTCCCTAATTAGTGGCTTTAAGCTTTCGGACAGGACGCAATCAAAACCCAATCGATCAGTTAATCCTTCACTTAGTTTTTGACTGTTTCTGAAGCCGGTCCCTTTGACGGGCCGGCTTAAAGCTTTGCACAAAGTTAGTCGATTTCATAAGCTGCCATCCGTTCCACAGAGCGACGTCAATCAAAGCCTTATCGAAATTGGCTTTCGTATACAATGACAATATTTGTTCTGGCCGCAATTCCTAAATTTTAGATCTTTCTTTGTGTACATTAAAATGGGAGATCCTGTCGTTCAAGGATGCCCTTATAAGCCCGATTAAAAGTCTATATCAAATCCACCTTTCACGTTAAACTTCCATACATACAGTTCATCCAAATATGTTAAATACCTCAATATAGACAAAGATAGCCAATCGATCTGTAGGATATCCAACCATAAGATCGATTGTGTTAATTAACAAACATACACTCGAAAGCCTTAATCTCCTATAACATCATGTTCAATTTCCACAATACCTTGTATAATTTAATACGTTGCAAATTTGCAATTTCGCCTTAGAAGCATACGGATATTCAATGCTCAATGGCAATTGCAACCGCCTGAATATAATTGGATTTATAGATTAATCAAACCCTAATGTTTTGCATGATTGATAATCTGAAACATCCTTTGGTATTGTTAGCATACAATACAGAACATTTAAAATTGCTACACCTTGTCTAATTTTATTTGGATCAATTAGTGGATCAAAAAACAGCAACGGATCATAAGGTAATGATAGGGCACTTCAATGTATGATTTTCTAAATCAAGACAAATAATTTTAAAGATCATCAACACAGTTGAAAATTTTAACTCCTAGTACTTTGTGGAAATATTCCTCGACTTTCAGGGAGCTTTCGACAATACCTGGTGGGATCTGATTATTCTTAGGCTTTGAAGAAACGGAATACCCGCCAACTTGATCAATCTTACCAGAAGCTACCTGTCAAACAGAACTGTCATTGTTCAAGCAAGAGGAGAGCTGATACAACGAAAGCTTTCAATGGGATGCCCGCAAGGACCAGTCTTGGGACCACTACTCTGGAACATAATGCTAGACGACGTTCTTTAATCTGCGTTGCCAACCGGCTGTGACCTTATAGCCTATGTTGACGACCTCACCCTAACAGTTTGCGGGAAATCTCGCAAAGAAGTCTCAGATAGGGCTAATGAGATTACCAGCTTTCTCTGGGATTGGAGTGTAACGAATAACGCGCGCCTTCTATCAAACTGGGTGATAATTTGGTGCCATTCAGAAAACACACGACCTATCTGGGTGTCATGCTAACTGCAAGATGTCAGTTTAAACAAAATATTGCTAACGCAACGGCTAAAGCTGCAAGGACTTTTGGAAAAATGTCCAGACTTGCAGGAGCAAACTAGGGCCTCAGCAGGAAAAATATGCGCACCGCCTACGATGCTATCTACGTTAGCATTGCGCTATGTGGAGCCGGAGCTTTGTATTGTAAATTTCGATGGGAAAACGGCCAAGTAATCAAAGTTGGCAACCAAGTCTTCAATCCAGAAGACGCGACGATAGTAGGCTTGAGAGATCTGAGAGAGTGGGCACAGAAGCCTGCATTAGACAAATGGGAGCGAAGGTGGTCATCTTCGACCACTGAGCGCTATGCCGTGTCCGCGTGTTACGTGAGGGGCCTGTTGGGCACAAAGATTTGGTCCGGATGCCTTCAGCACCTTCAATGCACTTTGCACAAGTTTCGGTTCTAAAGGCGGTCCAGGCGAATACTACGAGGTGCATTGGATCGATCCAAGACCCCTCGTGGTTGACGCCGTAAATTAACGCACTAGTCTTCTGCCTCCACGCTCGAGACGCTGCCTTGAGTTCGAACGGTTCATGCTCAATGTCTGAGGGCCATAAATCAGGTCATACATTCAATTATTCTGTACGGAGCTCTAATATGGCATGAGTCGCTAAAACACGAAAGCTATTGGAAGAAACTGGCCCGAGTCCAATAGCAGGAAGCGCTCCGAGTCACCGCAACATACAGAGCAGTATATGAAGAAGCGGTGTTCATGATCGCTGGAATCCCCCTGCTGACCTCCTAGCAAAAAAGAGAACCTTGGACTACGAAGATCCTAAGAATCGCAATGAACACGAACAGAAACTGAGGAAAGCCTGGCAACGGAGATGGGATCAGTCCAGCAAAGGAAGATGGAGCCACCGACTTATCCCGATCGTAAGTCGAGGGAAGGCCCGGAAATATGGCAAAACGACGTACCGCTTGACTCAGGTACTCACGGGGCATGGATGCTTTGGGGCGTACCTGAAGCGGATTGGCAAAGAACCGTCCGCTAACTGCCACACCATCATAGGCTGTGAGGCATGAGCACCCCAGAGGAAACTGCTGGAACAAGCACTCGGGGTAGCTTAGCTCAACTTCGACAACATAGTCCACAGCATGATGGCAAGCATGAAAAACTGGGACTCTGGGAGATTCTGAGCGCCAAAGAGGGCAGTGAAAAAGAGAGGCGCAGAACGCCTCTCCAACACTAGAATAGGGCCAAGCAATCTAAAGCCAAACTACCTGTCCTCCCGAAGCAATGTGGAAAACAATACCAGGGGGACAGAGAAGGGCAAGGGAGTGGTTTAGTCGATAGGAATCTGACACTACCCACTCTGAGTGTCTTGAGTCGCCTACGGGTGCGAAGATTCCTCTCCCACAGGAAAAAAAAATCTTCTGCCTCAAACTTTCACATTCTTTCACTATCTTGTAACCCACACAGTGGCCGTGTGATTGCCTCCATTCCCTCTTTTAATTGATTTATTTATTTCTACTTATTTTATGTATTTATTTACTTATTATAGTTATTAATTTATTTTATTTATTTATTTATTTTATGTATTTAATTGATTTACTTATTTTTTTGTTCGTCATTTTTTTATTTAATTGATTACTCTATTTGTTTATATATTCATTTTATTTATTTTTTTATTATTTTCTTATTTTTTTCCTCTATCCTCTTATTATTATTATTTTTATTTATTTAACTATTTATTCATTTGCTTATTACGCTAGATCATCTGATTGATATCGGCTTGTTTTCCTAAGTTAAGCTTGATAATGTTAGCGAGTGCTGGTATAGGTCAAATTTCGACCTGGGTACATGTACACTTCAAAGAAAAATCTACAAAATACTTTTTGTAATGTTATATAGCAAAGTTGAAACAAAATATCATTTTAATTTTAGAATGTGTCTTGCAAAATGTAAATTTGTTGTAATTATTTTTTTTTCAATAAGGCTTATATTAATATTAAATAATTTTAAATCAGTATTTCCTTGGAATTTCCTTTCTAATTTCCATGGGAGCTGGTTAGAAATGAATAAAGCATTTTTATCAAAAATATTTTTTTTGCAAAATTGAATTTCTTTGTATTATACAATACAATTTTGAAGTGCCTTTGTGTCGAGCTGAGAACATCTGTCGCCGAATCTCATGAATTCTTCCGATATAAGCAGACGCGAATATGGAGCGCGAGCAATTCATGAATTTCGTTTATGTGAAAAATAATATTGCTTTATAAAAATAAAAAAAAGTTCCGCGCAGGAAATACTGTAAACAGAATCTTGAATTATCGTCGGTAGGGAAATTGCGGAAAACTTTTGGGCCTCCCACTGCTAATTTCCATGACTCAGTATGGGGCTAAATGGGAAACTACCACCTGCTGGGACCACAAAGAGATGAAATGCTGCAAAATATCCGAATACATCGCCGGCTTATATTCCATAAAATAAATAACCACTGTGGGGCTTCGGGAGAGAATTAATGCGGGATACGTGGGGATCCACTAATTTGTGAGGGAATCTGAAAAATAGGATATTCACACCAGAGTCGTTAGCAAGAAAGCTGCTGATCCTGAATGTCAACATAAGAGCAGTGCCATATTGATTAAATTTATTTTGAATATTTACTAATAGAAAATTTAGATTTGAATTGATATGATATTGCATACATCATGTAGCGCCTTGTATTTATTATTACGTCTTTTAAGCTAACTGTAACTAAGCCGATTTGAAAATATCAGTTTTATCGCTTCAGTCCTTGGTTTATTTTTGTGTTCTTATGCAGAAATTAATTGACTCTATTCATCTAACAATACTATAAAATTTACTCAATACTTCAAATAATACTGTTATCAATCTAAATTCCAGCTTGAAATCTTGATTTGCTATGTACCCAAATTAGGACACCAAGATTTCAATTTGTTTTCTAGTGTTATCAAGTCGAAAAAGAACTTGTTTGGCACTGAACCGGAACGCAAAACAATTTCATTTTCGGAGCTATTGTATATTCAGCAGCTTCTATAATTTTTGCACACAAATTTGTTATTAACGATTGTACGTTTTTAACCCTTTGAGTAGTGAGCTAATTTAAAACCTTCATAGTCTTAGATGCTATATTTGTTTGTCCGCCACTTATCATCCGTACAAATCCCCTTATCTAGAACTCTGTAGACTGCCCACAGTATTCTTCAAGTAAACATAAACAATACACTTGAAATCGATTCATTATATTATTCACACATCATTATTAGTCGATAAATTTGGATTAAAGATGTATACAATCATACGATGTACGCAAGAAGCTCTCCATCTCTGTCTCCCATGCACAGTTACCGAACTACGCTACATTTTATCCGTCTTTGTCTATAAGAGTGCTCTTTCTGAACCACTGAAATTCGCTCGCAAATAGGCGATCATCCTATCATACGGGATATCTAAGAGATCTACATAAATTGGTTTTATCGCGTTCAGAGCTAGTGAAGTTTTCTCTTAAAATGTATGTTTCTTTCAGGGGAAGAATCTTCAACAGTATCTTCTTCCAACAGTAATTCTTGAATATCCTTGACATTCATATCTCTATTGCATTCAATATTGATGATGTTAGAACTATTGAACTTGTGTTTGACAATAAGAATATTATTTACAGAAAGTCTTCAGAAATTGTATATGAGAATGTGAGTTAAAATTTCAAGACATTCTGCAGCAAGATATTATATTTTTTTTATATTTGATTTTGAATAGCCCAAATCATTTTATGCAAATCGAATGAAGCGAATTTTACATTTTTCCCGAATAACTTTATCCGGGTTAGGTGCTCCCCGTTCCATTTCATACGCAAAAAATGCAATGAAGGAAGCTTTCTGAGCGGATTTTATTTCGAAATATATCAATGCTGTCAGAAATCATTTAGAGCGGGAAGAAATTTAGTGCCAAATGCAAACGAGCTCGCAAAAGCACTCCGTTTAGACATTATGTATTCAACGAAGGGGAACTTTGCGAGAAGAATCTCGCAGGTTCTCTTCTACCCGCAAGTAATGGACTCGGAATCTACCCGACTCTGAGCAGACAACGAATAAGAATGGCTTCGTGAGCTTTGCCTTTATTTTTTGCACCATTCTCCCGATGCCGTTTTTTCTAAGTTGTTAGAGAAATTTGCGAAATCCCAACGTCGCAGATTCGCCTCGGTATGCTGGCATTGAGGCCTCTTGTTTGCATTGGCTAGCAACTATTGTTCCACATCTTGGTATTGTAGACATTAATCGAAATATTTTTTGAAATCAAACAATATTGTAATAAATTCCCCTGCAAATAGCAAATTCTGGATTGAGTTGGAAAATCTACTGCATCCTTTATATACCCTGAACATAGATTCTTCAAATTATTATCTATTATTTTTTATATATTTTTTAATAACGTATACTATATTATAAATCGACATTGAAATGTATTTGAATAATATATGGAATATTTATTTAAAAAGTATATATTTCCTCGAAAATAAAAAGGGATAGAAAGGATATCTATAGACAGGAGAGCAAACAAAATCTCGGACAGAAACACCAATCCAAGTTGGTACGTTACAACGGTAGTTTACGGGCACATTTGTGTAAAGAAGTTGCCAGTTGGTTAAACTTGTCCATAGTTGGGAGTCAAAGTTACTGAAGCGGCATCAGCGGTCTCTGTCCAAACTTCGGGATCCAATTTGGTTCCCTCATAATTTCATATTGCTCCATTTGACAGAGGGAATCAATTAGGACGAGGAGCTGGTAAAACGGTAAACGCTCGCCATCCCGATTACCACAAATGGAGCGTGCGAGCATACAAGACGTGTCCAAGATTATATCCGCCATTCAACTGTCTTAACAGAGATAATGAAAAAAAGTAATAAACTATATCTTTCCCCTTCGTTAATTTAACGGGAAGACTGGCAAGCTTATAAAAACGTCCATCATATCATTTTGAGTACTTAATTTATAAAATATTCATTCCCTTCAGGGCGATTTTGAGGCGATGAAAACCATTTGAGTACGTAATTTTTACGCATTATTACATATAAATTCTGAAGAAATATTTTAGTTTTAATCTTAATTTGATGGCAAAATGAAACAGCAAAAATAGTCAATCTTCATGGATAAATAAATATATAGGGCTTTAAACACCAGAACTATCGACATTTAAACGAAGTTACTTTTATCATATTAAAATCGGTCAAGATGACTGAAGTTTAAAAGATGTTGCTTATCGAAAAGTTCGTTAAATTTTAATTTTTTGATTATTTTTCCCAAGGGACTGGTTTACGTTTGAATATTAAATACTTTGTCAGACACATTCATATTGATTTGATATTTTTCTTGTAGCATTATACTCCAGAATTGTTTAAGAATTTTGAAGCAGGGTAACCAATGCAACACGGTATGGTAAAATAAATAGACTAATTGTCTGATTTATGTATCAGAGTATTTCTTTATTATAAGTTTCTACCTTATTGGGCTTAAAAGTATCCGATTTTATAGCATTTTTATATGTAAAAAGTATTAAATATAGAATATTGATATTTAGTATATTGAGGCAATCTTTATTGAACATAAAACTATTTTTTTAAATTTGATAAAGTATGGTAGTGGGAGTGGGAGGAGCCACGTAAGAGGGTGCGCGCGTGATGACATTCTTCACTATGGAAGTCCTAAATCCTGAATTCGCGATTTTCAGCAAAAAAATTAAACATATTTTTACTTTATATACTATTGTGTATAGCTTAGACTACAAATAAGAAGAAATATTAAAAAATGAAAAAATTGTGAGCGATCGAAGAAAAGTATGTGTTTTTACCAACATTTTTTGTTCATTAAATAAACACTTTTGAATGTTTTCAGATAATTGTAGTCTATACGATGAAGACGTTTATTATACACGCGCTTGCCAAATTTCATAAAGAATGGTCATTTAGGGCGTATGGGAGCACTTCCATGAACTTGGAAAATATAGTTTCGAGAAAAACGCGTTTAAAGTTTCTCATCTTCTTAGCTTCGCGAAACGCAGCTTCTCCTCATCGACCTGTAACTTTGCTAATTTCATTTATATCGACTTGAAATTTACTGAACGTATTTTTAAACACATATAAGAAAAATATTATTATTTTTGTACCAACACGGTAGAAACGTCCTTTAAAACAATATAATAGATATAATACTATATATTTGAATAATGCGTCAAAATTTATGAAAAATCATGTATCGAAAATATTTTTAAAATTAGTCAAAAATCTCCGAAATAGCACCCTCCTGCGTTTATATACTTCTGGAGATGGTGTTGCCAGGCCTGGAATGCATCTCGAAATGCCTTGTCTGAGATGTCCTTTAGGGCCGATGTAACATGAGGTTGGATGATTTTAATCGTATCTTAATATTTCTTTTTCAAGACATCTTTTAAGCAAGGAAACCCAACCACATCGTTTCACCCCTAATTTCATATCGTCGCCCGCATTAATTGAGCCTTTCGTCGACATAGTGAAGCATCGTCAAAGTAAAACAGACGATACATCCAGCAAAAACAAAATTAATTTTTAACAGTAGAAAGGAGGACTACGAGGACTAAGCTGAAATCGCCACCAATACTTGGACAACATCAGAACATTAAGGCGTCTTCTCACTTTAGGTGCCTCAAAAATAGGCTATTTTCACGATTTTTTTTCGAGGATTTTCGCTAAATATTATGAGATATAATAGATCTTATGTAATAAACACATCTTTCAAGTACATGAAAAAAAATTTTTTTTATTTTTTTGAACAATTATTATAATAAAACAGTAGCATCGAAAAACCCGTGTAGTACCCACTATGTTCGTGGCTTGTTGATGGTATCTCCGAGATGGGTCATTTGAAACAAATAAATAAAACAGTTTTAAATTGAGTATATCAGTGGCTATAGCGCATATCATCAGATTTTTGATATTTGCAAAAATAACAAAATGGCGCACGTTTTTCGAAAAAGTAAAAAAAAAACGCGTTTTTTTTTGCAGTTTTTTGTAAAAAAAAATTACTTAAAATCAAAATTTCAAAAATCTGATGATATGCGCTATAGCCATAACTATAAAAAATATGTCATTCAAATTTCATGACAATCGGCCGGATAGTTTCCGAAATTTCATCAACAAGTCACCGAAAAACCTTGTTTTGAGATAAACGCGTTAAAGTTTTGGTTGCAGAAAAATTGCCCAGACACAGCTGTTGAAACACTCGTTGTTATTTTGGGTATTTCCTCCGAAGATCTTCATAAATCGGTTTTAAAACCTCGTGAACATCTTCAGCTAGAGCAAGAAGATGTTTAAAAGTTTCTATCTGATTGTTTTTTACCACTTTCTTGTACTTGCACCATGAGTCTGAACAATACGTATGCAGCCGGGTGCTCTCAGGTAGTCACCTAACGGTCGCCCAAAAATGTAGTTAGACTCGTCCGATCTTTATGAAATTTCGATATAACATTTTTGAAGATATGTACTTTCAAAATTTAAAATAAAATAAAAATCGATTTTTTTTAATTTGCAAAGTGAGAAGAGGCCTTAATCCCATGACAGCCACAGTCAACATGAGTCTAACCTCAAACTTATCTAACGTTTACATGGAGCAACGACATAAACTTAAACACAAAGTAATTAGCACTTTTTTATTATACAATATTTTTGCCATACTTTGCTAGCATTTATCTAGCACGTAGATTTATCAGCAAGAAGGTCAATTAGACAATTAGATCCACCAAATATAGACAAATTGCATCATTTTCATGGAGAATTGATATGGTTGTCCTTCGACAATAAATTCCGTGAAATAATTTAATATTACAAAATTTAATACAATAAAATTAACATTTGTCATGTTTTGCTTAGTATTTGTCTAGCATGATGATTCGTCACATGGAGTCATCAGGATTGAGAGTTCCCGCAGGACAATCATTTGGCAATCCACATGAAAACTGTCCAGCGAATTAAGTAAACTTAGAATGTTTGTTATATAAGAAAAAATGAATAATCTGTAAATATTATTTCTAAGATTCAATATTATTTCCACGTGATTTTTCAGCTGCTTTTTCCAAAGAACTATATAATAAAAATATAAAGCTACGAGAAACATGTGACAATAGGCTCTATATATAAGGGTGTCCCAAAAGTTTATTTCGTTTTCATATTAAGATAAAAATAAACAATAATTTGTATTACATCAAAATTTATTGAATAATATATGATCCATTCTGTTCTATTACTTTTCTCCATCTCTCCGGAAGTCTCATAATGCCTTCTTGCCAAAATTTTCTAAATATATTGGCAAAATATTGATCAAGGTACATTTTTATATCATTTTTTGAATAAAATTTTTTACCACGTAAAGAATTTTCAATGAAAGAAACATATGATAATCTGAAGGGGCAATGTCCGGAGAGTATGGAAGATGAGGTAAAACATCCCAGTAAAATGATAATAATTTATTTCTAACGATTATTTCTGACAATTGCATTCTTTAGATTGTCTAATTGTAAATAATATTTTGTTGAATTGATCGTTTCACCTTGCTGAAGTAGCTCTTAATAAACTACCCCCTTCTAGTCCCACCAAATGCATAGCAAAACTTTTTTTTTTATATAGGCCAGATTTAGCTACAGTTAAAGCTTATGTACCCTTGGTCCTAGACCGTTTACGCTGGATATTCTCATAGAGTATCCAATTTTCATCTCCAGTGGTAAGTATCTTTAAAAAAGGGTGGCTATTATGTCGTTGAAGAAGAAGATCGCATGTTGAAATACGCTGAAGTTTATTTGAGTCAGTCAGTTCATGAGGAAGCCACACATCTGAACGATTGATGTAGCTCAATTTTGTCAGATAATTATGGACGGATGTTCTATGGAATTTCTAACTTGTTAGCTATTTCGCGAACAGTATATCGCGGAATTTTTTCAACCATGGCTATGATTAGATCTGTGTTCATTTGCGAAAGAAACTTATGGAACAACTTAATATGTTATATATATTTCTTAAACAATTTCATATCGCAGTACGTTGACATTTAAAGCATGCTATTGACATTGAATAGTCGATCTGCAAGCTTGATGTTTTTTTTATTTATATTGAAAGCCGTCAGTAACGTAAAGGCTACTGAGATGAAAAGTTTTAATGAGTTGACTCATAAAAAGGATTCTAAGGGATTCTGCGAACAAATACTCCCCGAAGATAACAAGCGTTTGTTTTAAACTTTTTTCAAAAGGTCTCCAAGAGTTTGATTTTTTAAGCTTTAAGACGATCGCCTTTGAGCATTCAAACTGTAGCACCTTATTGTGTCTGCACAATAGTGAAAATAATGACAGCCTCACTAATGAATGTTTCATCCTTAAAAAGCTCACAGAAAATGCTCTACATTTTCTTTATTCTTTTTGGTACATCCTTTCGTGCAATAAATTAGCTCTTTTTTAAGATATAAATTCAAACCAAAGATATACCTCCCACTTTCTCCAAATGTATTCCATACCTTTCAAGCTATAAACATAAAAAAGAACTCATGTAATATACCAAATCAACTGATCGACTAAAACGAAAACTGTTAATTGCAATATAATTTACACAAATGCTTAAAAATTTAAACTTGAAAAAAAATATTGTATACGCTACATTTATTCGCTTTAAAGCCACAAGTTGTTAGACCAAATAAGACAATTTTTTACTATCTTATTTACAATTAATAAAGGTTCAACAACAACGAATATTATTGAGAAAATAATCTCTCTAAGCGGTAATATCTTTGGCAAAAATACAGTTTTATCATATTTCTACTTGCTAAAAAATATGATTGATCATATAGGAACATCGCGTTGAAAAATCCTCCTGACCATCCTTATTACATATATTTAATATTTGTAAATGTAACTTGTATAAAATATTTGTATAATACAGAATTACACCGAGTAAGTAATCGTCGCAAATGTTTACAAAAATTTCGTACATCGATCTATAACCGAAGACAAAGATTGATCGATGGATATTTTTAAATCCGTCATTTTACCACAATATCAGATTTCTATCTGGAATGAAAAGACCTTAAAAATATTTGACATAAAGAACCCAAGTAAATATTTATAAGGAAGAGAAGGGTAGCAAAATAAAAAGCTGAATACAAAACTGAACAAAATTCTTAAATGATGGGATATAATGCAAAGTGTGAAAAATTGCTCATTCACTCCTTTTTAATATAAAGGAATATATTCAGTATATTAATTAATATTTATTTTTTTAAACATACACATAAATACGTAGATTCGCTACAAGCATATTCCGCGCCACCTATACTGCGTGTATGCATGGCACAAATCAACCTGTAGAACTTTTTATATATTACACAAACACAGCTTAATCTTTCAGCTAATAATTCCCATTGTATATATATAATTATGCAATATGTAATTATGAATTAGTTAGGTTAAGGTGTGTACCAAAAACAAAACAAATTACATAGATATATACAGAATAGTGGCGAATTTGGCACTTGAGAGGCCCTTGGTGCAATTTTAGTTCGAGGTCCCTGGACCAATTCGGCCCTCAATAAACGCAGTTTCCTATTACGATTTCCCTATTATGCATCAGGATAGATAAAGACCTAGTTTTTCAATTGATAGTTGGTATTTCAATCACGATTTCTATACGCCGCATAAAAGTGAAATAATATATTAGGTTTCCCATAAGTATAGAAACGTTTATTACTACTATTATTCTTTATGGTCCATTTTAGCTCTGAAATATAATATTTCAGGATATGTTATTAAGGAATAAAAATGCTTTCAATGCCTGTCGACTTCACCTCACCTTGACCCAGGATAAACAGGAAGCATTATCCTAGTTCTCTCTCGCGAGCATCCCACTTGTTTAGTATTAATAAAGTTTATAAGTATGCAACGATGAAAAACACGTCGTAAATCTGAGCCAAACCCATGTTTTCATGACAAAAAAACACGGTCATGCTACGCTAAAAAGCTCCTTCATTTTTTCAGTCCCTTCCAGTTTCGTCCTCGGTGCGGCGCCATTGGTTAAAAGTGGGGAAAAGTTTACAACGTCAAAGAGGACTGCTATTTATTATGTTTGCGGGGGGTGGGTGAAAAAAGTCCGCCAGGAAGAAAGTCTTGTAATTGAAATGTAAAAGGCCAGCCAGACACGTTTGCTGCAATAAATCTTGCAGCACTTTTGAAAGAATAATGTCCCACAGATGCAAATTCGTCTTCCGCCCTGGCGACCCAAGTGTGGAAGACAGTCCACTTCGCATCTTTTCTGCCCCAACTGTTGTGATAACTTGCAATTCCCCTGATTTATGCGATGAAGTTTGGAACAATTTGTTCCATGAGCTCCTTATGCAAATTAAAATAACTATCGGATGGACCGAGGGCTTATATTTCTGCGTTAAAATGCTTGGCATATTTGTTGAAATCAGATATTCATAAATTTGGCAACATTCTACAAACCAACTTGGTTGAATGCATGCATAGTAAACTTAACACTAGCTTAACAGTGGAAAAATATTGTTACTATAAATGAATTGGTTTTTGCTTTAAATCGATCGCCGAATAAATTTGTAGTTGAATTATTGAAATTTAACCCTTCTGTTAACCTGTTAAGTGGGGAGGACGTATATATACGTCCAACGTAAATTGCATCGAAATTGGTTAGGACGTATATATACGTCCTCGAAATACATGTTGAGTCCTAAAGCAAGCGGGATTTTTTGTCTGTTTAACCAATGTATGAGTTGTCGATACATGTTTTGACATGAATTTAAGATAGGTAGCAAATTAGTTGCACTTCGCTATTGTGTTGGGGTGGACGTGTACTTAGCAAACAGTCACAAGTAACATAAGGTGAGATTCAAAGGCAAACTTATAGTTTTAAAATACATGGACAAAAAAGGCGTATTGATCCTCAGTTCAGATAACATAGTAAAAATCCAACATATGCCATCAAAAAAAAACCCTCACGCTTAGTAGAAAGGCATTTTCAAAGAACAAATGAAAAGAAACTAGAGCCAGGAAATATTTACATACTGGTGTCCGGATTGTGAAGTAGCACTTAGTAAGTAAGCATCATTAAAAAAATTAATAATATGAACTCACACCAGGTGGGCGGGACGTATATATACGTCCTAACGAAGTTGTGCGCGCCCACTGTATGCTGCGTTATTGAAAAGAAACTTCCCCGCTTAACAGGTTAATAAATGTATCTATTACTTCCCGTCCATTGTAATGGATTACGCATTTTTTTCGTTTTTCTACATACAAATCGGAGTTTTCTATAAGGATTGTCGTTCACCCGGCCAATTCTGCATGACCATTTCTAGCATATTCGTTTTTAAGTTCAATAATTTAACACACGGCCATTAAATTGAAATCTACAAAGCTACTTTTTTGTATACAAGTAGTCTAAGTTAATTATTGTTAAATAAACCTCGTCTACTTTTGATACAAGGTGACTAGGGCTTCGGTAGACGTGGTTAATTCTAAGATGGTAAAATAACAAACTCTCATATAACAAGATTAATAAGTTTCATGATGACATGATATTTTAAATTGGTAACACTTGAATTGAAAAATCGTTGAAAGTTTTCGATCAAATTCGCATTTCATTCTGATAAAATATATGATTGAAGAAATTTTTCTGCTTTGAATGTTTATCTATTATTTTATTCAAATAGGCAAAATATAGAAATTTAAATAAAGCGGCATGCTTAATTAATATTATCTGAGGGATTAACCAACCATCTTTGTATGTAAATATTATTCGCTAAATTTGTATGATTTTATTCCGGAGAGCATGCAGATTTTATGCAAAGTAAACATATACAACGCATGAAGTATATTATGAATGTAACTTCTAAAGTTGATGCATTATTTACATTTGACCAGTAAGGTAGTACAGTCGCGTATTTGCGAGCAAATTCCAATGATTCAGAAAAGGTACGCTTGTACGTTGAGCTCGGAGAGAGACAGAGACGGATAAAACGGCTGGCCACGTTAGCGCACGGGTCCGTTCTTCTATCGGGCCGTGATGTTGCTGGACGAATGGATGGGAATAGACGGGCGTCTGGAAGGACGACCTCCCGCAGCCAAGGCTAATCGACAACACTCCCGACTCCCGCTTCCTGCGCGTCACTACCCAACCGGCAACGGTGCACGCGCAAGAAGCGATCCGTCGGTATGCAGGTGCAATGTCTCCGCAGGGCCACAAGAGATGGCGCTGTTAAAATAACACATTGCACCTGAAGAGAGATGAAAGAAGTCACTGTTAACAGCGCTACTACGTGGGGATGGTAAATCGCCCACGCTATAAAGCCATAATACATGCTGAGACTAATTTATAATCTTGGTTCTATCTACACAATACTTATTATTCATGTTAAAAGATCATCACTGCAAATTTATTCCGTGATCGTTACCATTGATGATACTTTTCCAGGCAGATCAATCATTCATCATATTAATTCATAATTTAAAGTGTCTTATTACATAAATTTCAAATTTAATTTAATGAATATTTTTCATATTTTACTATACCGATTATTCTATATAGGATTAGGGAATTACGGTACTAAAATTTTGAAGTGCGCTTGTTGGGCCGCGCCAGCGGATGGGCTCGTTTTTAGTACAGTGTATATAGTAAATTTATTAAAGACATGTATATTAATATATTCGTTGATGTGGCAATTTTCTCGCGTATGAATAAAGTCAAATTTCATACACATCCAAAATCAGAAGATGAGGCAAAACACTATTGAATAATTCAGCTTTACCGCATGAGGAGCTCTACAAGTTTATATGCGAGTGTGAGTAGAGTGTGGGCAGATTTTCCGAGAACGAGGAAAATCTTTAAACCGTACACCTCAGCAAGCTCATCTCGAAACATGGACGAAAATCCTGAAACTTGTACTCACCTGAATATAAATAGGATTAGACCGGCTTTGTGGTAATAAAAACACACGGTTGCCCTAATGAGTAAACCCCATCAAATTACAATTAATTGACATATGATGAAAGATTAAAATCGAGATTTCACTATGTAAAATAATCTATTGAAAACAATTTCATTGATTGTTAAAAACTATTTTACGTGAAATAATATAAGAGTTCTTTGGGCAAACTTTAAGTCTGCAGAAATCCAATAGATAATGGCAATATGTCCACGAATTCAATACGGAAAATATTATGTTTTTTGATAAAAATATGAGTATTTCATTCTGAGACAACTCAATAGTCGAGTAGTCATAAAATGTGTTTTTATTAATCGTCTGGAATACTACATATAAACCCGAAATCTCCTTATTAAAATTCAAATATACATATTGCATGGTTACGGTTTAATATCACACACAAACGTGCAAACGTAAAGAAAAATATATTTATGAGGCTGTAACATAGAACAGGGGTGCTTTTGGGGGCAGCGTCCCCCAGGCTACTTACGCCACACTTGGGTTTGTTCTTATTTTAGGCGGCAATGAAATCGAGTGGTAGAATTTTGATAGAAACACTGCAGTCTTAACTTTTATATTTTATTTACAGAGAAAGAGAGAAAGGTTCCAGCTATTAGGCTGCGGGAAGGACATCTTCCCGCAATCAAGGCAATCCAACGACTCTTACATTTCTACACGTTACCTCAGAATGACAAACGGTGCACATGTAAGAATCTCTATAGGTTTCGTTAACAAGAAGCTATATGTATGACGGATTACAGAAAAATAACATCTTTGCGTGAGGATGCCATTTCGCCCACGCAGCACTCTTCGTGTTAAACTAAGCCATGTAAATCGAGACTAATAAATGTATAAAAAAGAGAGGATTGGTATATTTTAGAAATAATATATTATTTTAGTATTTAAAAGAGGCGTCTTTAAGCATCATGTCAAAGACAAAAATCTTTCATCTTTATATTCGATATTAAATATTAAAATACTCTTGAGACGTTCCGAGTAAATTTTACGTTTTTAATATTTTATTTTCGGATTAAGCTGATCCTTTGTGTCCTTGAATTATACAAAAGTCAATAAACGAAGCGTGTGTCCCACATACATACAACTCTGAATACTTCATTTAAGAGACCAAAACTTTTTGGTCTCCCGCGAGCATGAGCGTCTAAAAAACCAGGAAAAGGCCTGCCACGCTAAAGTTTTCCGGGCCAAACTCAATCTACTTGTTAAATTTAACCGCCCTATGCGAATAAGAGGACCTGCCCGAAACCTTTCATTGACACACATGGATACATGACCGCTGACCCTAAATAAAGGTCTGCGAAAATTTTCAGCGTTAAATTATAAGTTTTTCAAATTAAATTAGTTTGTGTCTGTGAGCACCTTGAAGACATCGCCTGTTTTCAAAGAAAAATATAATTTATCTATGCCGGGACGTAAAACAGAAAGGAGGAATAGGAAAGCTGGCTCGGTAATATCAACATCACTTCTACAACAGATAGAGAAGAGAGAGGAAATAAACAATATGAAAGTTTTGCCTGTAAAAAGGGGCTTTTCCATTTATTTGCATAACCACCGCTCGGAGAGCTGTAGCACTTTAAAAATACACTTGGGAAATGTAGGAAATTTCCTAGACACTCGGAGAATTCCTAAGGAATGATGTTTTTTAATATTTCGCCCTAATCGAAATATCGTCGTCGGTTGGGACGAAAGCAGCAATAAGCGCGATCATGTGAAATGAAATTCGAGATTTTTTTGGAACCTACTTTATAACACCATATTTAATCATATTTTAATTGATTTTTTCCACTCCCTTCTATGAGAAACTTTTCCTTCACTTTTAACATTTTCATAGCATATATATGCTTCTTAAGATGTGGTCACTTGTCATACCTATAGAATAGATTGTTCAGTCGAAAATGTCGTTTTTCTCATAAGCACTTTTTGATCATCAGTTGTGTCATGTTGTGGATACCGCACGACAGCAAAAAAACTCTTATAAGTTTATAGTGAGGTTCCAAACCCTGAAGTCCTTCGTATGATCGAACTATAACAAGCGAAATTTAATATTCACAATTAAAAAGTTTAAAAGTGGCATTGAGTACAAAGAGGACAGGTCTAGTCAACCGACGCTAAATAATTTTACAACATAATAATGCGCGACCCCATAAATGAAAGATGACCTAAAACAAATTAAAGGAACTTGGTTGGCAAAAGATTTTGCATCCACTTTTAACTCCTGACTTTGTTCCTTCTGACTATCATTTCATACTTTCAACATATCATATTTAACCCTTCTGTCAATGAATGTTTCTATTACCTCCGGTCAATGAAAGGAGTCTGGCTGGAGCCTCTTACATTTTGTATGGAAATGGATAAAAAAAACTACGCAAGCTTTTTTGTTCTTATAAGCTTATATTTTTAACGCTTTTATAACATTGTAACGTTGAGGCGGGGGTGCTCTTAGGGGCAGAGTTCCCGGGCGGCTCCCCGCCCCAACGTGGTCGTCGGGATGGCCGCGCTAGCGCACGGGTCCGTTCTTCTATCGGGTCGTGATGATGCTGGACGAATGGATGGGAATAGACGGGTGTCAAATAGAAAGACTCTCTTCCACACAAGAGAGAGAGAAAGAGAGATCTGGCTGCAGGAGGGACGACATCCCGCAGCCAAGGCTAACCAACGACTCTCCCGACTCGCGCTTCCTGCGCGTCACTACCCAACCGGCAACGGCGCACGCGCAAGAAGCGATCGGTCGATATGCAGGTGCAATGTCTCCGCAGGGCCACAAGAGATGGCGCTGTTAAAATAACACATTGCACCTGAAGAGAGATGGAAGATGTCGCTGTAAACAGCGCTGCTATGTGGGGATGGTAAATCGCCCATGCTACAACATCTTAAAATGCCTGGTTATACTATAGACAAATTGACTTCTCGTATTTCTTACATACAAATCGGAACTTTCTTTGAAGCTTGTCATTCACCCAGCCAATTCTGCTTGACAATGTTCATTTCTATGTTCATTCTCTTCATCTTTTTTCTTAATTTTGTGTCACCAGCTGATTCGTTAAAATTTGTAAACATTTTTGGCGTACATCGGTGAGATGATCAAATCAATTTAACAAAAAAGAGATAATAAATTCACTTGTTGACATCGTTGTTTCGAATTTTCAAAATGTGTATTCTCCTTGATTATGTACCCCAAATGGATACATTCGTAGTCTAGAAATCTATAGAGGAAGATTATTTGATAACGAACCTAGGGGAACCAAAATTGACGCCTGTGTAGTAAAATTGATGAATCCATTTCTCCATAGAGATCATCAAGTTTTTTGGATTTAAAGTAATATTTCATTATTTACTTTTTTTGTTCTTCAATGTGTGTTGGATTATTGATATATTATTAATTATGGATTAACTCAATTTCTTTCTACATGAATTGCGTCGCTAATCTGTGTCCGTGAATGCGTTAACAGCGACATTTTTCTATTTAATTCGAACGCAACATATCAAAATAACAGTGACATCTTCTGTTTTCCTGCGTACACATCATGGTGACACGTAGAAGTTGAAAAATATCGGATAACCTTGCTTGTGGGAAGATGTCCTTCCCACAGGCTCATAGTCGTAACTTCTCTCTTTATAAATAAAGGATTAGTTAAAACGAAAGAGTTCTGGAATCTGGATATGATCACATACATAATAAAAGTCCAAGATCCAACCCATTATATATACCTATACTTTTTCTTAAACTCAATTTTCCCTCCTTAACAAAATATAATTAAAACGTCTTTTCTTCGGATGTCATTTTAGCAACATGGGGTTACGCCACTCTTCCGGTGAGTGTCACGTACATTTCGTTGATACAATGTCACATCATTAAATCAAATCGCTTACTCCTAAGTGTTTCATTATAGAGCAATGTGCTTCGGTCTTGTAATTTGAGCTTGAATGGAGTCTGCCGCAACAGGAACCTCCACTTCCTATACAATAACGTCCTGGGTTGGCGGAGGTCGAATCCCAACGTGGCAAACGTCGCCAAAACACACTCCAACATATTTGCATACATATGTTCAATGTGTACAAATGAATGAAACCGCCGCTTTTGGGGTGGTGCCACTGGAGCTTTTACCGACTGCTCATTCTGGCTCTTAAGCTCGCTCTCATTTAAGGAGGATCTTCTCAATAGTGAACGAATCGTTCGCATTGATATTTTTAAAAAATGTGTCTGCCTTTTTTACAGCGTATCGTATATTTGATATATCTTCTAAATTATTTTTCTTTAAATAAAATGAACTTTTAAGGCAACCCTAGGATGGTATAATAATATGACAGGAGCTTTCATTGTTCGTCTGGGATATAAACATAGTGGAAGTTTTGCAACCCAAATGTGATTCGCAATTACCTCAGAAGTACTTTGAATTTATAATTGTATCTAACTCAGACATTATTCTAATGCGTATTCAAATGGATATTAAGATAATTCAATTATTTTGCATTTCAAAAATGGCATTAGTCTGTTTTTTGCAAATATGGTAATGCGTATTTCATATAAAGTGCTCTCCGTTTGTTGAACAGTTCAAATATAAAATGAGAACATTTCATATACTGGGTGTTTTACACGTGGACCGAATTTTTTTTTTTTTTTTTGGGGGGGGGATTTTTCTACGTTTCACAAATAAGTCCTATGTCCTAAGTATCAGGGTTGTCGAAAAGGATTTTTTTTCAATATTTTGAAAAAATACCCAAAATTTCTTCTTTGTACTGTCCCATAAGTTTCTTTCGCAAATGAACACAGATCTTATTATGGTCATGGTTGAAGAAAACCCGCGATACACTGTTCGCGAAATAGCTAACAATTTAAAAATTCCATGAGCATCCGTCCATAATCATCTGACAAAGTTGGGCTACATCAATCGTTCAGATGTGTGGCTTCTTCATGAACTGACTGACTCAAATAAACTTCAGCGTATTTCAACATGCGATCTTCTACTCCAACGACATAATAGCCATCCTTTTTTGAAGAGACTTGTCACTTGAGATGAAAGTTGGATACTCTATGAGAATATCCAACGTAAACGGTCTTAGACCAAGGGTACAGAAGCTTTAACTGTAGCTAAACCTGGCCTACATCCAAAAAAAATTTGCTATGCATTTGGTGGGACTGGAAGGGGGTAGTTTATTATGAGCTACTTCAGCAAGGTGAAACGATCAATTCAACAAAATATTATAATTTTTCACCATATTTTTATTACGTCCCATCACGATCTATTTTGTATTTTATTAATAAAACAATTTTAAAAGATTCAAACACGTAATTGAATATATAATCTTAGAAATATTCAGACAAAAAGGATAGAAGCATCAACGAAACTATAAAAACCCACATAAAACCCAGTCAACTTGAATGCTAATTATGAGAGAGGCTTTCAACTCTTATACCCAAAGGACCGTTCCTTGAGGACCGTATTCAAATATCCCTACTTATTATTTTGAGAATGGTCAAAAATAATTGAATTGACCAAGCCTGAAGATTTTTACGTACAAATTCGAGAAAGGATATCGTATAATTATTGCATGAGGATCAATATTTATGGCTATTATACATTGCGAGCTTATTAAGAATAATTGCTTTGATATCAATAGTTAATACGAATCTAAATCTAAAGAAGTGGAGAATGCTTTTAGCCATTCAGTTATAAGAATGACAAAAATAATGTACTTTATTAAGAAATTATCGTTTAAAATTGTGCAAACTTCAAAAAATGCCATTTCAACTTTCTTTGGTAACAACTTTAAGAGACTCATTTCAATTTCTATCTTCACAACAAATATAAGGTTTTAAGGGAGAAAGTGAAATTTCCCATTAGCGTAGTCTTTTACATATGGTTTTAATCAATAAATGCATATTAATGTATATTCCTCAACGTAATTTTTTTTAACTGTAACTTTTGTAGTGATTCTAAAAATATATTCAATATTTATTAAATTTAAAAGCAGTAGAATTTATAAGAGTGTAATTTGTGCTAAAAGCATTCGTTATGAAATAAGAGTAAGCAGAAAAAAAGAAGACCCAGAAGAGTCGACCCTGAGCCCGTGAGAAAACATATTCTTCCTGCCGGTTCTCTAATGATCTCGCAGCAGGGGTCTCTCTCTGAACAAATGAACAATTTAAAAATACCCAAAAGCAGAATTAATGAAATATAGTACTAATAATTATTATATTTCACAAAAATTGTTTAGTAAATCGATTAATTTGTTTTCGACAATATTTTCAATGAAGTATTTCGCATTTATATTAAATTAAACCTTATGCAAAAACAATGTGCGAAGGTTAAATATTTAAACTATAATCAAGGTCCTCAATTTCATATTCAAATGTAATCAAAATATTCCATACGGGCTTAATTATTTTAAACAATTATTTTGCTCTGTTTATTATTCAGAGGCAATAAGCTCTTGTGCAAAGCTACTTTGAATAAAGCTCGACGCAAATTTACAAATCAAATACACAATAATTATACGATATTGACAGTTCTTGCAACAAAAAAAATCTTCCAAATTGTTTGTTGTTTTGAGCAAATGTCAATAATATGTTTGCTACATATCGGAAGCTTTAATTTCGCAAATGTGTTAAAATATCCTTGCCAAGTTTGCCAACAGCAATTTTGGAATTACAGGGATGTCTTACAGATATCAGCGTACGTATCCAGAGGCATTCGTGTTATTTGAATGCACCAACTTTTGATGTGATGTGTAGACACAAGCTAGAACTAAATTGTGTAGAGTTGCCAGGAGAATTCCGCTTTGCACCAGATTATCAGCTTAGCGTGCGGTTGTGCACGATGTTTACATTTTTGGCAACTATTTGCACATGACTTCTATTTATGATCTTTAAAAATTCATTGACATGTATTTAGTGTTCGAAATTATATTTCATTGAATATATTAATATGCTTCGGTGATGGCCAATCCAATGGATCACTCCTGTGATGAAAAAACTACAGGAACATTCTTATAATAAAAAGGCTCCATATATTTGAAGATGATGTGATATCCGGTGATAACGTGCAGGAGATGAGAGTCTTCGGGTAGCCTTGGTTGCGGGAAGACGTCCTTCATCAATAAAGAAAGCAGTTAACCTTTTGATACACATGTCTGGAATACCGATTTTCGCAATTTATGAACGTGAAATTGGAGTTAAGCCATCGCCATTGGTGTAGCATTAAATAAAACTTCATTCAAATAAAAATAGATCTCAATCTACAAAATTAACACTAATGGAGGCAAATTTAGAACTTCTTTCGTCTCTACCTTATTAGGTTGTTATTTAAATATTTCATGACCAGAACTAGCTACTATTTTCTCATGATCACTCACTGCACAAAGTTATTAATAAACATCCCTTTTAACTAAATGCGTTTGTTTTATTCCTTGACAAACTGCGGAATCATGAATATCTTCTCATCCGGGAATACAATGTTTGAGAGGGTACCGCCTGCATATTTAAATGTTTAAACTTGTAAATAATTTCCGCTTAGGATTTGCTAGTTAAATATGTCTTATATTGAATGTCTTATATCATGAATAAATCAAAATTGAACCAAATTAGCTCAAATTGAAGCACTGAGTTGATGCGTATCATTACATATTATTAGGCTCTCTTTTATATTTTTAAAAGCTCAACGTTAATATTATATAAGGGTTGCTTATGCATCATAAATGTATCGAACTAGCTTTTAACATGCGCCTGTATATTCCGCAATTAAAATTCACATATCTCAATCATTTCATCAAAATACGCAATTATACGCAATATAAATTGGGCATTTCGTGTTGCAATAATCATAAATTCTGCTTCACCATACTTTGTAATCAGTTTGTGCGCTTATAATGAGGCTGCAATTGGAATTGTCGATGAACATTGAACGTAATATTCAATAATCATTCGGTCGCTAATGTCCGGACGCAAATATCCACCCTTAATCGACATGGGGCGGTTGAAAATTATAGGTTTTGCGTTCTCAAAAAGTATCAATGGTTCTCGGTGATTACCATTTATTGCCAAGGGTTGATCGCATTTAACCGCCCGATCGCATGTCCTTGTTGATGTAAGTATTGTTTCCGGGAAATGTGCATAATTCATTTTAATTCCATAAAATAAATCATATATTTCTGCGAAAGAAGTGAACCAATGACGCTGGACGAATGTAGCTGGACGAATGGATGAGAATAGACGGGCGACAAATAAAAAGATTCTCTTCTTTACATAACTATTTATTCCACACGAGAGAGAGAGAGATTTGGCTGCAGGAGGGACGACCTCCCGCAGCCAAGGCTAACCGACAATTCTCCTGACTCCCGCCTCCTGCGCGTCACTACCCAATCGACAAGAAGCGATCGGTCGATATGCAGGTGCAATGTCTCCGCAGGACCACAAGAGATGGCGCTGTTAAAATAAGATATTGCACCTGAAGAGAGACGGAAGATGTCGCTGTTAATCTGGTGAATTAAATTTGCTTGGATCATTGTCTGCACTTTTCTTTCAATTAAAGCAGAAAAATAAAACCTCCCGCAAATACTGCTAAAATTTGACATATTAAACACATTAAAAAAAAGGTTTTTTTATGAAACTCAAGGCGAAATAATCTAAATATTATTAATGAAAAATGTATAATAACCAGAGCCATCTTTTGGAAACAGACCGAACAGAACGTATTCCCACATTTTGTATACGCTGATTTTATTGAAAGTCGTCTTCTACGGAAATTGAGGGATAGGTATTTTTAAGTTGTATTGTGTCAATATGAAAACAATTCAATTGGTAATATGCGTGTATTAGTAAATCCATACAATGTGTATAACAATGAAAAATTACATAAAATTTGAATATATTAGATTGGAAACTATGAAACGGGCGTTAGGTCTGTCTGTGTTCGGCTGTTCAAATTGAATCATAGCGCAAATCAAGCTTCGATAAAAATTAATCACGTATTCGGTGATAAATCCACTAATGAAAAAAATGCTCGATATTGATTTTAAAAGTTTCGTTCCGGCAGTTTGAGTAACGTCAACGAGCCTCGAGGAAGAACATCGGACCATATTGATAACAATGAATTAAGGATGACTATGGAATCCGATCAACACACAACTATTCGTGAATCTGCGTCTAAACTAGGAACTAGTCATACGGCCTTTGTTAAAACATCTGCGATAAATAAAGTTTAAAAAAATGGACTCATATGTGCTGCACGAACTGACGCATCTCCAGATGATGCGTCTTTGTTGCTTTGCAATACCCAATTGACGTTTTTACATCAAATCATCAATTGTGATGAAACGTGGATATTGTTTGATATTTGAAAACGATCAAGTAAATTGATAGATAATAATATACGCCCAGGACTCTGAAGTTATTTCGATTGAATATAATAAAATAACGCTTTTTTCATTTGAAGCCCGTTTCATAGTTTCCAAGCGAATTTATAATATTAAATACTGTTATATTGTTAAAATATTAAATAACCACTTCTATTTAAATACGAAATAAATTCATACGAAATTGTGCTACACATTTTTAAACATTAAGATGAATTATAAAATTTGTGCTGATTTTTTTAACAATCTTGATTATAAATTTAATGAACAATAATATGCACAAAGCAAGTATAATAGTCCTTCTTCAGTATAGCGTTTTTGGCACTGTGATGCTTAATGAATGTACTTAAAACTTTGCACAATATCTTTTATAAAACTTATATTTTTACACATTTATGCCATTTTGTTCTAAAATTTAACATTTTTAACCACACGATTATTATTATAAAACCTCTACAATGTCGTAATATTCATGATCAAAAATGATTTTCTTCAGAGTCTAACAGCATCAAATATCAGAATTATATAATAGTGCACATACAGTTTGCGGCAGGGAAACTACCTTATTTAAAAGAATATTTTATCCATGTTACATAGAGACAAATCGATATTTTAAGGGATATATGGCAAAATTGGCTTTTTTATTCTTGCGGACGCAATTTCTATAAGAAACACAATGAATGCAAGAACATATAATAGAATAATCAGGATATATACGCTTTTCAAATAATTTAAATCAATCTTGCTCAATTCTTCTCTGATTACTGGACGATTGTCGTAATACTGATTGATAATCCTGTCTAGAATTCCTGCTTCGAAGAGTTGCTTTATTTTCTTCTTCATTAAGAAACAACCTTTGTGTAAGAATGCACATATGAGATTTCTGGGATATTTGACGACCGTTTCTTTTAAAATGTAACCAGTCGATTCATACTTCTGTAGAAATAATTTCGAGATTGATAAATCTTGAAGAAGTGCGAATCGATGTTGATTTTCAATCTTATGCTCAATGAATACATCGAATGATATATTTTGTTTGAATTGCTTGTTGCTTCGATCGAAAAATGCAAAATAACTCCTCGGAGGCTGTTGATGATCCTGTTTGTATTTATAGAAAGCAATGTCTGCATAATCTTCAGAGAAGACGATCATTGGTATGTCGGATGCAATTATGTCAGCTTGGGATTTGAAGCGATTATCATGTACAGATGTCAAACTGTTGAATATCTTGCAATAATAACACATAGTCAAAGTTGAAGATGCCAATATCCAGGACAAGAAGAAAACTCTAGGCATACTTTTTCTCGGCTGCCGATTTATCGATACCGATAAAAATATGGACCATAGCTGCAGTATGCATTTCTCGATTTTGAGATGGCGTTTCTGGAAATATATTAATAGGGCATCGATCGCGCATATGATAAGAACTCCCACTGCCACGCACAGAACTATCAAAATGATCAGATCAATCTTCAAATATTCATAGTCATTGTCGAAGACAAGCCACACAAGTTCTTCGTATCCCAAGAAGATAAAGCCTTCTGTGGGATGTTGAATTAGAGGTAGACCAGCTGTCAAATCATAATCCATATAGATGAACTGTGGAAAATTTGAACCGCTTACCAACTCATTGTGCTCATTCAGTGTAATTTTTCCAGTTCTCTGAGAAAAAATCATTGTTTCAAATCTAAATTTTAACTCTTTTTCTAGCATCACGAATATTCTATGAATAAAATGCTTTTTTAGATATTGAAATTGTATTCTTATATCGTCATTCAATTTATGGTATATAATAAACAGCAAGGAAATGTAACTACAACTGTTTTCATATTTAGAATCCCAATTAGTAGTTTGGGATTGGTGTGTAATTTTATTAAATACCGATTTTGTTACGGTTATAACTTTAAAACAATTTTTCGGAATCGAATCGAATTGCACTCTTATAATATTTTTATTGTACGAAACGAAAATCATATTTGGATTTGGCAACAATTCAATCATTTGAGACTGATTCTCCATATATGCGAAAACAATTTGTTTTGTGTCCTTAGAGAATGGTGGAATATTGATGGATCTGTTTAAGTTTTCTGCAGCAAATAATATGTCTGAATTGTGAAAAATCTCAGTGGAAAAAGCATCAGCATTAAAAATATCATTGAATTCGTTCCAATCAAAATAGCAAACTTGCCTTCCATGTAGTATTTCAAAATCGATCTTCGTCGGAGAAAAATCCACCTCTTCAAAATCAGACCTCTTGCAGCGAACCACTACCAATATATTATTTTTTGAATATCTGCCTATGAACTTATTCAACACAGAAACTTCTTCTTCCTCGACCGGTTTTGTCCCGTCCAACATGAATTCATTTCCAGAGATGTCTTGCAATATGTTTAAAATAAGTAACAACAAAAATAAGCAAGACATTGCGAAGGAGCTTTCGTTATAGCGTTCAAAGGACAAAGGCGCATAACATGCTATAAAATTGATTATTTCAATTCCATTCAGTTGATTAGCTTTTTGAAAGTGGATTGCAAGAAACATTGTGGATGTTTGAAATTTATTATACGCTGTTTTTTATTAGTTATTTTGGCATAATAATATCAATTCAACTGTATAATTGGCTTTAAATCCAAAGCCAAATATTACTGAAATAAAATACCACCAATTTGAAGACAGCTTCCGACGAGCCCGAAATAAATAATTTCATCAAAAACTCATTAGAAATAATAGGATACCTTGTTTGATATTTTTGGGCATTGAACTGAACTGGAACTGGGAACCCGACTGGAGTCATAAGCGGATGCAAATGGCAAATCATTGCTTTAAAAAATATCCAAAGCTTGAAGATCTGACTCCATTTCTTAGCCAAGAGATAAAAAAGCATATCTTACCAATTTATAAAGATTTATCCAGGGATGAATTACTTCAAAGATGCTTGGGTGGCCATACCCAAAATGCTAATGAATGTTTTAACTCCACGGTTTGGCAACTTGCTCCAAAGCACCTGCATTCTGGTGTGAACGTCATTAAAATATCAACATAAATTGTTATTGGGGTATTTAATATCGATTTTAGCTTAATTTTGAAGATGATGAATACATTAAATATAATTATTTGCACCAACTGTAAAGTCTTTGCTGAAAACGCCGATGAAACGCGGATGGCGAGGCAGAGCTCTTTTTGAGACAAAAGCAGTTCGTATAGCCCAAAAACAACATCTACTCGAAGATAATCAACTTTTTGAAAAAGCAGAAGATCTATTATATGCGCTTGGAATCACTGATTGATCGATAAGTCACTAAAATTGATAGTTTTATCATATTGAAACTTTAAACGAGATTATCTCGAAACTGCTTTTCCGAAATGTTCGCCAGTTGTAGCTTAAAAAGTTGTCGATCGATCTGGCTGAAATTTTGAGATATTTCTTACTATAATATTATCTAGTCAATAAAATTTTAAGGGTTTTGCATAAATAAATTATTTTTTTGGGGTAAAAATTATCAATAAAATTGTAAAAAATATGAAAGTTTAACTAAAAAGCCTTCTAAATTTTTGGTTTTATAGTTTTTTAAATTTCTATAGCTTAGTTCACTGCCTACACATATTAAAAATATTTATATTTTTGGTTTTAGTTCAACAGGAAACCTTCGAATCAGAACTGTCAAACTCACGGCCCGCGGGCCGCATGTGGCCCACAACCAATATTTTTGCAGCCCAGCTAAACAAACGACCAAATTCATCAAGGAATGCCTAATTAAAACTACGAAAATTCTTTTTCCGGGAAGTTTGAAGCATTTTCAAGCAATCGCTTTATCTCAAAATAGTTTTGCAGAACGAATTACTGATTTAACCGCCAATTTACGTGATCAGATCAAAACAAAATAATTTAGTTTCCAAAGATTTTTACAAGAGCATGGAAATCGGAGGTGATACAGATTTCAAAATTTTTGAGGAAATATTGGAACTAGTACCGATGCATAGCACTATTACGGGACAAGATATATTTTATTGTATTTATGAACTCCTGCAAAAATACAATCTACCCCTATCAAAATTAACTTCTGTGGCTACAAACGATGCTTCTGTGTCTGGAAAAAACAAGGGCTTCATGGCATTACTTTAAAAAAGGCGACATTTTTAACGGATCCAAGATTCACCAGAATTGCTATACATGAAGGTCAAAAAAATTATCAATTTCATATGATTTCATATCAATTTCAGATGATATAGAATGCAAATATCCCAGTCTATCTTACTATATCGAAATACGTTGGTTATCTTGCTACAAGATTCCCAACAATTCAACAATTCTGGGATTTGAAAGAAGAAACTTGTCAGTTTTTAATAGCTAAAAATCAAAGCACACGCTTGTTTTCTGATCCAACACGGTTGCAAGATCTATCCTTCATGATTTATATAACAAAACACTGATACAATTTAAATTTATCAATCTGCAAAGAACATTACATTCTATGAAAATTTGCATTTTTTTGCTGTATATCTAATTTTTATTTGACCAAGTTAACATTTTAATTTGACACCTCTCTCTGCAGTCCTTCGTCTGCTGCAGCCCCCATCAAACGGAGGTCCTCGCGTTCCATAGTTCCTTTGCGTTTTAGCGAACCTTCTTCCTTCTTCCTCCAATACACCTTTGGGTGCACACAGTCTAAAACTAATATTCCCGTGGGAGGCTCGCTTCTTTATGGAGAGCGTGAAGTGAAAGAGAGGGTTTCTCGAGGGATCAAAGAGCGGTGGAAGACAATCCTCTGTAACTAATCCGAGGACATTCAGAACAGATCTTATGATATAAGTATTATATGATCTTATGATATGTGGATATAAGTATTTTTGGATTTTATTCATGAGCAAGATGAAAATAATAATCTGTGAATCATAACCCTCAAGAGTTCAACTTCAATTTAGGTGGATACAGCAAAATAACGGAACCTTTAACTTAGTAACTTTTCACCCAAGCTATATTAGTCCTTATGTCGACCTCTCGCAAACTTACGATGAAGACAAGAAGCTATTTGAGAAATTCTTACACAAATCTCTTTACATTTTTCATTAGAAAATATTAATATGCCTTTTCCCAAGACTTAATTAATGCGCGTCATTGAATATAAATCCCACTCGAAATAAGATGGTAAACAAGATTACTGCTTCATTTTGAGATTTTAAAGAGAGAAAGCACACCCAACTGCGAGACTTTATAACGGACCACTTCCACGGACATAGCCAGAGGATCCACCGTTATCCTATGATCAAATCACATGCTTCATGGTGTATAAAAAATGATAATAGATCCATTATATACGATCCAATCATCACCTTCTATATTTACATAAGTATTGGCGCAACTAGATGAAAATCATGAGGGATTAAATTCCTTGTGAAATATTCGTTAAAAATATTTCACAAGATATTTGGATGATCTTTCATTGTTTAAATATAAATACTTATAGTTTATTTTTGTTGAGAAATCTTATGATTCTTAGAACATGCTATACATGCCATATAAATAATATCGATAGATGCATTTCTTGATTGGTTTCATTTTAAGGCATCACTTTTCTTGTATTGAATTTCTAAGTGTATTAAAATATAAAATGAAAGTATCGCATTGAAAATAAACTTTTGAACAGGCGATTAAATAAAAGACCACATCAACATCAATTGTGTTTATTCAAATAACAAACATTGTGCATAAATATAATCAAATTTGGACATAGTAAATTTATAGTGTTTGATTAATTTTAATCGTCAGCATCCATTCTATGATGAATACTAAAAGTGCTATAAAATACATGAGAATCGTGAAATAATATAATTTTTCCAAGTATTTAAAATCGATTTTGCTCGCATCTAATATTTCATCATGTGTGTCACGATCTTTTATCAATACGTCGATTATACCTGCCTGGGAAAGTTGCGTTATTTTATTCTTAATCTGAGAGCATCCCTTGTGTAAATAGGTACAAATGAGGCCTCTTGGATATTTAATAACAGGTTTGTCGATGTAATATGATGGAATATTTGTGTCCATTAACGATAATAATGTCGCTTGATCCACCAGTACTGCAAATTCGTCTCCTTTTCTTGCCTTCTCTTCGATAAACATTTTCATGGAAATTCCATCGTCGATGTCATATTTATTGTTATCAAATAAATATTCAAATTTTACTGAGTATGATGAAATATTTTGTCTGTATTCTTCAAAAGCAAATTCTGCAAATTCTTTCGTTAATGTCAACATTGGGACGTTAGAGGCAATCAAATCAGTCTGCGTCTTGTATTGTCTCTCATGGGGGTTTGTTATTAGATATAAAATTAAGCAGAAGTAATGTTTAAATAATATTGATGATGCCAGTGACCATGAAAAAAATATTATTCGCAAAAATAATCGTTTTGGGAGTCTTGCTATTGGTACGGACATGAATGTAGACCAACCGATCAATATTATTTTGGCGTAGTCGATATGTTTCTTTTTGATGTAAAAAAATATTTTTTCAAGCAACGCAACGATGAAGAATAGTCCTAGTCCAATTGATGAGATTATCAAAATGATGTCCAAACTCATATATGCTGTTGAATCGTTGAAAATGACCCACGACAATTCTTCGTGGTCCAAATTTATTAACGCTTCTGCAGGATGTTGTAGCAATGTTCGGTCATGTCCGTTGATTAAATAAAAATCTAAATAATAAAAATGTGGTTTGCTTAAAGCCCAATTGGTGCTTTCCATAGAATCCATCGTAAAATGGGTTGTACCAGCTATAAAAACCACGAATTTCAATTCAAATTTCAACTCTTTCGCGAGCAAATTGAACAATTTGTAAATAAAATGATGTCTTACGTAAGAAATGATTTCTTTGTCTCTATTGTGGATGTCATGCAGCATAAAAAATATGATCACTCTTTGATTGATATCATGCGTAACTTTGTCACTTTCTCCAGTGATTTTTCTAGTCACTTTATCAAATGAATACGTTTTAGATACGGTATTTTCATAACAAACAATAATCATCTTATTGGGGTTAGTCATAACGTAGTACGCGGTCGGATCCGGCACAAAAGTCACCCGTTGATCCTGTGTAACCATAATAACGAAAACACAATGAGATGCATCCTTCGATAAATACGGCACGATCAATTGATGTTTGATTTTATCAATTAAAATTACGAAATCCGACTGGCGAAACATCTCAGTTGCGATGCTATCCGATTCATAGATTCCGATAAAAGTCTTGAAATCGAAATTGTAGACCTGCCTGCCCTGCGGTATCCCGACGTCAGTCGTAATTCCCGGGATTAATTCAGAAGATCCATCGTTCAATCCTGCAGGCGTGCAACGCACCACCACCAATCTCCCACTGGACGAATACGAATCCAATAAATTCGACAGTATTAATTCTTCATCGGCGAATTTATTATTTAATCCCTCCAATATAAGATCGTTTCCAAAAGCAAATTTAAAAGCAAAAACTATAAAAATGTATGCACAAATCGACGACATCATGAGGCAATGGCTCCGAAAGAAGTGGGTGGAATAAGGATCAGAATAATAGCATAAGGTGCAAATACGAACACAGGGTGATATTCATTTCATTTTTCTATCTAAAGCGAAACATATTTTTTGATAAGTTTCAAATGCGTTTAAAATTGATAAATTTAAGTATAAATAAGATTCAATTCTGATTTGGTTTAAATAAATACGTAGCAAAGACTTAATCTTATTAAAAATCCCAGAAACATTTCGGAAAATTATCGTAGTAGTCGCTGGGAGCCAGATCCCGAGAACACGATGGATAGGGAAACAATTCAAAGTGAAAATCGTGCAAATTTTGTCATTGTTGCGATCGACCTGTGATAAAAAAGCCACTTTTTTCTCTTTATTTTGAGTCATTTTATCTAAATTTCTTCCTTCAAACACAACAATAACGTCATATAATACAGTAAAATCTTGTTTATCCGGATCTCAATTATCTGTTATCGGATCGGATTTTCGATTATCCAGATTACATATTACGAAGTTTACTAATTGTTTAATATCAGAAGATGAAAGCTCAGAACAAAAAAATCAGAAAATACAAAAGTTGAAGAATGTATTTTTATGTGGTTCATACAAAAACGATCAACTGGACAGTCAATATCTGGTCTATTACTGTGTGAAAAGGTAATTAGGTTTTTCAATACAAAATGAAATGGAGATTCTACCTTCAAAGCAATATTGGCAACTCCACTCTATTAGCTGAAGAAACAGATGGAATTCTTACAGATCCTATTGAATGAAACTAAAATATAGTTCGGACTGTGTGTGTGCGGGGATCCTTTCATGGACGCGGATCACGTTCTGTGGTCGCGTTTGGGCATGTCGGCCGAAAAAGAAGCGCTCCTGTGCCGTATCAGAGGTCCTTTTTCTGGACCTCTTGGCCACAGAGACTTGGTGGCCAGCCCCGGTGTCTTTTCGGAGCCAAATACGCCTTGGACATATACTATTTTTAGTATCTGTCCTCAACCATAACATGTCACTAAAGGTTGACCATATACTTGTATCTAGGGAATCCAATCCCGGGATCCCGGACAGTTTTAGGTACTTAAGAATCCCGGGATTAGTAAACGTAATCCCGAAAAATTCGGGATTGAAATTTTTATCTAACAGAAATTGTACACCTCGCCAACACGATGAAGGCTACTAAATCGAGACATTCCCGACGAAATTTGGACGCTTGGAAACAGTGACGTAATTACTAATTGGCGAACTTAGGCGACGCCTAGGCGCAGTGATCTATGTATACATATATAGCGTACATGTATGTTTTTCAAATTGGTATATTAACCTTTCCCTACCGGTGATGTATTTACTACACCTCGACTCTAATAATGGGAATATCGATATGAAATATAATAGATGCGGGCTTCAGAATTTTTGTATTCCTCCGTAATATAATTACGAATTACATCAAAGTATATAAGTATTCATCTGCAGCGACGGAAATAAATAATTTGTCGGGAAATCGGGAATTTTGCGAGATTTACTCCGTGTCTCAGCAGAAAGAAATTGTATCAGTCACATTGATTGCGTTATACGAAAATGAACTTGAAATTGAAAATCCCAATCCCGGGACTGATCCCGGGATTGTCTAATGAAATCCCGAAATCCCGGGATCGAAATTTTGACTCGGGATTGGATTCCCTACTTGTATCAACCTAGGTGTGAATAATAAAAAAAATACATTAATTGAAACATTGCATTTATTTTTGGAGAAAGATAGATTGCTTTAAAAATACCAAGTCTTCCGAGGTTAAAGATTCTAAATTTTGAATAATGAGGAAATAATTAAAGAAATATTTGTCTCAGAACAATGTCAAGAAGTCAAAGAAGAGATTTATGAGGGGAAAGATATTGGTTGTACACATTCTAAAGCTTTTCAAAGTTTAGATGTCGCCATGAAATAGCTTAAGAACCAAGTAGCAGTGTAGTTCAGGACAACTTATATATCTTATTAGAGTATTTATGATTTGGCAGCTTCTAACATAAGAGCTATCTTAAAGCCAAAATTAATCATTGATTATTTTAATAAAAATAATTTATTATACATGTATTTATATGCAGATCCAGACAAAAAAAAATTATTCATACATTCTCTGTCGATTATCAATATTTTCCAGATTATCCGGATTTCTTTATCCGGACTACCGTCGTCCCCAATTAGTCCAGATAATCGAGGTTTTACTGTATTCACTATAGATGTTTCTTAATTTTTTTTATCATCCTACGAACTTATGAGTGATGCGTTAAAAAATATTTTTGGATAAATTCAGCTAAAATCGATCAAAAAATTGCCAAAAAAAACAATAGAGACTCTTCAGAGAAGACTTTGATATTTTATAAATTTTGGATATTTGTATTACATGCTGTATGCGAAGGTTTTCTTCGGGCAAATTTAAGCGATCATTTAAAATGCAAGAATACGATCAAACATAATATCTTTGCCAACATAGCTACTATAATTTATGGCAATAAAAATGAATACTCAATAGCAAAATTTATTTGATCTTTTGCTCGGGGTAATTTGTATTAATGTCGCGTAATTGAATAGGGAATAGGGAGACAGTGGGATCATAAATGACAGTAAAGAATGCAAACATTACCACTCGTATTTATCCTTGTATTTTTTCTTCGTGTTTCTGGCCCTTTTTTTAATGAAATAATGATGTTTTGAAATAAATTAGGTAGAAATGTCATTTTAAAACTTCTAGTTAAAACCTTAATAATCTGCTATGATATTTTATCAATATGATAAAAAAGGATCTAAATAAACAAAATCTGCTTTAAACAACATTTATTATCAGTGCAATTCAAACAAATTTATAAATATACACTGAAAAATACAGAAAAATACACAAATAAATTTATAATTTTACATTAAGCTCATGTACATGTAGTTTACATCAATATACCAAATATATTTTTAATTTACATTCTTAATCGGTGAATAAAACCTTTTTATATAGAATTGTTTCTTACAATATTTAAACGTTCACATCTATAGTGTTAAAATTACGATTTCTTATGAATAAAATGAGACGTTTCCATTTGATTTTCGACATCACTTCTATTACAAAAACAACAAAGGCAAATGCATAAATACACCCCACAAGGTAATAAATTCGTTTAAAATATTCAAAATTTATTTCTGAAGGCTCGTCAAAATTACCCTTAGGTATGGCAATATATTTACCAGCAACCCTATGAAAAATACCGGATTCAAAAAGTTTTTTGATTTTATTCTTAATCAGGAAACATCCCTCATGTAAATATGTGCAGTATAAATTTCTTTGATATTTAAGTACAGTTTCTTTGACGAAATAAGCATTGAAATTTCGATTGAGAAATGATGCCGATATTGGAAGATCTGCAAGGATAGCAAAACGATCACCATTTTTAATTTTTTTCTCGACAAATTTGACGAATGAAATATTCTGATTGAAACGTTCGGAGATACGTGGAAGATAGGATTCGTGTTTATTCGAATTGTAGGATGTGTTCAAATCCCGTCCGTATAAATCGAATGCTATATCTGCATAATCTTCCGAAAAGGTGATCAATGGAATACCTGATTGGACCAATTCGGACTGAGTCTTAAATCGATGTCCTGAAGAATATGTGAAGTAACCTAATACTTTATAGTAGTAGCACATGGCCAGTGTGGATGACGCTAATGTCCACGAAAAGAATAAGATGCGTGCTAAATTTTTCTTGGGCTGGCGAGGTATCGATACGGAAAGTAATATGGACCAAATTAATAGGGCATTGGTCATAAGAGGGATATTCATTTTTTTATAAGCTGATAGAAGACTTTCTATGAGAAATATTGCAAAGATAAATCCCAAGATGATCGACGTTATCAAAACAATATTTTGAAAGTTTAACTCGTCTCTACTATCGTTGAATACAACCCACAACAGTTGTTCATATCCCATAAAAATCTCACTATCGGTAGGCTGTTGATAAAATTCAGATAATGATCCTGAAATATGATAATTCGAGAAGAAAAACTGTGGACTTAGATCACTTGGATGAACGTGTTTACGGGTATTCATTGAATAATAGCCATCTCTCATATTATTTATCATTATCTCAAAATCGAAATTCATTTCATTCGAGAGAAACGTAAATAATTTGTAGATGAAATGATTGCTGATATGCATGAACTGATCGATTATTTTGTCGTGTAATCTATGGTAAATGGTGATCATTACTACTACCTTTTTACAATCGAGATGATTCTTTACACTGCCAAAAGTGTTGAGTACATTTGTGACACCCGTCATCTTATTTATACTGTATTCAATGATGCTCGATCTTCGTAAACAATTTTTTGGCACATTTGAGTGAAACACAATTTGTTGGAATTCATCAAAAACTATGTACACAGTATTGGGTAGAGCCTGCATTGTGAAAGATTGAAATTGATACTCAGCTAATACGATGGTGCAAAATGATGAATCCTTCGTCAAAGGCGGAATGGTAATTTCTGTACCCCGATTCTCTATCAAAAATAGAAAATCCGATCGTTGAAATATTTCCGACTGTGTTGCACTTTGTTTGTACACTTTCATGAATGTCGCCATGTCATAATTGTAGATTTGTTTTCCGAGTGGTATTTGTATGTCGTTCAGCCCGGAATTCTTCCATTTAAAGTCCGTCCTGGTACATCGAACGATGAATAGTCTATTGCTGAATGAATATTTCTTCAGCGCGTCTAATAGAATATCTTCTTCCGCGACGTAATCAGATTTGAGCTTATTCAAAATAAATTTGTTACCAAAACACAGACAAAAAAAGGACATAAATATTACGTATGAATACAATGCGGCCATTGTAGAACAACAGCTTACGCAAAGATGATGAAACGAAATGGAGTGAAGACTTAAGCTATTCGAAATGATACTTCAACTAAGACAGACTGTACAAAAATATTTTTTTATTAAATAATTATGTTTTAAATAATAAAAATATATAAGAGACTCGCATGGTAGAAGTGAAACATGTTAAGTAAACATGTTTTTTGCATTGTTATTTCTCCATTTGTTAACGGAAATTGTTAGCTATAAATTTGAGCTGTGTTTGTATAATATGTAATAAAATAGGCAAGCTACTGGTCTTCTGGTTGCTGCCTTATGCTATGTTTAAGACGCACACTCAAATACAGATTTGAAGAAGCGCGCGCATGCGCATAGCCTATCTATGATATATACAACGGACACGAAGACACTACAAATAATTCTCCCTGTCTTTCCAACCAACTAACGCTTAAAGTTTCACTTTTCGTGACGTTCAAGACAATATGCGCTACTGCTACAAAAATTTAAAATCAAATCCCAAATTTGACTAGAAAAGAACTTTGATTATTCGGATTTAATTAAGGATTAAAGTAGTCCGGATAATGAAAATCCAGATAATCAAAAATAATCGAATCAAAGAGGGACCAAATTTAACCTGTATGGGAGTACTATCGGAAATATTCGTTTTGACCTTCACTATTCAGAAAGAGCACTCTTGTGCATTGAAGCTCCGAGGCGGACAGAGACAGAGAGAACTTAGCGCAATTCGGGATACTGAGAGTTAAGCCCAAATTTATCCACTTATAATGATTTCGATTTCAAGTGTGTTATTTGTTTACGCAAAGAAATGACCGAATATTGTGTGTTATCGAGAGTGCTTGTTTATTTAACTGCTTGCCGTTCTTCGCTGCGTGTTGAATGAGTCTTTGTTCAATTATCATTTCCTTCTAAAGGAGGAGCAAATGAATCGATTTTTTGTGCATTGTTTATGTAAAGAAATGACGTGGTCTTGTATTCACTATCAAGTGTTCATTTACAATTGACTCTGCCTCGAATTGAAGATTGTCTTACGCTGATTAGGAGCTGATAGAAAGTAATCGGTGTAAAGCGATTATGACAACAACGACTTCATCGATTTTAAATTTGCTCACTAACGAAAAGGTTAAAATCGATGAAGTCGTTAATGCCATAATTGCTTTACACCGATTACTTTCTGTCAACTCCTTTCAGCGTAAGAAAATCTTCAATTCGAGGCAGAGTCAACTGTAAATAAACACTGTTGATAGCATACAAGACCACGTCATTTCTTTACATAAACAATAAACAAAAAATCGATTTATTTGTTCCTGCTTTACAAGGAAATTATAATTGGACGGTCGATATCACAAAATATTCGGTAATTTATTTGCGTAAACAAATAATATATTTGAAGTCGAAATCATTATTACTCGATAAATTTAGGTTAACGATCTATACAATCGTGCGATGTATGCGGGGAAGCTTTCCGTCTCTGTCTCCCAAGCTGCGCTACGTACTCTCTATGTCTCTGTCTGTCTCCGAACTCAATGTACAAGAGTGCTCTTTCTGAATAAGTGTAGGGGGGATCGCAGGCCCTTCGATAGTACTCCTTTAGGGGTTAAGATATATAAGTTGTCCTGAATTACACTCTTCTTGGTATTTAAACCATGTATCTGAAGAATTCCAACTATTTACTGCGTCTACGTGCGTGGTCACCGCTTAAAAATATGCTCTTCAACTTCTGTATTTCATGATGTTTCGTAAATTTCTGTTCCAGTCTTCCATCTTCTGATATTAAACAATTAATAAAATTAAAATCCGTAAATATATTTAAAAAATATTTCATATTCATTCAAATGAATTTTTGAGCATGGTGCACTTGATGCGATTCTGATTATGGCTATGCAAGTTATTGGCGTCATTTAAGAAACGACGTTAATACACACAATGTAGCTATCTATTTTGATGTATCAGAATTACGTACATGTTTCCTTCGGCCATTTAAAGACATTTTTCATTCCATTCTATTATTCAAAAAAACATAAAATGCATCGAATTTAATAAAAATGTTTATGTGCCAAAATGAATTAAATGCAATGTGTGTCCAAAAACTTCTGAAAATACAGTAAAATTATTAAGGACAAATGCACATGGAAATATCCAATACTGAGTGTCATATATTGGTTTAAAAAATTAAAGGATTATAGGACCCTTAAGAACGTTGCTAAAACGGGAAGGATCCATTAATTGTCGCTAATCGCATTAGGACAGCTAATAACAACGATTGCATTTCTCTTGACCAGGTACTAAATCAATAATTTTTTGGAGTAATTATAACTTTTGGCGAACCATTGTTTTGAGAAAACAATGATTTTCGTTAAATTGAGCAAATATTTGTACTTTTAAACAAACATTAACGTTTGAAAAGATCCTTCCCTGTATATGGCTCATTTGAAATTAATCGATATACTGTCAACTATTAGAATATTGGTTCCCAATCTAGGGGTCGCGACGGTTTTTCTATGGGGTCGCCAAATTATACAGTTAACTAAAAATATATATATATACAATAAGTATTCAGAAGAATATCTGAAATTCGACTTTACTAACGAAAGGCGACGAATATTATCGCATGTCGCGATAATCTCAGTGCATTTTTATCCAAGCTGCAAAACTGGCGAAGAAAAATAAATCTTGGAAACATTGCAATGTTTGAGAAACTCTGCAGTGTTTTAGATGAATCTGAAGGCGAAATTAATTAAAATTTTAAGGAGGAGATTTCTGGGCATCTAGAATCCCTTGAAAATGAACTTCAACGTTACTTCCCTGAGCTGAAAGAAAAATAAACTACATTGACACGAAATCCATTTTCTGCCACCCTTGAATTAACCACCAATCCCGATGAATTACAAGATGACTTCTTGGATTTGTGGAATGATTCCTCGGCTCGTAACAGGCTTAATGAAAAATTGCTCACACAGTTCTGGTGTGGTATGTATCGTTCATACCCAAATTTGACGATGCTTGTCTTTCGAGCTTTAGTTCCAATTGTGTCTACATATTTCTGGGAGAGTGCATTTTCAACTCTTCGTTTAAAAGATAGAAATAAATTATACGTTGAGAATGACATAAGGTTAGCATTGAAAAAAACTGGTTAATAACATGCAATTTCAACATGATTTTTAATTTATTGCTTTTTAATGCATCCTTTAAGGCTATTGACAAATCTTTACACGTAATTAAATCAAGATTAATTATCTTGTACAATACATAGCTATATAAAACACAATTTTAAAAGTATTTCAGATCTTTTAAATAAATGTAACCACACTTAAATTAAATTTGCGATATTAGCAGTAAACGTTTTGCGCCATCCTACACGTGCGTGAAGTTGAACTAATGTCCTTGTCTGGAGAAAGACGTGTTCTTCCAGCCGACTCTCTGGCGGTCTCGCAGCTGAGATATTTCTCTCCGAGGAAAATATAGATTTTGGCTTCGAATCTTATACGATCTGATCGGAGACGGACCCGTGTGAATGCAACTAGTTCTATGATCTGCCCCCCCCCCCTCCATTCAACTTTATATAGCAGTTATATTTGATGAATCTTCTATTGCAATAAAATGTGTTGTTGACGTGGATTTGCATTATGGCAACTTTTGATTAAAGTAACTTTTTTGATGATAACTTTTGAAATAACTTCCAGCTTAAACACAGTGAAAGCAATACCATATAGAATCACCATTAGGCAATATATCTTTTTAAAGTATTGAAAATTGATTTTGTCCACATTGTCCCTGATCTCCTTTTCATTGGCATGTCTTTTGATGATCGATTTTAAAATGCCAGCTTCTGTAAGCTGCGTGATCTTTTTCTTCGTCGTATAACACACTGGCTTTAAATAGGCACAGATCAAATATTTTGGATATCTAACGACAACTTCGTTTATATAATAAAAAGAGTAGTTTTTGTTCGCGAACAATGTCGATGTGGTATAATCCATTAGGACGGCAAAGTGTTCTTTCCTGATTATTTTTTCTTCGATGAAGGCAGTAAATGATTTATTGCTGTTAATTGGATCATTGCTATGGGCGAAAAATGATTGATACGTTCTCATGCTTGTATTCCGATTGTAGTTATAGAATGCGATGTCTGCATAATCTTCGGTGAATGTTATCAACTGAACATTGGAGTCGATCAAATCAGATTGAGTCTTGAAGCGATGATCTGGAGGAGATATAAATCTGTCCAACGTTTTGCAGTAATAGCATGTAGTCAAGGTGCTGGATGCTAATACCCACGACATGAATAAGACTCTTGTGAAATATTTTTGTGGTTGTCTATATATCGAAACAGAGAGTAGAATAGACCACATAAGCAAAATGCTCTTTTCGATTTCAATTTGGTAACCAGTGAATAGGAATATGAGTCTTTCTGCGAATAAAATCGTGAAGATCGATCCCAATAGGAATGATATTACGAACAATGTCGAATTCATGTTCATTAAGTCTTGGTCTTCATTAAAAACTACCCAAACAATTTCTTCATAACCCAGAAAAAACATTCCTTCTGGGGGTTGTTGTTGTAATAAAAACGTATATCCAGCCGTGAAATGCATGTCTATGAAATACATTTGGGGACCGAATTTCGGCTTAGAAATTTTACCCTCAAGATTTATCACCAAATAGTTTTCATGTGGATTGAAAACTGTGAATTGAAATTCCAAATCCATTTCCTTTGAGAGCAATGACATTATCCCAAATATGAAGTGCCTTTTTATATATTCAAACTGTGTTGAAATACTAGTACTTAATTGATAATAAAGTACAAACAAGATGGAAATATTACATTTTATTTTTGGTTTTGTCTTTTCTATTTCACTCGTTTGCTCTAAACTCTTTGTTATTTTATTATATGTGTAGATGAAAGTATCAACATTTTTTTCGCAATTTTTCGATACCATCGATAGAAAAATTGATACTTTTAAATCATCATAGTACAGGTAAACTGAACTCGGATCTGGTATGACAATAAATGCATTATTTTGATGCTTTATAATCGAAACTACGTACTGCGATACGTCTTTCGTTACCGGCGTCATGGTAAAGTCTTTCTGTATGTCTTCCACCAGAAATAAAAAATTAGAATGATGAAACATATTCGTGGCAAAAGCGCTGTTGTAATAGAATTCAGTAAATGTCTCATAGTCAAAATTATAGACTTGCCTGTCGTGTGGAATTGCAATATCCTTCGTCAATTGCGATTTTTCACCAAAAAATCCTTTTTCATAGTTTGCTCCTGCCCATCGAACAATCACCAATATCTTGGCCGATGATGAAACCCTTAAAAACCGATTCAAAAAGTACTCTTCATCACTATACACATTTTTTAATCGTCTACTAATAATTTCGCTTCCAACTACAACATGAAAAATCAGTGTAATAAACGCAACACAAATTTTAGTCTGCATCGCTGCAGATATGGAGGTCGACTTAGCAAATGTATCTGAAATATAACAGCTGCTTTGAATTTATAATGAATAACAGAATGTTCCAATGTGAACAAATATCTTTTTAAAAGATTATTTTTTCAATTAAAATTAAAACGGAATCCATTGCAAAATTGTGAAAATCGAGCATCAGCCGCTATATATATATACACTCAAACCTTTTTTTGTGCGACTTTTTTTGTGCGATTTTGAAGTTATGCGGCTTTTTTTAAAGCATTTTTTTATTTTAAAAAGAGTACGTATTGAGATATTTTGGATAAAATAGGAAATAAATCATCAACACTAACCGAAATTTGGAAAAAAATTATAATTTGGAACTGTGTAAATGATTTCGTTTTTTTTTGCATTTTTTTAAACAGTCGCCATTTTGTGGATTTTTTTTGAGTTAGGGATTATAGTGACGTCTTTCCTAATTATGAATTATATTGTGGAAAAGAGAAAATCTACACAGAACAAAAGATGTTACCAAAAATGTTATTTTTTAACTGCCTTATTGTTTTCCTGTTTTTTTTTTATTAACTTTTTTTTGTGCGATTTTCGATATATTTTATATATCTGTTTCAAAGTTATGCGGTTTTTAGAATCCATGTAACGCATCTTCACTTTTTCTAAGTCATAGTTTTTTTTATGCGATTTATTTTTGTGTGATTTTCCGCGGAACGCATCTACCGCACAAAAAAAGTTTTAAATGTATCAGTGTAACTATTTTAAAAAAATCCCAACAATGCGCACGAACTTTTGGACTGACCTAATATTATTATCGCGGCGACCTTGGTCGAGTGTATATGTGTCTTGTCAAGTTCTAATCAATATTAATCAATTAGTGCGGTCAAGTGCTTAACAATATTAATTAGTACTAATTACCACGCACGAAATCGTCGTGTGCGCGTGTATGGACATTCTTAATCATACATAATATAATATAAAATTGCAACAATAAACGGCGATAAAACTTCTAATTTTAAATTAACGTGCATTTACATAATTAGTGCTGCTAAGCACTTATATATTATAATTGGTTTCTATTGCCATGTACGCATTGTACGCGCGTATGTGTGTAAAGTTTTGAAATAATTTATTTATTTTAATAAAATTAATTCTGTACATTGAGTCAAATGCCTTCCCCCGAACAAACAAAAAAAAGGGTGGCGCCGCAAGCCCGCGCCCTCGCGACAGCGGATTTCTTAAAAACAAAAACTGTCAAAACTGCAACCACTGGCTCCAATGCCAAGCTTACCAAAACTAGCCGAAAGGTCGGGCTCGAAACAGCAAACACCGAATCCATCACTATAGATGAGGAACAACTAATCGAGACCCCAGCAATTCATGTGGAGGAAGTTACGGATGACACCTTTCAAAATGAAATAATTGAGGACGTAAATTTGAACATGGAGCAAGTCACTGAAGTCGACACGGATGCCGCCCTAGATGGGATCGATGGATCCTTTAGGGAAGTGTTGGAAATTATGGCCAGCAAATCATCGAAGATTCCTAGAGAGTTATCGTTAAAGATTTTGGGAGCATTGGAGCGATGTAAAACTTTTGCGATAAGGCAAACGCTCAAACTTACTCAAACTGAGGCAAAACTTGCGGAAGCACTTAAATCTCCAATAGAAAGATCCACCCCGAGCTACAGCGGAGCTGCTAGAACAGGAGCGGTCTCTGCCGCTCCCCTTCCACATACAAACCAGCTAGCGCACACTGTAAATCTGAAGGACTTCCCCCCTCTTAGGGCGAAATGCCTCCCGACTAAAGGAGTACCCTTAGAATGGGTGAAGAGAAAACCGGCTCCAACAGTTCTGGTGCGGCCAACGGAGCCAGCGCCAGGAGTCTCATCGGAAGTATCCTTGAACAAACTAAAAACGGCTTTTACTCCTTCGGAAATGGGAGTTGCCATCAAAACAATGCGAATGGCAAAAGGTGCCGGAGTTGTGTTATGTCCCCGCACTATGGAAGAGGCTAAATTCATGGCCGGAAACACAAAAATTGCAGAGGCCGGTCTCCGAGCCGAGCTAATGGTCGCACCCTTACCAAGACTGGTATTGGCTGGAGTACCAAAGAAAAATGCAGAGGAACTAATTAGCGATATTTATGAAGCAGCACTGAAAGATGTCCTTCCCAAGGAGGATTTCATTAAGGGTTCTAGTGTCCGCTCTCTGCGTTTTAGGGAAGGAAAAGACAGGGGCACGCTCATTCTGAGCGTGCCACCTTTGGCGAGGCACGCCTTAATCAAGTTAAAGGAACTATATCTAGATTGGACATTGTGCAAAGTCAGAGATTACATCCCGGACTCAAGATGCTACCGATGCCACCAGTATGGGCATATCAGAGCTACATGCAAGGCAGAAGCACCCACTTGCAGCCACTGCGGCCAAAGCGGACATGAATTAGCGAACTGCAAAGCAGAAAAGGAGCCAAACTGCTGTGCGACCTGTACGGCCCTGAAAAAAAAACGCCGCCCATCTTACGGGCTCGTGGAACTGCCCAGCCTTCCAGGCTAATGTCAAGCGAGACATTGAAAGAATTAATTATGGATAAGTCGTCTCACGTCCAATCAAAAAACTCGCGCACACCGCCCATTCACTTCGGGCAGATCAATCTAGGCAGATCGAAAGCAGCAATATCTGAACTGCACAAGTTGGCCACAGAGTATAAACTAGACATTGTTCTGGCGCAAGAGCCGCCTCATCACTCCGGAACAATCCCAGGACTTGGAAATGGCACTCGAGCGATTTTTGCGGATCCCAAACCGGGAGCCGCAGTCATCATTTATAACAGGCAGGTCGAAGCCATGATGCTCGCGCAGGCATCTGGCAAACACCACGTCTGTGCAGAAATTAAAGTCGGAGGAGAATCATTCTACGTAATCTCGTCTTACTTTCAATTTGCCGAAGATCCAGAAACAATCATCGCAGGGCTACAGAACGCAATGAGCATTCTTGAAACCGGGCACAGAGCCAAGATCCTAATCGGTTCAGACACAAATGCGCACTCATCACTATGGGGTCCGCACAAAGCAAGGTACTATCCCTCTGAATCGAGAAGAAATGACGCTGTGGAAAATTTTATCATGGGCAATGACCTTGTTGTCATTAACGATCCTAGTAGCCCACCCACTTTTGCCGGTGTTATGGGCACCAGCCACATAGATGTCACAATGACAAGCCGATCGCTTGCAGGAAGAATCAGCAACTGGCATGTGAAAGAGTACGCAACCTGTAGCGATCACAACTTGATAATTTTTGATCTACCTCAGATTGCAAACAGAAACAACGCAGAAATACAGGTGTCTAGTATCCCGCCACGCTTTAGATCGAGGAAAAGAATAGAGGAGCTAGATGAGCCTCTAGCTAAAAAAATGGAGAGTTTTGACAGTGTCGTACTTTGCCATACTCTAGGCGCGGAACAAGCTGCAGAAAAACTCAATGCTGCTATCATGGAGGCGGCTGAGGATGGACTTGGAAGATCTTCCGCCACAAGGAAGTCCGTACCCCCTTGGTGGAGCGCAGAATTGTCCCTACAAAGGGCGCTCCTTCGCAGAGCGAGGAGGAAATGGCAACTAGCCAAGAGAGACAAACAAAACTGCCCTCCTGACGAATTAAAAAGACTTGCTGTCTTTAGGAAAAGGCTAGCAGCCCAATACAAGATGGCCATTGGTAAGGCTAAGCTGACATCGTGGAGAGAGTTTATTAACGAGCAGAGGAGGCCAAGCCCCTGGGGGCCAGCATACAAAGCCATTTCCACGGGACCCAGCAAAGTCAGTGCTGGAATCCGGGACCCCACTACGAACATTATTGCCACAAACATGTCTCAATCCATGAACTTCTTACTAAAAACTCTGTTACCTCATGACACTCCAGAAACGGACCTGCCGATACACAAAGCCATCAGAGCAGAAGCCTCATCAGAAACTTCCCATGAGGGGCCAAATGCTACTCTGCCCGACTTGGAAGAACTAGAAGAACTGGTTAAAAACCTAAACTCCATGAAGTCTCCGGGAATAGACAGAATTGATGGCAGGATAATCAAGCGTGCATACCCCCAAATTGATGTCGACCTCTGTCATATCTACAGAGAATGTTTCCGCTGCGGAGTTTTCCCCAGTTGCTGGAAGGTGGGACTGGCGGTGATACTGCCCAAGGCGAAAACGGAAAAACCACCCAGCGAGCCAAAGGCCCATCGGATTATCGTTCTCCTTCCACTACTTGGTAAACTGCTGGAAAAAATAATGGCTAACAGACTGAACTTGACTTATGAAGGCACTAAGCCTCTTTCTGACAAGCAGTTCGGTTTCAGACCAGGGAAGTCGACTGTGCATGCCTTACAAAAGGTCATCAGCACAGTCGAAAATTCCAGCTCCAAATACGTTATGGCATTACTTCTTGATTTCCAAGGAGCTTTCGACAACACCTGGTGGGATTTGATCATTATTAGACTTCGAAGAAGTGGAATTCCCACCAATTTGATCAACCTCACTAGAAGTTATTTGTCTAACAGAACCGTCGTTGCTCAGGCAGGAGGTGAGATGATTGAACGCAAGCTCACAATGGGATGCCCGCAAGGCTCTGTATTGGGACCACTACTGTGGAACATCGTGCTTGACGACGTTCTACAGTCTGCGCTGCCAACCGGCTGTGACCTCGTAGCCTATGCCGACGACCTCACCATATTGGTTTGCGGGAAATCTCGCCGAGAAATCTCGGATAGAGCTAACGAGGTCACCAGCTTTCTTTGGGACTGGAGCGTTAGAAACAAGCTTACATTCGCGCCCAAAAAATCAGTAGGGATCATGCTGAAAGGCCCAAAAGGGCTACGCGCGCCGTCAGTCAAACTGGGCGGAGATGTGGTGCCATTCAAAAAGCACACAACCTATTTGGGCGTCACGTTAAGCGAAGGATGCCAGTTCAAACAAAATATCGCTGTCGGGACTGCCAAAGCTGCAAGGGCGTTTAGCAAGATGTCCAGACTTGCTGGAGCGAATTGGGGCCTTAGCAGGGATAACATGCGCATCGCCTATGATGCCATATATGTCAGCATTGCGCTATACGGAGCCGGGGCATGGTCCGAAAGACTAGGAAGATACGGCATGTGCAAAACCAGCCATAGACGCCTTAACAGTGCACAAAGACTGCCGCTACTCCGCATCACCGGGGCCTACCGGACAGTCTCAACAGACAGCCTCCCGGTACTAGCTGGAATATTACCCCTCGATCTAAAAATGCAGGTCAGCGCCTGCAAATTTCGACGGGAAAACGGACAAGTAGTTAAAGTCGGCAAACAAGTCCTCAATCCCGAGGACGTGACGATTGTGGGTTCGAGAGATCTGAGAGAGTGGGCACGGAGGGCTGCGTTGGAGGAATGGGAGTGTAGGTGGTCATCTTCGACCACTGGGCGCCATCTTTATTTGTTCTTCGACTCCGTTCAACGGAGGAATAAATTTCCTTGGATATGTCCTAATCACTGGACATCACAGTTCCTCACGGGACATGGCCGTTTTAGCGCTCACTTAATGGGGCTTGGCCTCGCGAACACCTCGGAGTGTCCATGCGGTGATCGGTGCATGGACGCAGATCACATTCTGTGGTCATGTCCTGGGATGGCATCTGAAAGAGAGGAGCTCCTACGCCGAGTGCGCGCGTCACGTGAGGGGCCTGTGGGACACAAGGATCTGGTAGCCCGTCCTGGTGCCTTCAGCGCCTTCAATGCATTTTGCACAAGTTTCGGCGCTAAAGGCGCTCCAGGTGAGTACTACGAGGCGCATTGGATCGATCCAAGAACCCTCGTGGCTGACGCTGTAACTTAACATTCTAGGCCTCCGCCCCCAACTTTCTCGTTCTTTCACTCTCGTAACCCACACAGTGGCCGTGCGTTTGCCTCCATTTCCCTCTTTGAATTGATTAAATTGATTTATTTATTTTATTTTTGTTATTTATCTATTTAAGTTATTGAACTATTTTATTTATCTATCATCAATTATTGAGTTATCTTATTTATTTACCTATTTTATGTATTCAATTTATTTACTTATTTAATTTATTTGCTCATTTGTTTGTCAGTCATTTACTTATTTAATTAATTAGTCTATCTATTTATATATTGATGTTTATTTTACTATTATTAATTTTAAATCTTACTATTATTTATTTGTATTATTTATTTACTTTATTTATTTATTATTATTGCCTTTTTGGGTTTTTATTTATTTACTTTATTTATTTATTTATTATTGTTTTTGTTTGAAATTTATCTATTTATTTTATTATTTATATATATTTTACTTTATTTTAATTCTATTATTATTATTTATTATTTATTTTATTTATTATTATTATTTTATTTTTTATTTATTTATTTATTTGTTTATTTATTATTATTTTTTTTGTATTATTATTATTATTTATTATTTTTATTCTATGTTGTTCTATGTTCTATTTATGATTATTTTTATTATTATTATTATTATTTTTTTTTTTTTTTTTTTTACTTACTTTTCACCTGCGTATTTCACAAGTTGAGTCTGGTAATATAGCGAGTGCTGTTATAGGTTGAATCTCAACCTGGGTACATGCACGTTTTCAAAGAAAAAAAAAAAAAAAAAAAAAAAAAAACAGAGTGTTAATATCTGTGATTTATAAATTGTTATGTTTATATATTGTACACTTTTGATTCTTTGAATAAAATAAATATTGACCTAATATTATGATTACGCCTGGGTCTCATATAAGGTGGATTTATTACAACACGGTTTTGATAAAACATAGATGATTAATCGTACCATATTTGTGTATAGCACGTCTTTTATAAAAACCATTATTTAAAAAAAAATCACTAAATAATAAAAAAAAATCGAGGAGAATTTGTTTCGGCTGATATATTATCTGCCAAAAAGTCTACTTCAGAATCCGGGAAGGCTACACACCAAACCAGATATTCAATGTGGATGAAACGGGAATATATTGGAAATATATGGTCCGTAGAATCTTGCATCAAAAAGCGAAAAACATTCGAAGGGATTTCAAGATGGCGGAAGAAAGAATACCTTTACCCTTATGTTCTAATTCTTCCGGAGTCCTTAGTTATTAATTAGTCCTTAAGCCCTCGAGCACGAATAGATATAGTTAACGAACTGTTTATTGGGGAGCAAATAAAAAGGCATGGATCATAGCCATTATTTTAAAAGACAAACTCATACTGCAAAAATATTAGATGATCGTGATCAAGATGAGAATTTAACAGTTATATAAACATGAAAAAGTCTATACAAAATTGTGTCGATGTGGTTTCTGTATACACTCTTAATGCTCTAAATATGGTATTTTCTGGAGAAAATATTGTACCACCAATAGAAGATGAGTATCAAAATACAATTAATATTTGTCGTGGTTTTGATGGAGAATTTGATGATTTTGATGTTCAAGATATTAAATAAGAAATATTGGAGGATCTTACAATGAACTATGAAGAATTAGTCGAAATGTTGTCGTAATTAATGAGACGAAACCTGGATTTGCCTATTAAATTGGAACATTGTTTCAGCATCGAGTTTTGTTCGATAGCTTTTGAAACACATTGTATAAAATGCATTTCTGATTATGCAATTCATCCTTCATAATTTGTTGTGGTATAATACGAAACACCTGCTGAATTCAGAAAGCCATTATATACTTAAAACACCTTGACATCCAAGCGGGGTGAATATACATATAACTGAAATATGTCTATCTGTTGGCTGTATTATTTCAATTTTACATTGGATCAAATCATTTTACATGATTCAGAAAATGATCAAATTTTAAAATCAAGTGTTGAAAACCTTTTTATTATACTTTTTTTGGGTGCCTTGATTTACGTATGCTGGACCATGAACAGTGAAATGCTTTAGAGAGCATCCTGCGGAGTATGTGGTCTCTCAAGAACCGTACAAAGATATTGAATCCCAAAGCACAATTTTGCGAAACGTATTTATTCACCTACACGAAGCCACTTCCTATTAAAAAGGAGTGTATTATTTAAGACTTCAATGTAACAAATCTTGAAGATATTTACTTTTCGTTGAAGTTGGCGATGCGAAACGACGCAATGAAAGGATTATCGTCTACGTCGGTGGCTCGTTATTGCATCTATTTGTTCGATTCAAATTATTCCTTTCTTCGCATTGGAATTGATTGAATTAATTTACGGAAGCTGAGTCCTCGGTAGAAATTTTCGTTTAATTTATAGTTCGGAGGCGTAGAGTACAACTCTGATAAGCCCCCGTCTTATTTACTTCTTCACAGACAGATACAAAGCGCGGCATTAATGGATTGTTTCACTTTCTCGGCGAAGAAACTTTCAATTACAAAGTTGAATTGAAAATCTCCTCGTTTTGCGTATAATCGCTTGACGGTTTATTTCTGATCCTTAAATTAATAAGTGTGTTGAGCTAATGTGCTACACGAGCGTTGATGGAAACCAAATTGTTCGGCGAATTGAGTTGAACTATGCAAGAAACACATTAGGGATTTTGCTTCTCATGAGAACAATTATACAAGAGCTATACCGTTCTATTTATAAAATAAAGTACACTTTACAGTTTTAACCAAATGCGTAATGAGGATTTATCTGTGCGTGGGTTGCCAAGTAAAAAGATGATGAATACATACTAAATTTATTTTAACTCCCCAAAAAAATGATTACATTCACATTACAGTAATTTAATAATCGTAATTTTCTACTAATAACATAAGATAAAGCTGAAAAAACACATGTTGGCTCGATCTATTTCATGTAGAGACTTGGTGTTAAGTTCCAGTATTACTGTATCAAACAGTTCTTTGCAACTGCTTTTCTATAGAAGACATTCTTTGGAGATTTTAAGGGTATCATCAGACATGTAAAATAAAATTATCGACTGCAAACACATTATTATGTGTATCGAAAATTAAAACACATTTACTGAGCAATGTCGCCGTCAAACTCAAATTAGATATAATCCTGGTCCAGGAACCTCCTCACGCATTTGGAGTAATTCTGAACGACCTTTATATTATGCTTTTGAGTTACACCTCAAGCAGAAACCTTGTGTGCGCAGAAATCGTGTGAAGAGGTGATCCTATCTATGTGATCTCCAGCTATTTTCAATTCGCAGAAGAACACGTTGCTGCATTAAATGCTGCTGCCCTACATTGGGCCAAGTAGATCAAACAAAATACTAATAAGAGCTGACACAAATGCGCGCTTACCACTATGAGAACCGATACAATCTAGTGAAACAAATCGACGCAGAGATGAAGCAGTAGAGGACTTCATCCTAGGGAATTCAACGACCCGGATAGACCACATACGTTTGCTAGCCTGGTGGATTCCAGTCACATTGACGTCACTGTTGCCAGAAGAAACATCGCGAATAGAACTGACTTCAGAATTTCGAGTGAAAGAAAACGCAACCAGCAATGATCATAACTTGATCACATTTAACATAGCCGAATCCACTACAGACAGAAATTTTAAAGCAAACGATTCCGCATCAGCAATTCCTCGTCGATCCAGGAAAGGTATCGAGGAGCTTGACGAGCCACTAGCTGATAAACTGAAAAGTCTACAGAATCATCGTTCTCCTGTCATTGTTGGGGAAAGTTCTAGAAAAGATTATTACCAGTAGGCTGAACCTGGTATTCGAAGGTACTAAGCCCCTGGCAAATAATCAGTTTGGCTTCCGGCCGGGAAAATGCACACTAAATGCCATAGAAAAAGTGCACTGTAGAAAGCTCAAGTAGCAAATACGTCACTGCAATATTTCTAGCAATTCCCGCAATTCTATACTGTAAAAATAGCGTGGACCATAAGATATAGATTTTCGAAAACTTAATGTATATAAACAAAATTGCAGAATTTGGAGCAATACAATATTAATTATTAACTGAATATGATCCAAAACACTTATTGAGCTATTATTATAAAAACATTAATGGGATTAAAAAATCATATAAACACATTTTTTAAAGTCAAATTAAAATGAATTGCCTTTGTTATATGATTTTTTGATAAAAGGGGAATACTTTGAAATTTAATGTAGAACATCAAGTGATTGTTAACGATAATGGCAATTAATTTACAGTATCATTATGGTAAATATTAAATTTACTCCAATCTCGAAAAGTTGATAAAACATATAACAAAGAAGCGCAGTAATTAATCATAGGAGCCTATGGATCCTGGCGAAGACTTAGCTTATCCTGTGTATTACAAAAGACCTGTACAATATTTTATCAATTATTCTCCTAGTAGTTTATAGCTCGATTAATTATTCAGCAACATTGTATATACATTTTCATATTTGATCACGATTATTATGTATTCGAACAATTTTTAATAAGTCAGTCGAACGTTTTTTTGGTACACGTCTTATGTGAAAGAGATTTTATTTGATATTTCTATCAAAACTAGCAACCATACGGCATGCGTTGCAATGTCACACGCGCTTTGTGATTATTTTAAAAGAAATATAGTAGAATAGCTATGCGATGTGTTGCTGTGGGCCACCTTTCTCTCCCTGCCCCGCAGCCTCGCTTCCCTTCACCAGACTAATATACGCAAACATGGTGCATCTGTTAAACATCTCTCATACGCCCAATAACTCACCAAAATTTCATCGCAATTGGATGAAACAAACAGATTTTTTTATATATACAGATTGTTTTGCACATGGACCGACATTTTTTTTCTGGTGTCTAAGGGGTTCTTTTTCTACGTTTCACACATAAGTCTAATATCCTAAGTATCAGAATTGTCGAAATATAACATTTTGAAAAAAACGCCCAAAATATCTAGTATCAAAATTTTTTGATACTAGATATTTTGGATAGATATAGATACCTTTCTAACGATATGCTACGTGTCATATAAATCTAGTTTACCTACTAATTTTTCAGAGTCATTATTAAGAAAATACTTTTCATGCTTACGATGTTTTTATTAAATTTATTTACAAAATATCGTCAAATTGGCCACATTTGCTTCGTATACACGTACAACACCTTTTCGTTATATCAACTGTGTTTTTCAGAAGTAGCAATTCCTTTTTCATTTATGCTAAGGCAACGCTTTTATTCCTTCAATTGGGATTTCTTTTGTGGGCACCTGTGTTGTATAAATTAATTCTTTTAGTGGCCCTATTCCGTGGCTCGTACTGGCTTCAGACCTGACACCACAGGATTTCTTTGCTTGGAGGCGTTTCTTATTTCGTGACTTATCTCTAGATCTGACACAGTGGAATTTCTCGCACAAACTCCAGACCTGATACTACTGGATTTCTTTATCTAGGTCTTTGTCTTAGTGTATTTATCTGCAAATTAATCCTTGAGAATGAACCCGATAGATGGTTCGAAAAATTGGATTAAGGTATATTTTTAAATATAATTTTTCCTTTAAACACCAAAACGTGATTACCGTTATGAATGTTTGAAACTGAATCAGAATGAAAACTGAAATAAAAAATAATAACAATTCAAAGTCCGTTATTTTGAGCAGCGAGTGACCAAGGAAAAAACTGATCTGTTCGATCATAATTGAAAACGCATTAAACTACTATTTTTTTAATCGAAACATCATTAACTATGGCATAAATTCGTAATGTATACATAAATTGACTAGAAACCCTAAATATTTCAACAAAAAGACACTCCGACACAAATCCTGTTAAAGTTAATCTTTGCTCAAAGAGAAAGTTTCATCACTTTATTAACACTTAACAATGTTCTTTGTGTTCATCAGACTTGAATTCCGTAGATTTATTTATTTATAGTGTTTTAGAAGATAAGTTGACCTCTTAATTAACTAAATTTGTGAAATACGAGTGTTTTTAATATGATTTAATAATTTGAAAATCTATAATTTTGATCACATTTTTTGCTGGTGGATCCTCAAAATTATTAAATTAAATCTTTTCCAACTATTTCATATTAGCCATATATAGGTCATATCAAGCATTTTTCTTTTTATTTTATTTTTTTAATTAAAAATACAAGATTATAACATCTGAAGTGTTCATTTGGCGGATAAAAATAGGCACCCTCGGAGGTTAAAAACGTCTTCCAGCATCACTCGAACGGGGCGAGTCGCTAAGTGATTTCACCGAAAAGCACTTTATGAGATCAGTTGTTTTGTTGGGTGTCGCAGGAGACGGAGGATAGAATTAACAAACATTTTGTTTTCGTCGAGATTACTTTCTCTCGTATTATTCAAAACATTTTATATTAATTGGAGAGCCGTGAAATAATAGATTATCCACTTTCGAAGCGCCCTCTTAATTACACCCATCGCCATCAACCGTTCGTTACCCCCGATGAAATAATTTGCGATATTACCTAAAACAACACGACCTTTCATGAGAATCGTCTCGTTATTTCATTTAACGACTCTAAATTTTCACCGCAATGTGAAAATTTCATCTTTCGCAATTTAAAGCCGGTTTTCTGCCTTTGTTGCCCGCCATCCATTGTAATGAACATCGTACGTACGTGTATCATTTTGGCTGTCAAAATTGAAGGGCGAAATTCGGCTGTAACTTTCTATCTGTCGTACTACTAATGTATTGTAATTGACAAAACGATCTTTCTGCTCGGTTTTGCAGACAGTAGGATGTCAAACGATTTGCGGTGAACTCTAGCGAATTGTATTACATTTTCAATCAAATGTTCTACAATAGAAACGAAAATAGCGGGTTTGCTTTGTTAATTTCTGCGAAATCAATAGAAAGGCTTGAAAAATCAAATAATTTGTTAAATATACAGTCGATCCGAAAGCTCATTTTAAAGTATACATCTTTTTTATACCACAAAATTCATTATTAACCCTCTTAATTCAGCACAACAATGGCAGCACTTCCACAAAGTGCCAATGACGATATATCGTTGAGTATGCGATGGCACTAGGGAATCCAATCCCGAGCCAAAATTTCGATCCCGGGATTTCGGAATTGCATTAGACTATCCCGGGATCAGTCCTGGGATCCCAGGATAGGACTTTTTAATAGTTTTAGAAATTATATTGATAAATTAGATCAAAAAATACTAATAAGTCTATTTGTTTAATATAAAAAATAATTTTAAGGCAAAAGAATTTTATTTATTTAAAAAAAGATAAATATATAATTCAAAAATAGATAAATAACACTAAAAAAAATCAAATATTATTTTGAAAATATGCCCGAAGTAAAACTCGCAAAATTCCCGATTTCCCGACAAATTATTTATTTCCGTCGCTGCAGATGAATACTTATATACTATAATACTATGATTTGATTCGTAATTATATTACAGACGAACACAAAAACTCTAAATCCCGTATGTATTATATTTCATAACGATATTCCCATTATTAGAGTCGATGTGTAGTAAATACATCACCGGTAGGGAAAGGTAAGACAGGTTAATATAATAATTTGAAAAACATATATGAATACATATATTATACAGTTACTGCCTCTAAGCATCGCCTAAGCTCGCCAATTAGTAGTTACGCCACTGTATCCAAGCGTCCAGATTTCGGCGAGAATGTATCTATTTAGAAGCCTTCAACGTGCTGGTGAGGTGTGCGATTCCTATTAGATAAAAATTTCAATCGCGAATTTTTGGGATTACGTTTATTAATCCCGGGATTAAAGAGCACCTAAAACTGTCCAAGATCCCGGGATTGGATTCCCTAGATGGCACCCTTATAATCGAATAAGAAGAGAGCTTACACGTGTCATATGAGAACGTTCTTAATTACCATTAAGGAATGAATAGAGAATGATGCATATGAAAAAAAGGCTGTTGTGTAATTTAACTCTTTCGATGGCCCTATTCCAGACCTGACACCACTGGATTTCTTTGCCTGGGGACGTGCCCTATTCCTAAGCTGATGTAGTCTCCAAATCTGACACCACTGGATTTCTTTATCTAGGGACATTCAAAAGAATTAATTTACAAGAAAGTGCTTACAAAAAAACCCTAATTAAAAAAATAATCGCCGCCTTTGCAAAAATAAAATGGGAAATGCTACTTCAGACAATAAATAAATTTAATAAAAACGTCTTAAGCATAAAAAATATTTATAAACTACTTGTTGAATGATTTGTATGACATATACGAGATATTGTTGGAAAAAGTATTTAAGAACTTTTTAAAACTAAACTAAAGTTCAAAATAGTTGTTAATTTTTTGTTTAAAGAATTTATAAGATGACATTTCTCATTCGTTTGCACATTTTATGTAACTATGACTTTTGAAGCTCAGAAATATTTTTCTTTAAATCAATTGTATAAAAATTAATAATTAAGATCAAAAATACATAGAGATAGAGATGATCAGGAATTGAATGAAAATGATCTTGTCTTAACTATTATATTTTATTACGGAGAGAGAGGAAAGATCTATGAGTCAGCGGGAAGGACATCTTCTCTCATTCAAGGCTATCTAATGACTTCCCACACGTCATAATAAGACGGGAAGCGATAAGCGGGATGCAATAGATTTCTCTATTTTTTCTAATAATTTTCGACACTCGACATTAATTTATTATATTTTTATAATAAGCATCATTCTTATTTTTTTTGTTGATTTTTTTACTCCAAACTTATTAAATTACGTCAAATTTGGCTAGCCCTAAAAGGCTTAATAATATTTCAATATACAAAAACATCCATGAAGTTAGTGCTGTGAATTTTATACATAACGTTTGTAAGAAGTTAAGACTCAATATAACAGTCAAATTTGATTGATGGCATTCAAAATGTTCTTGTTGATATGATGCCCTACTTAGATTCAAATGAAGTTATGCCAAAGATATTAACAGTAATGGATGAATGTGAAAACCACCCTCGAACTATACGCGAAATAGTCAAAGTTTCAACAACAAAAAACACACGTTCTTAATGAAACTCATTTCTTACAAGTATTATCAGAATATGAAGCAGACTTTGAGTGACGTTTTACAATAAAAGGAACGTATTATGCTTCAACATGTTACGAAGAAATATCACGTGGAAAGACGCATAAAACGAAACAATCTACCCTTATTGTATTAAGCGCTACTTCTTGTTGTCACATATTAAAAATCAAATATATTGCGATTCTTTCTAAATTATTTTTGCTTTTATGCTAAATTTCGTTAGAATTATAATCTAATTTTAAAAAATTTAATGCAACCCCATATAAATATTTGAGACTGTTATTATAAATAAATATTTTTGGCCATCTGCCTTAAAGCATAATGCATTTATTAAAATTCACCTAGGTGCATCAGCTGCTAATTTAGGCCATATTGTCCGGGATAAACTCAATTAACCGGAATCTACTGTATAATGAGCGCCTAATTTCGTCCTAATATTTGATCATAATTCATGCTATGTTATGTATAAATTGAATATTATTTTACAATTACTTATAAATATCATTATATATTAATTAGTCAATTTAAAAATTTATATATAAAAACAAGAAATGTGCTAAAACTGTCAATTATTATCCCTGGGGGTGTGCCAAGCATTTATAGCCAATTTGACATCGCATAGCTTCTAATGAATATCAACAAAAGACGTGGGAGTTGTTCTGGAGCTATTTGAAGCTCCTGAATTGCCTCAATTTAGAAGGAAAGCACCAAATCTCGTAAATTGTAGAATATTGTTCGTCGTCGCATGCGTGTATGCTCTTAATCAATGATATTCAAAGAGCGTCTTTAATGCAAATATACACAAAGCCAATGCGACCAATCCCACTACTATCTATTAATTTATTTGAAGTGTTAATCCCTTCATTTAGGAATAGACCTCAGAAGACTTGGTCTGCAATTTGCTTAATTGAATTGTGGCACCGTAGAAGGTCCAATTTGCGGCGAAGCCAACTTTGCATAACTTAGATCCGCTGCGATTAGGGATGCTTCGAAACTACACCTACGAGTGCACAGAATCGATTTAAACCGGCTGGGAGATTAATAATTTATCCCGATTGTGTGCAATTGGCTTGCTGCATTTTAAGGCAAAAGAAAAAATAACAATGAAACTCCATTCGATCCCTGAACAAAGCATCAAATGGTTCCTGAGGAGTGATAGCACTTCAACCGCAGCAAAGATTGGGCATCTACTGTTGTTTTCAAGCTTTCAACACCAAAAAAATCTAATTAGTCCAAATTTCTCATCATATAATCGACACTTTTATAGAGTGAAAATTGTGCAAAAAATTCAAATTCATCCCACCATTTTTAATTGTGCATAAAGATAGCTTGGGCAATATTCGATCAAATCAACATTTTGTAACTTTACATCAACACCCAACGTTTATTGTCTTGGACGGGCTGCTTTTTGCTATCGTCAATTTGAAGTGGTAGATGGATTAATAAAATATCAAAAAAAGACGCCTAACAGTTTTTCCGTGTTTCCCGGAAAGTGTTGGCGGAATCTCCTCTAATTTAGCAGTGCTTTGAGTATCTGCACGTTTTTTGTCGTTCCATCCTTTTACAGCTTTTATTCTCATCCCACAGGAGCTCACACATCACGTGTCCCAGACGAGCCACCAGAGCTTCGTTCATTTCTAATGTTCTTACATGTCCATTAATCTTCGGCGGAAAACATCACGTTTTTATGTCGGAAACCCGTTCGCCTAATCTATTAGCCATTGAGCTCCAATTGAAAAAATGGCAATTTACCAACGGGAATGCTTCACAAATCTCGATGGGCTTGTCTTTTTTGCTTTGCTCCTTTCAAGAGCTAAATTACTGTGGATTAACAACATATTTTTACATCTGAAAATTGTTTTTATTTTTTTGATAATATTTCAAACGCCATTATCATTTTATGTTAAGGGAAGATTTATTTTACTATTTCGTATTTATTGTTTGATTTTTTTACCTATATTTCTTCATCAGCGATGAATGTTCATCATCGAAACCATACATTGAAGTGATAAAACTGCCGAAACTGACAATATTCGGGAGGGAAATATTAAAATATCTTCAGAAAAAATATTCAATATAGAAAATGGGTTGCAACAAAAACAACAAGGGACTGGTATCTAAGAGTTTCTACTCATATTGTTGACAAAAACTTCGTTTTAAAATGTCAAATCATCTTCCATATATTGCTAAAATTTTCAGCCAAATACTTTTAGGTGAGTTGTTCTTGTGTATTATGAAATGAAAATATACTCTCCGTTCAAATAATTTCGCTCTTTCTATCCAACTCCCGTTGCATTATTCCCTAGCTCAAATAGTATGTTCACGTATGCAGATAAGGGCCATAATGTGATATAATATATATTTCTCGCAGAATCCTCGAAAATCTGACATCCCGAGGGAATGCGAAAGATGAATAATAAAATTGTCTAGGGTCGTCAATCTTCAATCCTGCAAATTTCCATTGGGAAGCAGACACTCTTAGCAGCATTAATATTGTGTTTCGTGTTTGTTGTCGTAAATTTGCATCTGCTCCGTAGCTGAAAGAGTTGCAGATAAAGAACATTTGTCTTGGCAATAAGTATCAATGTAGTTTTATTGTTCAAATTTATCTTTATTCGGGATCAAAGCTCTTTTCTAATTATTCTCCTTAACAACTGTAATACGAGACGGGTGAAAGTTTTCTTATAAACAAACTACGAAGCGCAGTCCGTCTGCAAAGTTCTCGGAGGATAATAAAGTCCTGACCGCTTGCGACCCCAAGCAATTATGCTACTGTCTTTATTTTACGTTCAAATTTTAGCAATGCAATTTATTTATTTAAGAATTTACAGACAGCTTTCGCCATAGTACATAAAAAAAAATATAAAGAACAACAGTTGAATTTCAAAAATATTTAGGAGGTGAGGTCGGTCGAAGCTGTTCTAACCAAAGCTGCAGCTCTACGAAATAGCATCTCGAGTTGGGGAATGCGCCTGTACAGGAGCATTCCGGATGCGCTGCAACTTTTGGACAGCCCAAATAGTGCTCTATAACAATTGTTATATTACACCCGGAACTGTCGCATGCTGCTCTAACGGAAGTGTATCCATAACTTCCCCGTGTAAAAGGACGTACAGTATGTCAGCAAAAGCTGACGCTTGATAACATCACTGCATTTGTAGAAGCGTCCTGCCAACATGTTCCCGTGAATGCAGAAGGCTCTTCTCTGCCTTTCTATATCGGCATCATCTCTGATCACCACTGAATTAGATATATTGAAAATCAGTTTGTGCGTGATGGTGTAATCTACGCAGACATCCAATAGCACTCTCAGAGCCTTAATGGAAGGTGCCGACAGAACCATGTAATCTGCATATAGGATGTGGTTCATGCACCTTCCGCCCACATGACATCCAACTGCAGTGGACTGGATATCGATACCCATAATATCAACAAGCTAACAAGTCGTAAACCAGAATATATACCTTTCACCCTCAGCTTGTCCCAAAGTAGGGTCCGGTCAATGACTGTCCAGGTGAGTGTTTCACTCTACGGTGCCCATCCATAAAAACTTTGGAGGAGGGGCAACCTTACGCTCGAAGGCAACAATCAAAACCTTGAATCAAACCCCAGAGGTGACCGAAAGCACCCTCGTCGGTTTGCTCATCAAATGCTGCTGAAGTAGCCCAGCTAACATGAGTTGGGTTATTCTGTGCTGCATACTCATAAAGTGGAATGTGGAACTTTCGATTAAAGGAGGAACAGGAGGACTAGCTGCAAAAGGTGACACGACTATCTTCAACAGCCTACAGGGGAGAACGTCTTTCAGCTAGTGCATACAGGGGAGAACGGCTTTCAGCTGCTCGAACGACGACTCGTTGTGACCGAACCAATAGGAGTACCACACGGAAGAATAATCCCATGCAGTTCGTCATCTGCTGCAGCCCCTTCAAACTTAGGTTGAACTCGTAGTGGCGTGGTAGTTATTTTGCATTTAAACGTAACTTCTCCCCTCTTTCTTTAACAAATCTTTGAAGCCAGTCTTTCTGCTGGAACTTGGCTCTGCACGTAGCGTTTCTCGGGGAATCAAAAGAACAGTGGAAGACACTCCTGTGTGGCTAGTCTGAGGATATCAGAAGAAGCGGTGCTCGTGATCGCAGGAATCCCTCCGCTGGACCTCCTAGCAATAAAGAAGGCCTTGGACTATGAAGATCCCAAAAATCGGAACAAACATGAACAGAAACTGAGGGAAGCCTGGCAAAAGAGATGGGATAACAAATACCGATCGTAAGTCGGTGGAAGGCCAGAAAATACGGCGAAATGACCTACCGCTTAACTCAGGCGCTCACCGGACACGGATGCTTCGGAGCGTACCTGAAGTGGATAGGCAAGGAAGCATCCGCCAACTGCCACCACTGCCAAGTGGAGATCGACGACGCAGAACACACCATCATAGACTGTGAGGCTTGAGCACTCCAGAGAAAACTGCTGAAACAAGCACTCGGGGTAGCCGAGCTAAACATCGACAACATGGCTCACAGCATGATGGGAAGCAAGAAGAACTGGGACCTTTTGGAAGAGATCCTGATCGCCAAAGAAGACAGTGTAAAAGAGACAGTGACACAGAGCGCCTCTCCAACAATAGAATAGGGCCAATTACAAGGCCAGACTACCTGTCCTCCTGAAGCAATGTGAAAAACAATACCAGGGGGACAGAGAGTGGGTAGGCACGACCGAAAAATCGTGAATCCCACTCTACCCAGAGAATGGTGACATTCACTGGGTATCTTGTAAAGATTCCCCGCCCACAGGAATAAAAAAAAGTCTGAGGGCACTCGGAACAGTCTCTGTTGTCAAGAGTCCAATATACCATTAAGTCACTGTCTATCCGATCTCAACATATCCTGCTGTGCAGTATTGGATGACTTGCTTGAGCGTGTATATGGCCAAGCTGTTAGACATGTTATTCTTGAAGCAATAAATAACTTTGAATCCGTGCAAGATTCTTAAGAATATAAGCAAGCCAAAATTGAAAATCTCCTGGATAGAACGAAAAATAAATATAGAGATGCTGGCGCAACTAAACCAACAACCCGAAGTGTTTACTATAATCAAAAAAGGAAATTTAGAGTTCTTTGGGCATTTATGCGCTACAAGATATATACACTTTTACAATTAATACTCCAGGGGGAGATTGAGGGTCGTCGCAAAACAAAAATGCATGTATACAATTTCATAGTTTTTTTAATGAAATAATTTTATTTGAATCTAAAATACTATTTTGAATACTCTAAACGCATTATTTCAAAGTAAAATAGAGGAGCTTTGATATGGACGCCATGATTTATTTCTCTGTATGAAATTTGATTAACATTTTCCATTCATTTGACTATCAAATTTTGCATTTTTAAAAACCTTGCATTAAAATAAATCCCATGTTTGTAATCAGACATAAAATCACCCTGCTCATTAAAATAAATATCGCTAAAAGCAAGCCCAAGCTTAGTTACACTGCAATATGGAATTAATATTAAATTAAGCATATGGGACTTTTTTACAGCATCGTTTCATTCAAAAGATGTTATAAATTTAATTTTTATTCACTTTATAAATGGACGACTAAAAACTATAATGTCTAAACAAATAGACGACAGAATTTCTCTTCTTGTGGATTTGACGGGAATTAAGCAATGATATTTGGACGCAACGTCTCATCAAATCTTGTTTTATGTCTATCTTAATATTTGAAATACCGGAAAGTATTAAAAATGACAATAAGAAATTTAAGGGATGTTTCATTAACAAAAAGGCTCAATACGTTTTACGAGTATTATTTATTTATTTTATTTGTGTCAGATACCTGTTCCTACCCCTAAATCATCAATCGCCAGAGTTAATTAATTTTAGACATTCATAGTAGTTGTAATAATTGGTGAATTATGAAATTATAGTAAAATTTAAATTAAATAAATAAATCTAAATAATAATACAATTAATTACATAATAGTCCTATTATATCAACAAATTCAAATAATTACTCACTAATGGTATGCTATCGAAATTAGAATTTATATGTTTTGCGTTTCATAAATTATTTCCATATCTTAACGATGGAATAACATTAGTTATATTTGTCTGAGAGCTTTTTTCGGGTCGACAAATTATGAAATGTGGTCGGAAGGCTTCCACGGGGCCGAAGAAACTTGCAAAAAAGCCGTTTAGCTCCGAAACGTGACCGAAATATTTCAAATACTTTTAAATATAAATGAAGTTTGCGGATTTTTCCCGAATCCCATCGCATAACTTTGGGCACAAAAATATCTCCTCCGGCCCTATTTCGCGCTGTAAATGTTTATCGAATTGTGCAAAAAGGGGCGATGTTTATTATGTCCGATTTGCTCATTCGTGGCCGACGTAATGGAAAAAGGACAATTTTTCATTTAAGTGCAAAGTTGGATCTGATTATGAAAACGGCGGCCATTGTCGGCGTCGACGACAAAGAATATCTGTGGTGCGGAAGATGGCTTTTTGGCCTGTCTTTATGGGAAAACTTCCCCCAAATACATAAATCATCACCTTTGGGAGCGACAATTTTGACCCCCACGAAATATGTGAAAGTCTCTAAAGCGTATTTAATTTTTTTTTAATCTCTTTGAGTTGTGGGGCTCATGAAACTCAATTTAACTTATCGTTGTCTTTCAAGTTTATTTTCGTTGCGAAAGCACTTTCGTTCAATTTGCCTGTAAAAATTATTCTGGACATACTTTTGTTGAAATGCTTCGGGCGAATTCGATCCACGTGGATTTGCATTAATTGAACCAATTGGATTCCCCCTAAAAAAAAAAGTTTTAATTGTTCTTCTTAATTGAGTCGACGCCAATGCACTAAATTAAAAGAAAGAAATTTTCACTAAAGTGAAAATTGCTACCGATCCTAAGTATTAAATGAACGAAAAATTCAATGATGTTTTGTTTAAATAGATTAATTCATACATCAGCACCCTACTTCAAGGCAAAGTCTAGTCTCGATTTGTCCTCTGATCATTCTCCCGTCATAGTTACGATGAACAGTCAAATAAGGGAAACATTAGCCCCTAGCTTTGAGCAATAACTGCACAAACTGGAACATCTTTCATGAACTGATCAACAACCACTTGATGACAAACATACCCCTTAAAACGAAAAAGAACCTCACTGACGCAGTTGAACTTTTTAATTTTTCTCTGCGGGAAACCGCCAGGAATTCAACTTCGGAATGGACACAAAAAAGAACTATTCAAACAACATCACCGCCTATCAAAAAAAAACGGAGAATGGACTAGAAATAGCAAAAAAGGCGGAAATATTCACTAGCCACTTGACGACAAACAGACATATGTGATCCATCCTATGTTTAAAAAAATACTAATTTTGATTAACAACAACTGAAAATGAGTTTTGTTATTAATCTTTGCATCATTTGCAATCTAGAAATTTATAATACGAGTATAAATACAGAAGAAAGAGTTATAAGTTGGAATTGACTCCATTAATAAACGAAATATCAGTCATGTAGCTATGAACACCTTTTTCTCGAGAACACTTTCTCCCGAAATTTCCATCACGTGCTTGCTGCCACGCGACGAAAGTTTGCAACACAATTTTCTTGTGAATTCGCTTTTATTACTTGAATTCTGCAAAAACTCACCCGGGGCTAAAAACACTGAATGCGAAGGAGAGTCACGAGTAGCCCCAGTCGTAAATTTAACAAATGACGAAGACAGGTGACACTCCGACGGCAATCCTTTAAAGGCTTTCATAAAAACATTTGGGCTTTCGGTAGAAACACGTGACGGCAACGTGACAGCTCCTATCTCACGCTTGCCGCCATTAAACCAAAGCTCACGCCAAAGCCTCTAATAAATATTGAGAAAACAACTTTTTTACATAATAGATTCATAACCAAGCCGAAAACACGTCTATTGTAGAAAAAATGTAAAAAATATCACATTCAACCTTTTTATTCTGAGCTACAGCATTTTTGAACTCCTCATTCATAAATTATTAATAAATGCTTGAATAAGCTTTTAAATATAAATTGATTTTTATCATGTGGCAAAAAAGATTAACCCCTACGGGAGTACTATCGGAGACCCTCCGTAACCCCCTCCACTATTCAGAAAGAGCACTCTTGTGCATTGAAGCTCCGAGGCGGACAGAGACAGAGAGAACATAGCGCAGTTCGGGAGACAGAGATGGAGAGCTTCCTCGCATACATCGCACGATTGTATAGATCGTTAGCCCAAATTTATCGACTAATAATGATTTCAACAAAAACATAAACATTTGATAGCATATAAGATCACGTCATTTCTTTACATAAACAATGCACAAAAAATCGATTCATTTGCTCCTCCTTTAGAAGGAAATGATAATTGGACAAAAACTCATTCAACGCGCAGCGAAGAACGGCAAGCAGCTAAAAAAACAACATTGTCGATAGCACACAATATTTGGTCATTTCTTTGCGCAAACAAATAACACACTTGAAATCGAAATCATTATAAGTCGATAAATTTGGGCTTAACGATCTATACAATCGTGCGATGCATGCGAAGAAGCTCTCCGTCTCAATCTCCCGTACTGCGCTAAGTTCTCTCTGTCTTTGTCTGTCTCCTAGCTTCAATGTGCAAGAGTGCTCTTTCTGGGACATGAGGATTCGGACATACGTGTATGTCCATGCTCCTCAACAGCTTAAATTTGCTCACTAACGAAAAGGTTAAGACATCAATAGAATATCTATGCATCACGTGACACATGACATGACTTACTTAAATAACTTAAAATAAATGGCATTCATTATCCTGAAAGTAAGTGTACTAATTTTTTATATTTTCTTAGAAAAAGTATATTTAAAAAAAATACAGGATATTGTTGATACACTTGTTAACTATTTTTCAGCATAATCGCCATCCCGTTCAATGGATGTGGTTAGCCATGGTACAGGCTTCTTTATGACCTACTTGGAGAACCCTCCCATCAACTCCTTTCCCAACTTCAGAACCGTTGTGCACCTGTTCATCGGTTGAAATTTTAATTCCATCCATTTGTTCTTTCAGGGAAAGTAAAAAATGATAACATGATGGTGCCAAGTCAGAGGGATGCGGGGGGGGTGATTCATAACATTCCAACCAAATAAGTCCAAGAGCGCGTTGGTGGCTATGACTGGGTGAGGAAAAGCGTTGTCGTGCAATAAGCATACTCCCCTCGTCAGCATAACCCTCCTTTAGTTTTGAATGCTCTTTTTGAGTTTTTTTAGGGTCTCAAAATATAGTTGTGCACTCGACTAAAAAAACTCGCGGGTGCTATTGACCCTCTCGCACATGGCGGGATTCCTTACCGACATCTTTCACGCAATTGGACACTTCAACGTGAATTTACGTACTACCGTATTCCTGCTATGATAACTTTGTTAGTAGATCTCATTCTACATCTCACTATTGCAAATCCTTAAAAAACAAAAAAAAATATAGACCGTAATTATTACAGTACACTTACTTTCGGGATATGCCTCATACATAAACAATATTGTACTGAGTTAATAAGAAGAACATATCTTTCTGCGGCCAAGACTTTCGGTCGACCCTCTTTTTTTGTTCTTCACAGAAGAGTGGAAAGAGACTGCTATTAATCTCAATATTATAATAAAACTTGATGCAAAATAAAATAATTGACAAATTTAAACATACAATATACCAGGATTGACTTTATGAGTTCTTATGGTCACCCTGTTTCCACTTTATATATTAAGCTTCACTTTCACGTTTTTTACCTTCTTCTCCCCAAATAGCAAAGCGTTGTAGACAGCTTCACTTCGAGTTATCCTTGCATTTGGAGAATTAAATCAAGAATGGTCTGTCATGGTACAATATAAAAAATTGTCGCTATTTTATGGCTTAAAAGCGTGCGTCATTTTGGTTTAGCCTTATTTTTTTAGGGGATGAAGTCTGGAAAAATTTCTACTCGATGTATTAAAATCGATCGGCGGTCTCGGATGCAATTTATTTTTCAGATGATCGTATGCTTTTATGGCCGGATATAAATCCTTTCTCTCAATCCCGGGAAATTTCTTTTTCCAACTTAAATGTCATTTTAATAATTCCGGAGGTTTCGTATAACTTTCATGGGGTAAATACGTGAGGGTAAATTGGTCGAGTTTTGGCGTAAAGTAGAAAGTGGCCGCAGAAGAGCAAGTTTTTATTTCTTCCTTCTTCACTCATGGGAATCAACTTTTTATAGTGTCACATGACTCGAAGCAATTCGTCCAAATAAATCTTATATGATGGAAGGGCATAATCGTCCTTTTTTATTCGGTTGGATAATTTTAAGGGGTGCGCTTAAATCGTGCAAATTTCGAAGAATCGTTAGCGACTGTACCAGAGGACGGTTGCTAAATAAATTATATGTGGTTAACATAATTTATGACGTTAACCTTTCCATTTCCGGTCATATATGTGTCAGGACCCTTCTCTTCGTTGGGATATATTTTCAAAGAGCAACAACTAAGGGATATAATAATTGCTTTGCTGCAAAAACAACTTTCGCAACTCACTGACCCCGCGCAGTCAAAGATGAATCTAATTATTCACGGTCAGGAAGTTAAATTACGAAAACCTAATTTCGCCAAAGCATGATACCGAAATTATACTACGCTTGGTGGATCTTCAGCAGAACTTACGCTCTCAACTTGAAAAATAACTCAATATCAACACCTTTCATCGAAACTCCCTCCCCCCGAGAAATAGAAGCGGTGCATCATTTCGACGGAAGTTTCAGGTTGCATTCCATCGGGAATACAATTTCAGGAACACTGCGCTAAAGCGTGGAAAACCCATCCCTACGCGCACACTACACTTTGTTTCCTCAAAGTCTCACGTATTTGCATAGATACTCATTTGAAACTATTCGAAATGAGTAAATATGCAAATTTTATTCGGATTCGCAAAAAACGATGCAACCCTCTCGTTCCGAGCATTCGTCTTCATATATTCTATTTTACCGCAATGTGTAATAAATGTGATATATGTCACGCGGAGGTCCACCAAATGGGTCATAAAGAAAAAAAAGGCCTCATTTAAAACAGTCACTGGTTCTTCCTTCTTTTGTGGCCCTGCTGGGAGACTTTGGCCGTAAAGCTGGAATAGAGTTCAAAGCATTGTACCTTTAAATTGTACCGGGTATAAGAAACCCTTTGAGTGCAACTACGATGAAAACTTAACAACACAACTGTGTGCAAAATAATACACACCAAAATAAACATGGCGCTCGGATATTCCACACCAAAGATAAATAAATGTACTCTTTTTTATTTGATTATATACACCATGCATTGTAAATTCAATAGTTTTTAATATCCCAAATATTCTACGTAATGTATTCGGCATTAACATCGGCTTAACGTTGTAATAATACACAGCTTCTTAAAAGACGTTTCTACTTTGTTTAGCCTAAAAATGATCGTTTTTTTAATATTTTTTTATGCAAAAAGTATTAAATATAGAATGTTGATTAGGCGATTTTTATTGAACATAAAAATATTTTTTTAAATTTGACAAAGTATAGTAGTGGAAGTGGGAGGAGCCACGTATGTCGATAAACGAGCGATGACATTCTTCACCATGGAAGTCTTAAGTCCTGAACAGGTGATTTATAGCAAAAATTTTAAGCATATTTTTATTTTGTATAATATCGTGTATAGAATAGACTACAATTAAAATGAAATATTAATAAATAAAAAAATAATGAGAAATTGAAGAAAAGTTTGTGTTTTTATCAACATTTTTTGTAGTTTTTTGTTCATTAAATCAACAATTTTAAATATATTTAAATAATTGTAGTCTTTACAATAAAAACGTTTATTATACACGTGTCTGCCAAATTTCATAAAGAATGCTTATCTAGGACGTGTGATAACACTTCCATGAGCTTGAAAAAAGTAGTCTCGAGAAAAACGCGTTTAAAGCTTCTCCTCGTCGGCTTATAACTTGGCGAATTTCATTTATATCGACTTGAAATTGACTGAACGTATTCCTTAACATTGCTTCTTTCCGATACGCATAAGAAAAAAAAGTTTTTTGTAAAACAAACAAAGTTATGAATTATTAAAATACTATATGATATTTGACATTCTTCCAAACAAAATCAATCACTTTGTTGCAATGAAATAAACCTAAGGATAACTCGAAACTGCTATCAGCATCTTTGTCGAGCACAGTGCCAAAAATTGTTGCCCAAACATATTAATAGATATCTTGTAAAATTTATTACAAGTGATTCGTGCTTGGAATTGCCCGAGTTTTAGATTGTGACACAAATCTTTCCTGCCAAAGAAAAATATGCATTTATATATTTAAAAATTTTTTTTACAAACATTTACAGATATGTTTTATAAACATAGAAGCAAAACTATTGTAGAAATATTTTTAATCAATTACAGGCAATCTAAGATGTAATGAATTTTGAATATGATCGTCGATGAATTGGATTGGAGGGATGAAAATGTTATACTTGCCGTGTACAAGGTGTATCCCAAAAGTCATGAAATATATTTTTTTAAAGGATTTATCTTCAATATCGGTACAATATGATAATATTCTTAGTACTACTCCATGAGCATTTGTACATGTTTCCACAGACTCTCCCATGCCTGATACGCCCATTCGAAGGCTCGACAGGAACCTCTTTCAGAGCTGTCATCACGACCGCTTGGATAGCCTCAATGCTGTCAAAATGACGTCCTTTGAAAACGATTTTAATCCTCAAGAACAAAAAAAGTCGGCTGGAACTAGATCGGGACTGCCGGGTGGCTGGGATAGAGTTGCCACGTTGTATTTTACCAGGAACTCTCGGACGTGTAGAGACATGTGGCTGAACGCATTGTCATGATGCAGCAACCAGGTAGTCTCTTTTCCTCAATCTTTCCAGAACATCCCCGTAATATACAGCGTTGACAGTCTATACTTGAAGTACTATCTCTTTGTGGATCACACTCTTGGTATCGAAAAGACGATCACAAAGTCTTGTGCAAAATTTGATTGCCCAACGTTGTGAGGATATATTCGCATCATCCGTAAGGGTCTCTTCCACCTCACCCATCCGATTTGAATACGTTGCGACCAGTAGAGACATGGCAAAAAATATATTTCATGACTTTTGGGATGCATCTTATATGAGAGTAGAGCATTAATGCTTTAGCTTTAACGATATGAACGTCGAGGATATTCAAAGAAATACTGAAAAAGAAGAATTAAATGAAGCAAGTTCGGTGGAAATGGCATCTGTAACATTCCAAAATGCATTAAGCAAGTCCTAAACTCGGCAGAACAATTAGAGTTACAATATATTTTAAAATAAACAAACAACCAAAATTATAAAGATATCTCCACCGAAAACTTTTTAATAATAACAGATTTATAGAAATAATAAGCCATAAGCAGTTGAATGCTCAAAAAATCATAGATATCGCCCATAAGATGCTGTAATTAGATACATACGTAACATTTTTGGTTCATTAAAATATGGATGCTTAAGCTGTTGGGGAGCATCGACGTACATGTATGTCCTAATTCTCATGCCCCAGAAAGAGCACCCTTGCACATTGAAGCTCGGAGACAGACAGAGACAGAGAGAACTTAGCGCAGTTCGGGAGGCTGAGACGGATAGTTCCTCGCATGCATCGCATGATTGTATAGATCGTTAAGCCCAAATGTATCGACTTATAATGATTTCGATTTCAAGTGTGTTATTTGTTTACGCAAATAAATGACCGAATATTGTGTGTTATCGAGAGTGTTTGTTTATTTAACTGCTTGCCGTTCTTCTCTGCGTGTTGAATGAGTCTTTGTTCAATTATCATTTCCTTCTAAAGGAGGAGCAAATGAATCGATTTTTTGTGCATTGTTAAAGAAATGACGTGGTCTTGTATTCACTATCAAGTGTTCATTTACAATTGAAGATTGTCTTACGCTGATTAGGAGCTGACAGAAAGTAATCGGCGTAAAGCGATTATGACATCAACGACTTCGTCGATTTTAAATTTGCTCGCTCCTCAACAGGTTAATATTCATTTAATTAAATGTGCTTAATATCTCAATATGAGGTCAAATCCTCAAGGCTTAATTTATTAAAGCCAACGTCTCATATTTTCTAAGAGCACTTTACGGCCAATTACCTGCCACTCCATGATAAACGCTCATAATATTTGATTAAAGAGTCTCATGTTTAACGATTCATTAGTTGTTATTTAGCGAACAGACAGACATACATTACTTTTAAATGCAATATATATAAATAGAAACAAATATTTATGATTAGGATTTACTCACTAATATTATTATAATTTTAAAATGAAGCTTCTATGAACCTGAATTGGCTTGAACGTCACGAGAAATGAAACTCCAAACGACAGTTGACGGTCGAAAATAGAGGTAGAATATTTTGTAGGATGTTCCAGTCCATCCCATACAACATACAGACGCTACGCGCATGCGCGGCACCACTTCTACTGTATGTGTCTATACATATCATGAAGCAACTACTAGACCAATAGCGTGCCTATTTTATTATATATTACACAAGTACAGCTTCATATTTGCAATAAAACAACACCATGTTTTGATACAAATTGACTATGAAAACGTATATTTCAAGTACGTATATTATGATTGGATTTATAAATAATTCGCCTTAAATATTAATATTTTATTGCGGATATGATTCTTCCAACCAGAACTGCGAGGATTATCATAAATTTCCTACGGAATGTACAATTTTATCAAACCAAGACTTATTTTTGCCCGTCCAAGACACAAAGCAACCAAATCAAAGTACCACAAAAATACATATAATATTTCATTCCTCCAGAGGAAAAAAATACAAACTGCCTGCCATAAAAAGCATAACGTTCCAGATTCAGAGTCTGCAGCTTTTTATACGGTTTATACGTGGCCAATTCAGGCTGTACGTGCCCAGGGGCTAAATCAAATCAGATGCACTTTTTTCTTTCACGAGCACTTCATAAATAAATACGAATTTAATTTGATATTTGTTAAGGCGGCTTAACTTATAAGCAGAAAGCCTTAAAGTTGCGGAAACAAAATTTATTGCGCGTATAAATCCAACATTGACAGACAAACAAATCGCTTCATCCCCGGGGCTTATCGAAGGGACTTAGAGAAAATAATAAATTATAACAATAACCTGAGATGGATTAAGAAGAAATATCTTCCCTATTTCTAGTCCGTAGTTTTTATTAGCTACTATTCATTTCACCATTGGGATTATACGTGAAAATATACTAGCATCGAATGCTTAAAACAATAATAAAAATATGATATATCCACGTGGAATGGTGGATCGCGATATATATGGTCGATATCAATCGCCAAATAACCACAATAAATAACTTGATGCTTAGTACTTTAAATAGAAAAGTACCAATTACCTCTTACATAAATAATAATGATGTTGAATATATTGATCCTATATATATATTAATACCATCAAACTTTGATGAATAAGACGCATACTGCTCAGTGAAGGGGTAAAATGATTCTAAGTCCAAGATTTGGACCATAAGAAAAGCCGGGAAAACCACGTCCATAAATTCCAAAACGCGGCAGAGCCCCGTTCTAAAAAAAAGGCAAATTTTTCTAGATATCCATGCTTTGAAACTACATTTTAATTCATTATTTCTGATGATCAATGATTAATAAATCAGTACGCAATTTACATTTTTTTTCATTTAACTCCATTCCTAGGCAGTGGCGTAGCTACCAAGGGGCTAGGCGGGGCAGTGCCCCGGGGCCCTCAAGCTCAGGGGGCCCTCGAATCCTTACCAGAAATCTCGATCGAACTGAACTTTTGGAAATTTCTCCCATTTTCAAAATAAATTTGACAGGTTGCAATCCCACATTAATCATGACAACTCAGTTGAGAGAAATTTATAAGTTATGTCTAGAGAATTCCCCTAAATTCTTTCTGTAGGTTGGCAGTGTTGTAAACCACAAAAAAGAGCTTAACGAGCGCTTTCGCGCGCGGCATCGTCATTTTAGCTCGTTTCCGTGAATCTGATTACCGACGACATTCATGAATATGTATTAGTGCTTAAGCCATCGCCAGAACACACAATGAGTCAGTTATTCTCTCTCGTGTTTGCCTCTTCACTTCACTAATCGTTTTTAGTGATAACATTCCAGCGATAAGACCGAACTTTAATTGCCGTCGAAACATTTATCATCAAGTAAATCGATTTACACGTTTTTTTAAATGTATTCTTTACACTTTTCAGTGATTTTCAACCATTGTATTTTTTTAATAATAAAATTTTTTAAACCATCGCTAATACACACAATGAAAGGTCGATCATTCTGTATTAGAGTAATGGGAGTCGAAAGCACTTGTTCTCAACATTTTTATTTTTTTTAACAACAATTTTATAAGTTTATTAAAAAAAATACAAAAAAAATAAAAATTTCAAAAGAAAAATTCATAAAAAATAGTATAACAAAAAAAAGATTTATTATGAAAATAAGAAAAGCAATTTCCCCATACATAGAGCAGGATTTTTTGGGCAGGTTTGGCATCTCCATGAAGTATCAGTGCGTTTATTATTTTTTTAAACACCACCTGCAGCGCAAATAACATATTTTCTTTTTATAATTTTTTGGAATAGGACTTTTTTCCAAAAAATGACTAGTATTGCCTATTGTTGGAGTAGGTGTGATACTATCTGTTATATGGGCAATACCTAATAAGGATTCTATTAAATTGTCTCTAAATTGTAGAAAACTTATCGCCTTTTCCATTTTAATGCAGTATAAAATCCACGCATTAAATACTGACATGTCTAACAGATGGAATATTATTTTTTTATACCACCGAATTGTTTTTCGGGGGCAAGAATAATATGATATGAGTTGGTCTGACCTATCAACACCACCCATAAATTTGTTGTATTCCACAATTTTAATGGGCTTTATTTTTACGACTCCATATCTATTCGTTTTTTCGATGAGTTGAGTGATATTTGGTTGTGATGCTTTATACATCTCTAGTATCGTGCCATTTTGTATATATTATTTTTTCTTAACCATATGTGTTCTCCCTTTTTAATTTTCTTCTTTGTTATTTCTACTGGATTTCCTTTTCTATTTGCACGTAATGTCCCTGTTGTATGCGTATTTTTTTCTAATAATTTAGTAGATAATGATATATTATTATAAAAATTGTCCATAAAAACATGATGACCTTTGTGGAGAAATGGATTCATCAATTTAAGTACACTGGCATCAATTTTGGTTCCTCTAGGTTCGTTGTCAAATAACCTTCCTCTATGTTTTGGATCCATGTTTTGTAAATGGTTTGTTTTTGTGTCTGGGAGCGCGGTAGGCATAGGACTAATCCGGTGCGAGGTTTAGGTTGAGTGAGGTTTATTTGCACTCATGTGCTGCAGCGACAAAAGGATTGACGATGTGTGCGCGCGAAAGCGTTAAGTAGCTTAACATTTTTAAAGTATTTGTATATTTCATATTTTTATTTGATAAAACCTAATCAGTTTACATAGCAGTGGGGCCCCATTTTTTAATTTGCCCCAGGGCCCTTGGTTACCTAGCTACGCCACTGTTCCTAGGGCATCCACGTGTCAACTTTTATATAATAGCTAGATGTACATATTAATACAATGATAGCAAACTATCTTGATCTATACGCACAATAGTGCAAAACTTTATGAAATAGAATGAAATCAATCAATCAGTTTTTTTGTTTGTAGAATAGCTATCACAATGGCTTTCAATCATTAATTTGCATTGGGTGTGGACGTTCAATGAACCTAACAATCGAGATGTATCTTGACAGATCTTAATTTTTTTGATAATACAATACCATATGAAGTTATTAATTATTTTTCGTATATTAATCATAGACTAATTACATTCAAACCTCTAGAATTTGTGTGCTATGCATCATTACAAGAACATCCTTTGGGCAAGATGTTAAAGAGAGACAACTGTTAAAGAGAGATTTAACATTATGTTCCGGTAATTGCCATCACGTAGCACTTGCTGCAACTACTCGACAGCCTCAGAATATAATTTCATGTGCAAAAGTGCACTTTTACTAATTCCCTAATGCATTTCATAAATTTCCACAGGAGCATACGCGATAAGTGCAATTTACAAAGCGAATCCTGCTTAATAGCCTGTGACATTATATACGCTTTTACGCATGCATTCAAGCTCTAAAATGTTTTTTGCTCGAAAATAGGAAAATAACATATAGAGAACTAATTGGAAATTGCTCCCATCGGCCAGGAATCTTTTGTCTTTTCGCCCTCATCCCCTTCAACAATCTCATTACAAATCTAATATAGTTAGCGGTGTGTTATTTCTTGACCGTCCGTCGGGATAAAAGGATCAAAGGAAGGATTTATCCAGACTGCCGTCTGACATTAGAAGTGACAAGACGTCTGGATGTCCGGCGGAAGATATACTGACTACCGAAAGAAGACAAATTCTATCTTTGATCACAATCGTCCGACGTTGATGAATCAATGATTGTTTCCCCGGGACACGTTCACTTTCATCCCGTTATTTGTCTGCGCTCGGAATTGTGAATTTATAAGAACAATTTTGTGGAATTAATACATGCAAAATTATCGATAGCTTGAAATGTATGTATATAGATATAATCGCGCACGTATTGGCACTTGCCATTCAAAATAAAGATAACAAATAAGTGTTCTAGTGACCATTGATTGATCATTCATAGCTACGGGAGTTTGATTCATTCATAATTTATGGAATTATTCATCGAAAAAAAATGACAGTCTGAAAATGTACCTGTCGACAATGAATGAATTGAATGCAAATCCAACAAATTTGCTATTGTCCGAAGTCTCTCATCGCGCTCGTATTTACATGTGAAGTCTATGCGTCAAAAGTCGTAATTTGCACAAAGATTTGAATAAAAGACAATATGACGTTTTTTTATAAATATATAAGGCAAGATCTGAAATGACAACCTAAATCTGTGTATACAATTTAAACATGGATTTAAAAAAATGCGTAATACTCTCGCGAGGTAGAACTGAAACTTCTTAGTTTTGTAGGAAAAGACTATTTTTGAATTGCTCTTTTTTAAATATGAAGTTGTGTTTGTTTACAGAATTTTTTACACATATTTTTTCAATCGAATTTCATATCACACAAATTATTCAATAAGTTTATCATTTCCTTTAAGTAAGTGACATTTCTTTTGATTTTTTTCAAAGGTGGAGCTTTTTCCTTCAATTAGGAGTTCCTCTGTTGTGTAAATAATTTATTTTGGCAGCCCTATTCCATAGCTCACACAGTCACCAGATCTGACACCACCGGATTTTTTAGTCTAGGGACGTACAAAAAAATTAATTCACACAACAGAATTAATTAATTTCGAAAACCCCGACACTTAGAACACAGGATCTATGTGTTAAACGTAGCAAAAAAAAACCCTTACACCCAAAAAAATTTTGTTAGTCAACTAAATTGAGTTAAAATTAAACATGTGTATTTATTTATAATTTTTAATTGTTAAATTTGTATTTATTTATTAATATAAAATATTTACTTAAGGGGTCTTCTCACTTTGAAAATTAAAAAAAAATCGATTTTTATTTTTTTTTAAATTTTGAAAGTACATATCTTCAAAAATGTTATAACGAAATTTCATAAAGATCTGACGAGTCTAACCACATTTTTTGGCGACCGTTAGGTGATTAACTGAGAACACCCGACTGCATACGTATTGTTCAGACTCATGATGCAAGTACAAGAAAGTGGTAAAAAACAATCAGATAGAAACTTTTAAGCATCTTCCTGCTCTAGCTAAGAATGTTCAAGAGGTTTTGAAACCGATTTATGAAGACTTTTGGAGGAAATACCCAAAATAACAACGAGTTTTTCAACAGCTGTGTCTGAGCAATTTTTCTGTAACCAAAACTTTAAACGCGTTTATCTCAAAACAAGGTTTTTCGGTGCCTTGTTGATGAAATTTCGGAAACTATCCAGCCGATTATCATGAAATTTGAACGACATATTCTTCATACTTATGGCTATAGCGCATATCATCAGATTTTTGAAATTTTGATTTTAAGTATTTTTTTTACAAAAAACTGCAAAAAAACGCGTTTTTTTTTTTTACTTTTTCGAAAAACGTGCGCCATTTTGTTATTTTCGCGAATATCAAAAATCTGATGATATTCGCTATAGCCACTGACATATTAAATCTAAAACTGTTTTATTTATTTGTTTCAAATGACCCGTTTCGGAGATACCATCAACAAACCACGAATATAACATTTCTACACGGGTTTTTCGATGCTACTGTTTTATTATAAATATTGTTCAAAAAAATAAAAATAATTTTTTTTCATATACTTGAAAGATGTATTTATTACATAAGATCCATTTTATTCCATAATTTTTAGCAAAAATTCTCGAAAAAAAATCGCGAAAATAGCCTATTTTCGAGGCGCCTAAAGTGAGAAGACGCCTTAATTAATATTTAAAATCTACCCAATGGATATAAGTACAATCCATTGGCTTATCATCAGTAGTGGAAGAAGAAACAGTAGTACTCTTTTTAAAAAACATATCCAACTTTAGTTAAGTTGTTATCTGAATCCATTTTTGCAAATTTTACATTCCTTGGTCAATTTGAAGGAACGCTGCATCCATTTCTTTTAATATTTTTTTTTTTTTTTGAAGATTCCAATACCATTTCTTTTTATTAGTCTCTTCTTCAACCCTTGGATTTTGGATGCATAATAATTCTTCATTTTTAAGATCTTCCAAATCATTTTCTATAAGTTAGTTTATATCTTCATGATCAATATTAATATCAAGTTTCTGGCAAAGTTCTACAATGAGATTTGTAGTGTGTTCAATTTCATTTTCTTTTTCAAATTGCGAATAAGTTATATTACCATCCTTTTCCTATATTTTTAATCGCATGGTGAATATTAAAATTCTTCCAAAATTCTTTTGAACGATTTTCTATCGTCGAACGCTAGTATTGCTTGAACAATTGTAGTTTTTAAATAATAGGCTTTAAATATGGCAATAGCTCCCTGGTCCATGGGTTGCAAAATACTGGTGGTATTAGGGGGTAAATACACGATTTTAACGTTAGGGTGTAAATTTCCGATGTGTGGTGGATGTCCTGGTGCATTGTCTAGTATTAAAAGTTTGAATGGAATTCCTTTCTGTTTACAATATTGTTCTACTTCTGGAATAAATAAATTTAAAAACCATTCTTCAAAAATAAATTGTGTCATCCACCCTTTTTTGTTTGGGCGGTAATATAGTGGTATGATATCAATATTGATTCCTTTGAGGGCTCTCGGCTTTTTAGAGTGATAAATCATTAATAGTTTCAATTTATATCCATCAATATTGCCACCCAATAAGGGTGCAAAACGATCATTAATATACTCTTTTCTTCCTTATTAATAATGCGCACGCACCACAATGCAATTTAAAAAAAACGCTTTTTTTGGTCGTAAATGCGATTAGTCGTAAGTCGAACCGTCGTAAGTCGAGGACTACCTGTATAATAAAACATGCAAACTACAACATAGATACAAAGAGACTACAAACGAATCACCCTCTCTTTCCTATCTGATTGGATTTTCAATTTTACGTGACGTTCTTGCCAAATTACCTACCGCACTTATAGACAATGCACTTCAAACATAGTCGGATTGTAACAAAAACGAGCGTAACCGTATGAACACTCATATATATGATATTTAATTAAATAAAAATAAAAAATGCATACATGTGGGGCGTCTTTATCTGATCATCTCAGTATATCCCAGGTCTTTTGACGTGTCTGCTGCCACTCAGATCCGAATCTAACACAGATCGAGGGACTCTATGTGTCACGCTATATGACCTTCCTTATGGGGACGGCGGCTTCAATTGAAGCTAACGAATTACGCTCTGTCGTACATGTCCATGACATCCAGATTTGATCTCGTGGCTTCAAAACCTCTGGTTTTCCGATAAATCTTGAAAATATTATTAGAACATGTTTGTAGCACAATTACTTAATTACAGAATTGATTTGCAATTTTCTAAGTTCTAAGTAAATGTATTGCGTTAATAAGTTTTTCATTCCATCTTCTTGTTGACCCATAAAAACCCTCCTTAACAAGCGCCTTCTTTGAAAACAGAAAAGAAAAGCTCAGCGCGAAGCACAAAGTCAAATATTTTGAGGTCATCTCGTCGTGGCATTTACCTAACATAATTCGAGGCTTTCGCGCCCAGCGAGAGCCTTTGTAACCTCAAACATATTTATGAGGTCGTAAATTTGTGATGTATGAACCGAAGCGTTTTACTTTCGTTGGTAACTGCGAAAAATATAATATCGCCATTCCATCCACCTACATCCCCCCCTACCCCAGCGCACTTATCCTCACTCTTTCGGTAAATAAGGACCCCTGGGACTTGTCTAATGTATATGTACAAATGGCTACATTGTTTTAGGCTCTGGCGAGCTTTCCGGTTTTTGATCGATTTATATCCCTTGAATTTTGCGAGCTCAGGTGTAAACGGAAATCTCGAAATAGAAAGTACCCACGACCCAAATCAACGGCTCTTATCGGCCCATTTGTACCTGAAATCATCTCTTTAATTTTTCAAATTTCAATATATTGCCGCGTTGAATGGAAATAGTATTCATCCAAGCGTACCGAAAATGAAGACAATTAAAATTATGCCTATTTGCGATAAAATTCCTTTACTGGAATATTACATTATGATCCTTTCATATGTGTATTTAATTACATGTATGATGCAGACGTCCTACAAAAACCACGAGGATGATATTTATAGTAGATCAATATAGTGAATTGAATATTATTTAACAAAGCTAAATGTAATGTCTTTGTAAAGGCTTCAAATTCTCGCTCAAATAGTCTCGTTTATGCTCAGCATTAAAATTATGCGATTTACACTCGCCATTATACTGAGACATAATGTTGGCTAAGTATGATTATCTCTTCTTTTTACATTGGGCGATATTATATGGAAGCAGTTTTATTTAAAAAAAAATAGCCATAACATTCCCACAGAAACAAAACCTTTGAAAAAAAAAATGATAATGCACGTGAATTGACTTGAAATATAACAAACCCAGAAACCCAAGAAGTAGGCAAATATTTCAAACCAAAATTAATTTCATGAAGAAATTAATGCATGATAGAAATGCTTAATTCTGCTATAGAATGTCAAACATAGTTATAACAGTTTTAACGAACAATTTTTATCAACTTTGTGTGTGGCATATAACAATATCGTTTCATATGCAGTCAAACATTCTATAGCGTCGATATAAAGACCACGTTATAGAAAAAACGCGTTATTTTTCTTTTAAATCCTTATATAATTGAATGCTTTTCTTTTAATCAAATGTTCATACGGGGGTATATTTGGGGAGGATCTTCGATCCTAATCGTTAAACGATTTTCTGTTCTAGTTAATAAACTATTTTTATATACAAGCAGTTTGATTTATACTGACTGATGATCCAATGGAAATTCCTTTTCAAATTCTATCTTCTCTTATTTTAATCTCAGAAATTGTAGACGTACTCATATTCAACTATTTATATACTTTATTAGTTTTTACTTCCTATTTTATACAATCCAAAATTTATGCAAAGAAAACACCGCAGCAAACGCTATAGGAAAAAACTATACAGAAGTAAACGCTATAGAAGGTTTGGAACATCATCTATGTCAATCATAGTTACCTATTTTAATCCCATATAATTATATAAACTCTTGTAAAGGTCATTAAAATTATTATGAAACCATTCATTAATGTTTTTCTAAAATTCTTAAACTTTCTCATTACGCTCGACTCCCTTTTTGTGCGAATTTTTTTTGTGCGATTTTGAAGTTATGCCGTTTCTTGAAAGCATTTTTTTAAAATCTATTTTTTTATTTATTTATAAATAGGAAAAAAAAACCATCAACACCAACCGAAATTTGGAAAAAAATTATAATTTGGAACTGTGTAAAACTTATTGCATATTCTATCGCTAAATATACGACCAAAAAAATATTTTTTTGGTTTTTTTTGCATTTTTCCAATGTTTTGACTTTCAAAAATACATTATCCGAAGGAATTTCCAAAATTTTAACTACTTACGGAGTTATAGCTTTTTTGGTGACGCGGCAACTTGTCAAAAAAGGTCCTACCAAAATAAAGTCCTTTAACGTGTTTTTCTCGAAACTGCTTTTTTCAACACGGTTGACATCATATCTCAAGTTTTAATAAATTAATTTACTTCAAACTGGATACAAATCTTTTCTGTATAACCGTCTATTATTTCTACTAGATTTATGTCAAAACCATTTTTAAAAAAAACTAAACTGTGCCAAAATAAGACCAAAATATGATTTTTTTTTAATCAGTCGCCATTTTGTGATATACATTTTTTTTATTTAGGGACTACACTGACATTTTTACATGAAAGAAAAAATCTATACAGAACAATTATGACATTGACACTGGGTATACTATTTCTTCAATTTTGGATATATTTTATATAGCTGTTTAAAGTTATGCGGTTTTAAGTCAGCTTTTTTTGTGCGATTTCTTTTTGTGCGATTTTCCACAGAACGCATCTACCGCACAAAAAAAGGTTAATCAAGCCCACAATGCATTTAAGCTTCACAAAAATGTGAAGGAAATATCTGGGACAATAAGGAAGACTACACCAGCAAGTCTGAAATCATTGATAAGTTGTTCAAAGATAACAGAAATAACATCACAATTGTACGAAAAAGCATTTGATAAGGTAAGGCATAGGACACTAATGGAGATGCTCAGAGAATGCAATATAGACTCTAAAGACCAAAACTTTATTAAAAACCTTTACTGGCATCATACGGCTGAGGTCAGACATGGATGTGGAAATACAGAGACTACAGCTATATAATATTAAATATTAATATTAAAATAGATGTCGCTTACACATATTTGTAAATACAAATTTTAATCGAAAATCAGATATTTCATATGAAAATTCATTGCATATACATATTTTTGAATTGTTTATGTTTAATGTTTGATACGGCTATGATATATTAGGAATGTAGCTATATAGTGCTTTAATTTGAATAGTGTATCGACCCCACGGGCATAAAGAACGCTTCTTCTCCAAGGGAGTAAATAATAGGGCGTGATGATATGTGATGAATAATTTGCCCGTTCTCACATGATATACTGTCCCCTATTAGGTTTCTTGGTAATTTTTACATTGCAAAAGAAAAAAGTGTCTTCGGGAGTCATTACTCAAGGCTTTCGCTCCTCCTCCTCGTCGAAGCTCTCTTCTCCCTCGACAGCAAGGAGAGACGAGACGAAGAAAGTGCGAAGAAAAATTGCCAGATAAAAGCTGGAAGTTATTATTTGCCGGCCCGCTTTGCGTAAAATTCCAGGAGAAAAAATGAAAGGCCATTTATACATCCTTTAAAATACTATACTGAATCTAAGCAGGTCGTAAGGCCGCATTGTTGTCTCAAACGATGAAAAACTATCGCGAGACCACGGCGACAAAATACAAACGACCACCACGAAATTCGTAATCGTGCGTATTTTTAAATTTATTCGTGAGCCTTAATCAATTTCAGACTGCGAATGAATGCGGCACCTTAATATTCCAATTGTTACTGGGCGTCCCCAAATGGTTAAGTGACGAAGAAATAAATTGGTGACTATTAAGGGACGTTTCTGTGCACGAGTGGCGTACCGCAAAAAAAAGCACAGAGAGATGGACGAGGAAGTAATTGTCTTGCGGACGAAATTTCTCCGGCGCACATTTGATTGTTACAGCTGTACCAAAGTGGTTGTGACCACCCCAAATTAGTGTGATTTATAAGTTGTGACCACAGACACTTCTGCTTCCAAGATTTATCCTTATGATCATGGCAATGAGCATAAGTACACGACGCATATTGTATCAACATTTGAATAGGGCGGTTCATCATATGATTATTTTTTAATAAGGTATTTATTATTTTTGCGTCATATTTGCATTGCCCTGCCCAACTACATTACACACAAATCTCTTTTCGTGCGATTTCAAAGTTATGCGGTTTTTTAAGCATTTTTTTTATTTCATAAAGTGTACGTATCGAGATATTTTGGATAAAATAAACCATCAACACTAATCGCAATTTGAAAAAAAATATTTTTTCTGAGGTGACTTCCCCAAACCCTTTTAGCAATCCCTTTTAAGGGACCATTTTGACATGGTTTATCATGGCGTATATATGTTTTTTTTTTAAATTTGGTCGCCAGCCACACTTCCTGATGAGATTTTAACACAAGATGATGAATATGGTCAAAAAATTACTTTTTTTAAACAGTTGCCATTTTATGATTTTATTTTTTTTTTGAGGTAAGGACTATAGTGACATCTTTACTAATTCAGAATTATATTGTTAGAAAGACAAAATCTACACAGAACTAAGACCGTAAAAAGGGGGTGGCAAAAAAGGCGCCCGCCACGGGCACAACTGGGCTTGGGACACAAAATACAGTATTCTGTGACTTGACTGTTCTACTTTACATGAACCCTGATTGACTCTGTCCGTTTTTATAATATATACTAAGTTATCTAAACCCTCTTTTTTTTCGTTAATGCTTAAATATTGGACCAACCCAACCGGCATAAGTCCGCAATAAACCCACTCGATCAGTCTTCTTCGCCCAACGTTTTGTAATGAGAGTTTGTAATCGTTCTGTAGACATGTTCAGGTATGGCGTTCGATTGCGAGGTGCTCATTCGTCATATCAGCGGTTCGAAAAATGGACCGATTGTACACCTATATCTTGTGGCCACCCTGTCCTCTTTTAGTACGATCACGGAAGCTCCCTCAGAAGCTAACTTACATAAGTGGCTCACGTCAAATGAGGCCGAGAGCAATATTTATATATCTTACTAATTTATGCTGCTATCTTAGCTATTTTTTTAGTAAAAAATTGGAGGGGGGAGGGTGCAAGTTATAAACTTGCCACGAGCGCATCATACCCTCGTTGCGACTCAATTATGACATTGATACTGTTATTTATATATTGTTATACATACATACTGTTTTTTCCAAAGAAGAGAGCAATTATTTTAGTGATTGTAAACCGATAAGGTTTAAGCATTTTAGACATCGCTTTCTAACATCAATATTTAGTATTTTGACATATCGATATACGAGCTGAATTTAGAATCTGATAATAACTATCATGTCGAATTGAATGAAAGTGATAAGAAACATGAAGAACCTAATGTAAACAGCCATTGATGAATCTCATCTAATAAATGTAAATAGAGATATAAAACATAACAAATTGGAAATATGATAATTCTACACTCGACGAGCAAATACGATAAAATTTTGCAAAAATACATGAAGAAATCATTGCGTTTTTTTGTGAAGTGGGAACTCTTTGCTGATGTTTATATATATATAATAATTTAAAAAATTGAGATTTTTGCATTTGCAGTTTGTATTGAGACACGGTTCAAGAAACACACATTTTTAGTTATTATTAGGAAGCAAGAGTTGGAAAAAAATAATTTAATGCTGTTTTATTCTGTCAAGCAATGTAGAAAAACGAAATAAATTACATATATCTAAGGGTACATTTTATCTGGATGGTGATGTATTGACGTAAATAAAAGAGTTAGTACAACAATAATCATTTTAGCTAAGTCTAAGCATTAAATTAAATATACATTCAAACCTCTTTTTGTGCGACTTTTTTTGTGCGAATTCGAAGTTATGCAGTTTTTTTTAATTATATATTTTTTTTATTTCATAAAGAGTACATATCGAGATATTTTGAATAAAATTGGAAATAAGTTAGGGACTATAGTGACATATTTGCTAATTATGAATGATATTGTTGGAAAGAGAATATCTACACAGAACACTGGGTATTCAATTTCTTCCAAAAAATAAAGTGATTTTGGGTCATATCAAAAATCGCAACGAAAATTATCATACAGCGATGACAGTTTATAATTAAAATAATCAGTATTTCTCCCGTGGGTGTCTGGCATTTGAGATGCCAGTTGTCAGACATCCTTAAAATTTTACCAAAAATGTTATTTTTTAATTGCTTTATTGTTTTTCTGTTTTTTTTTATTAACTTTTTTTTATGCGATTTTGGATATATTTTATACAGCTGTTTCAAAGTTATGCGGTTTTTAAAATCTTCACATTTTCTATGTAAATTATAGCCTTTTTTGTGCGATTTTCTGCGGAGCTTTATCGCACAAAAAAAGTTTTAAGTATACATAGAATTTGAATTGAAATTTTTCTCTCATCAGATATCTTTTCTTATTCCTAAACCTTCAGGCATTTGAAATATTTATCATATAATTAATACAAAATCATCAAACGCCTTTACAACATAAAAATGTCAAATAATTAGTTTAATGTTGGGGATTGCCTTAATATAACTTGTGCCATGATATAGGTACAAATTGAATGTAATATATCTCGAGTCCAACATTAGTCCTTCCCTTGTGGTAAAACGAATAAAACTACTTAAACAACTTTAATCCCTTCGATATAAATCCTCGGTTTGAAACGCCACATGATACAATTCACAATCTGAAGATCCGATACAATGTATTTATGACTACTGTAGAACTTAATCCATGATATTGTAACTGGAGAACTCAATATTTTATTAAAATCGAATTCCAGGTCTTTGATTAGATTGTATTATTGGCAAGCTGCATATTCTATGAAATATGAATCTATTCTGTTGTAAGCATCCTCTACTATTCTGGAGATATTTCATCAATGTGCTCAAATTTCAATGAGAAGTAGCATTATATTTCAATTAACTACTTGCGCTTATATACGATGATCGTTTTAATGAGAAACACATAGTTCCCTCGTACGATTGCATTGGAGGAATTTTAATAATTTCTTAAATTTCCAGCCAAAAATTAAATTCCAGAAGGTGTACAGAATTCACACTGTGTGCTCGCAATAAGCACTCGTGCTTGTAAGGCATGTAAGAAAAAATTCCACGAAGCGAGATTGAATTTTAGTATTGGCGATAAAAGTAAATTGATATAGCAGCCAGAGCGATTTTCGCAAAAATGTACAGGGTAAATGTCATTAGTTTGCCGTTAGTATGAAATTATTTCTTTGAATAAAGGACAAACTCTACAATAATGCCTCAAAATATTATTTACATTTCTTATGCCTCTGAAGCACTTAGGCGATATTTTTATACTCTATATTACCCAGCAAATAAGATCTTTAATATTTAAAATGTTTCTTTAAAAAATAATTTTAATAAATAAAACGCATTCCATTCCGAAATAACTTTGAAATGACACTTGTATAGACGCGGTAATATTTGGTAGTATGTCCGTATCTGTTGCATACATCACAGACAGACTACACGCATGCGCCGTGCTTACTCTACTATTTATGTCTATACGTAATGGCGGAAGGACGTCCTCCCACAGCCAAGGCTAACTGACAACTCCTCCCGACTCCCGTCTTCTGCGTGTCACCATAAAACCCCAAGAGGGAGCCAACCCTACGCCCGTGGACAACGGTTGAACTCCTGGATGTGCGAAAGTAACCTCGTCGGTTTGCTCATCAAACGGTGCTAGGGTAACCCAGCTAACATGAGTTGGGTGCGCAGGTAACCCTGTGCTGCTTACCCATAAAGGCATGTGTGAAATAGCCGATTACAGTAGTTGGTGGAGACTGTGTCAAAGGCTCACCACTCTCCTCAACAGCCTAAACAAACAGGGGAGAACGGTTTTAGGTTGTTTGAACGACGACTCGTCTTCGTGGCTAGATACCAAGAATGACCGAACCGATACGAGTACCGTGGAAAAGGAATAACCCTTGCAGTCCGTCATCTACTGTAGCCCCATTCAAACTGAGGTTGGACTCGTGATGTCAGTGAACCTACGGTAGTATTCCTTTGAAATTTAGCTTACTCTATCTTTCCTCCTTCATCGCACCTTCTGGTGCCCATGGTCTGAAGTTGGTCTTTCCCGCGGAAACCTCGCCTCGCACCCATGCGATAATTAACGATGAAAAAAAATCAAGATGGGAATACCAGATCCAAAATTTAACCCCTTTAAGAGGTTAGACATAATGTTGTGTCCAAGTGCCAGTGCCCCAAAAAGCGCATTCTTACACATTGGGCACGGAGACAGATAGAAACAGATAGTCTTGTCAGACGTTGAGTTTGGAGAGAAACAGAGACGAAGAAAGTATCTTGCAGGTTAAAGATTGTGAATGGGAGACAGAGATGGAGAGTATATATTACGTACATTGTACGTATAAATCACTAACTTGAATTTATCTACTAATAATGATATAATGAGTCGATTTCAAACGTATTGTGTACTATCGACAGTGTTTATTTATTTATGTACAAGCTTCATACATGCTGCAGTGGACCTGAGAGATAAGTGGATTTGTGCTCATATAGCATCTAAGTTTATGATGATGATTTAAAATTAGTTCAACACTATTTTTTATACCAAATTTAATATTAGAAAGGAGATAATTTTTCATCTCAATAATATGATCCTCTTTCATTCTCAGATTTGACTCTTTAGGACTTTTATTAAAGACTCTTTTGTATAATTTTACATTTTACAAGATATTATTAAGCAGATCGATCCATCTCGAGCTACTTGAAAATATTTCTTTGCCATGTTAAAACTCTTCATATTTACAATATTTGTGTACACAGGGAGGTGATTGATGGTTCGAAAACATGAGCGATTGGGAAAGTTTCGAAATAAAATTGGCGTAATTTAAATTTAATATCCTACGGGAAATCCGAGGAAACCCTTGATTTATACAACGGCAGGTTTCCCCGAGCAACTGATTGAAATACGATAACTGAAAAAGAATTCATAAGCGCTTAAGACGCGATGTTTAGACGTACGAATTTCGAATCGGAGATAAGCTAAAATATTCCAATAATGCCGATCCTTCCGCATGTTTCTTATTAATATTCTTCCAGGACGCTCCCCCCCCAATATTCAACTCGTCCAATATTATTTTTTCACCTTTTCGGGGCGCTAAGTATCGACTAAATGAGCGTTGTCTCTGGAGGGCTTCCAAGCACCCTCAATTCGCAACTGGGTAAACTCGCCTAATAAAACACTCATTGAGTATAATGTTTGAGGCCTATTCAAACAATCCTTGCATCCCTGTTTACATCCCTCTGACGTGGATCAACTGCTTGCTGGATTTAATTTTATCAGCCATTTTGTTAGGCTTTATCGACTTGGATACAGCCACTTAAATTGTCTGCAATGTATCAAACGCGGTGGATTTAAATTATGGCTTAAAATAATTTTGATAAAAAATGTGTAGCGACACTCTTTGATGTAAATCTTAAGCTTTTTATATTTTTATTTGTAGCATTCTTCTTTATCGATCCTATATTTATTTTGTCAACAAGGATATTTTTACAGAGGAAATTGATCGATTTAAAGTATCATCTGTTTTGCCCTTGTATGTTCGTGAGAACGCCTAAAAATCGAATTTAAAACGGCCCAAAAATATGTCAATTCTTACACCGATTGTTTTAAGACAGTTAATAAAATGATTTCAGAATTAATAGTTAATGAAATTCTTAATGATTTATATCTTTGTTGAAAGATCCTGTATATTGTAGTACTGTAACAGTAATATCTTATGGTGTTTGTAATTAATATTATCTTTTCATAGATGTCTCTATATATTTTCACTATCATGCAATAATATTCAATACGCTTAAACCTTTTTTGTACGGAAAATCGCACAAAAAAAGCTATGGTTTATATAGAAAAAGTGAAGATGCGATCCATGGATTTTAAAAACCGCATAACATTGAAACATCTGTATAAAATATATCCAAAATCGCATTAAAAAAGTGACATCTAGCATCTCAAATGCCAGACATCCACTATAGAAATACCAATTATTTTAATTACAAACTATCATCATATGATAATTTTCGTTGCGAATTTCGAGATGACTCAAAATCGCTCTCTTCTTAGGAAGAAATAGTATACTCAATGTGTCAATGTCATCATTGCTCGGTCTAGATTTTCTCTTTTCAATAATATAATTCATGATGAATAAAGATAATACTATAGTCCCTAACTAAAAATAAATAAATCACAGAATGGCGACGTTTTAAAAAAAATTCAGTCAAGTCATTTTTTGGCCTAATTTTGTCAGATTTAATTTTTATTTAAATAATAACAACCCTGACACTTGGGCCAAAGGGCCTTTCTATGAAACGTAGCAAAAGACCCCCTTAACCCCTAAAAAAATGTGCAAAAGCCTGTATACATATTTGTAAATTGAATGTAGAACCAACAAACTGTTTCGTGAACATATTAAATTCAAATCAATGATAAGTTCTAAGCATTTTCTATCAAAGATCTACGAACACACATCATTTTAACGCTGAAATCTAAATATTGATGTAATCATTCAACTCGTATACTCTAATATAAATATTGATTACGCAATCGTACAAAATAGTTAATATCTGATGGCATATCATTGCGAAATTTCAATAAAAAATGTCATATGTCTTTCGTTTTGGACATATTTTGAACAAAGTGATCTATCTATCGGAAATGATAGCAATTTCTTAAGATGGATCATTTTGCGATGTCAAACGTTCGAAATCACGACATAAAGTCTCCCAACGTCAAAATCTATACGCCCATATTAGATAATAATTAGAATAACAAGTTACATACGAATCGTTATCACATTATCGACTTTTTCAATCCACTTGTATAATTATGTTATCGCATTGATGTGACAACCATAGACACATTTTAAACCCTTTTTTTTAGATACAACAGCAATGGCATGCTCAAGAATTGTGGTTATTTACATGAACATAATTGCATAATTGATCAGCAACCTTTTTTTATCAAAGTTCTCCCATGAATGATGATCGTTAGAGGGATCGCAAAGTTAAATAATCTCATACTTAATATTTGGATGAGATTCATGCTATAGTATAAATTATTGCAAGCGACTACTATGATTGTCTGATTAGTTTCGTGCACTATTTGACGAGGATCTGATTCCATCAATGGCATCGCACACCGAAGACATTTTGTATAGATGCTCTCTTCAGCGGACCACATGCGATTTGAATATAAATAACATCACATAATTTGGTCTATAAATAACAAAAACGAGTACATCTAGTCAAAATGAAAGAGCTTAATAAGAAAAAATGATGATAACTTCATAAAAAAAAGTAAAAATTAAAATGAAATTAATAATTCAATCATTTACACATCAAAGTATTCATATGTTTAAATAATATGTTAAAATTAAAATTGGCATATTTCATGGTTTTTTGTGGAGGATTTTGCATAAAGATTTGCATTTCCACCGCTATAAAATTCAATTGACCGAGGAATTGAAAAAAAGAGGATGGCCGCGTTAACGCACGGGTCCGTTTAGTCTTTTGGATCGTATATATAGCCGGATAGATGGATGATGAGAGATCTGGCCGCGAGAAGGACGTCCTCCTGCAGCCAAGGCCAACCGACGACTCTTCTCGACTTCTCGACACACCTAAAGAGAGACGGAAGATGTCGCTGTTAATCTGACGAATTAAATCTGCTCAGATTAACAGCGCTCGCCCAAGCTAAAACGCGTGTTCTATTGTTTGAGCCCTTGATTCGGTCCAGTTTCTTTAAAAGATCGTTTACATATTATAAATATTCAAAACTTGAAGATTTTATTAAAAAAAATGACCCATCCTAAAATTCAATGCTTTCGAAATACTGTATGGTTTTTATCCTATAACACAAGTATGAATGTCGAACTCGTCTTGTGTTTATTTTTTTAGATCCTTTATGACATTTATCAAGTTTAAATAGATAAATATTCTTGTTCATCTTACACTTAAACCTCTTTTTGTGCGGTACATGCGTTCCGCGGAAAAACGCACAAAAAAGCTATGACTTATATAGAAAAAGTGAAGATGCGTTCCATGGATTTTAAAAACCGCATAACTTTGAAACAGCTATATAAAATATATCCAAAATCGTATAAAAAAAGTTAATCAAAAAACGGGAAAACAATAAGGCAATTAAAAAATAACAATTTTGGTAACATTTAAAGGACGTCTTGCATTATTTGTAAAATATTAAGGATGTTCGACATCTGGCATCTCAAATGCTTAGAATTTGGTAGGAACAACAGAAAGTTATGTAAAAAAGATCTACAACCAGTTTGAAGTAAATTAATCAATTAAAACTTGAGATATCATGTCAACCGTGTTGAAAAGAGTAGTTTTAGTAGTTTAAGTCTGTAAGTAGTTGGAAATTTGGAAATTCCTTTAGAAAATATATTTTTAAAATTTGAAAAATTGGAAAAGTGCAATAGAACGAAATCAATTTTTTTCAAAAATCTAGACCAAAATAAAAGCGTGGTCGTAATTAGGAATCCAATCCCGGGCAGTTTTAGGTACTCATGAATCCCGGGACTAGTAAACGTAATCCCAAAAAAATCGGGATTGAAATTTTTGAATGAAATTGAATTTGATTGAAATATAAAATTTTGAAACAGAAATCGTACACCTCACCAGCACGTTGAAAGACAATCGAGACATTCTCGTCAAAATCTGGACGCTTGGAAACAGTGGCGTAACTACTAATTAGCGAGCTTAGGCGACATCTAAGGGCAGTAACTGTCTAATCTATGTATATTTAATATACAGTACATATCAATTTGTTATATTAACCTTTCCCTACCGGTGATGTATTTACTACACCTCGACTTTAACAATGGGAATATCGACATGAAATATAATAGATACGGAGTTCAAAATTTATGTATTCCTCCATAATATAATTACGAATCACATCGAAGTATTATAGTATGTAAGTATTCATCTGCAGCGACGGAAATAAATAATTTGTCAGGAAATCGGGAATTTTGCGGGTCTTAGTCCGTGTCTCAGCAGAAAGGACCACTTTTGGACACACACAAAGGCAACACAAAGGAATTTTTACCAAATTTCGATTAAAGTTGCTTATTTATTTCCTATTTTATCCAAAATATCTCAATACGTACTCTTTATGAAATTTAAAAGAATGCTTTAAAAAACCGCATAACTTCGAAATCGCACAAAAAGAGGTTTGAGTGTACTTCGAAACTCTCATAAACCCTATGCTATACTTGCAAATATGCGAGACATAGCGGATCGGAATGTGTTAAAGTCATAATAAATAGAATGCAATAACTCAGAGTTTAATTCAGTGCTTTAAACGATATATAAATTCATAGATGATCTAATATAAATTAGTATCGCCAGCCACTGGTTGAGTATCTCGATTTCGTTTGCAAATGGGTTACGCCGTTTTGAGCAAACTTAAAGCCGTTATAACGGCTGAGAATACCAGTCTTCGGGAAGAGTTCTTCTGGGTCTGTTGTCTATCCAGATCCAACCATGAAGACGATACCAGTCTTCGTCGGCATCTTGTGCATCTGCCTAACTGCGTAAGAAAATACTTGCTACCATTTAAAGTCAACTAACTACTCATTGTTATTCACTCAAATTAGGCAACATATCCTCCATTACTAAGTCATCATTGATCAAAATGATAGTCGGATTAACGATCCTTTGTAAAACATTACAACTAACACATTTTTATCAATATTTATGTCTTAGATCATTTGAATTCATCCACATTTCAAATTATCTATTGATGCATATTTCATATAAATCATTCAATGTGTTGTTTTTAAATTTCAATGGACTGTTGCTCAAATAATACGCATAGGCAATCATCGAACATTATAAACTATAATTGGATACAATTTAATATAAATAAGCATACAATTTGTTGTGGCAATAAAAAAATCTATTGTCTTAATAGTATATGTTTAATAGATAAGAACAAAAGGATATGCAAACGTAATCAATGTCATTTGATAAATGTATGATTGTTTTCGTATATCATAGGAACATCTGCAAATATGTATATTATTGCTTTTTAATAATAAATATCTATCTATTCAAAGATATTCTCAAGATTATCCCTACACGAAGTTTCCCGAGGGCTTCAAATTTGGTGTAGCAACATCAGCCCATCAAATTGAAGGAGCATGGAATTTATCAGGTAAGCAGCAATAGTCATATCAATGTAATAAATGAAATAATCAATTAAACCGCGTTTATCGTTCTCCAGGTAAGTCCGAAAACTGTTGGGATAGGCTCAGTCATTCCAGGCCGGATTTGATTGCCGATGGTTCAACCGGCGATATTGCCGTCGATTCATACAACAGATATCCCGAAGACGTCGAAGAATTGAAATATCTCGGGGTGGACTTCTACCGATTCTCATTTTCGTGGTCCAGAATTTTACCCACCGGTCGCATTGACTTCATCAATCCGGAGGGAATCGAATATTACAACAAATTGATTGATTTGCTGATCGAAAATGATATCGAACCCCTCGTTAGTATTGTCGAATGTCATTAGATCTGTATTATCTTTATTGTTTTTGATGTATTTTTAACCGATGTTTTATATACAAAGGTCACATTGTTCCATTGGGATCTTCCTCAAACACTGCAAGATCTCGGCGGTTGGTCAAATCCTCTGATGATTGAATACTTCGAAGACTATTCTCGCGTTTGCTTCGAAAATTTCGGCGATAGAGTAAAATCTTGGATCACATTCAACGAGCCTTATGAAATCTGCGAAGATGGATACGGAGACGAAAAGAAAGCACCAGCAATTAACAGTCATGGTGTTGGCAATTATTTATGTGGTGATACCCTTCTTAAGGCCCATGCCATGTCTTATCATCTTTATGATAAGACTTTCAGACCAGAACAAGGTGGCACCATCATGATCAGCGTCAATTCAATCTGGTATGCCCCCACCGATCCTGAAGACGAAGAACAAGTTGCTTTGGCTGAAGTTGCCAATCAATTCAAAGTAATATTATGGAATATATCTATGATTTTACATTCCATTTATTCTACGATTTTGTAACGATGCTGTTTGTTTTACAGTTCGGATGGTTCGCACATCCCGTTTATTCTAAAACCGGCGGATACCCACAAGCAATGATCGATAACATCGCAAAAAGAAGCATGGAAGAAGGTCTTGCACGTTCGAGATTGCCTGAAATGAGCGAAGAATGGAAAGATTTGATCCGTGGTACTGGTGATGCTCTCGGCATAAATCATTACACCACACATTTAGTCACCCCCGGGGATGATCCAAATGCTCAAAATCCATCTTGGTTGAGAGATATTGGTGCTATTTCTTCAACAGAAATTGGTAAACCATCAGCTTCTGAATGGTTGCGTGTAAGTATTTTGATCATATCTTTTAAACGCAAATAAACGACGATAACATTGTAAATTTGGCATTGTTCAAAGGTGGTTCCTGAAGGCTTTGGCGATTTATTGCGTTGGGCACAGAAACAATATGACGATCCTGAGATGCTTATCACAGAAAATGGTTTCTCCGATCGTGGTACATTGGAAGACGATGACAGAATCAGCTTTTTCAATGCAAGTTTAGCTTAATTTTGAATTTATTTTGAGATCAAGACATGTTTTTATATATGTTTCTTAACGCAGGATTATCTTGCTGAGATGTTGATAGCCATGAATGAAGACAATGTACGTGTTACTCATTACACTGCATGGACATTGGTAGACAATTTCGAATGGAGAGCTGGATTCACGTAAGCCTTTAAACATTCCTATTAAATACAGTTTTTAAATTGGTTATTAATTCAAATAACTATGTGTTTTTGCAGCGAACGATTTGGATTCTTTTCGGTCGATATTACTGATCCAGATCTTCCAAGAACTAAGAAGAAGTCCGCTGATTATTACAAAGAACTTTTGGCCTCCAGAGAGATTCCAGACAGTTCGTCGAGAAAAAATAATCACGTTAGTGGTCAACCTATTCAAAATCATCATTCTTAAGCTACTTATAAGTCTATTATTATAATATTACTAACACTTGCATTGTGCTTTCTCATAATTTTTGCATCCTTTTTATATTATTTCACAATTTACACGCAAATCTTATTTCCGATTCAAGCTATTAGAGATTACAAATAAATATTTTTTGCAGGTAAGATCTCGACATTGATGAGCTGATTTTTACAGCGTTGAAGTGAAATTTTCCAAAAATATTTGTAAATATGTACAAAATGTAAATAAAACGATTTATGCACAATTTTTTTCACTTAATATTTAATATTTCCAAATAAATTTTGATTAAACCGTATGCATGATTCATCTTAAATTGCGATTTAATATCTGAATGCTGATTAAGACAAATACATCGTATTGCGTACGATTTAAACGAAAAAAATATTTATATAAATCTCTTAAAATACTAATTTAAAAATAACATATTAATACTGTATTTATTAATTAATTAATCACAATGTTGGCTTTCTTGGTAGTATCTTAACTTTGATGGGTTCTTTGGTTCTTAACACTATGTCAGCACAAAAAATAATGTCCTCAGGACGAGTTACAGCCTCTAATTTAAAATTGCGCAATATAGCTGATATAGCAGCTTTTTCTTCTAAAATTGCAAACTTTTGACCTAAAAAATTTAATATTAATTAAGATCATATTAGAAGAAAATTACATGAGATTTTTTTTCAAATTTAATAAAATATTAATCCTAAATATCGTTACGTTTAAGAATATAGAGCCATCTATATTTTTACGATAAAATAATTAATGATAATATGCATTAAATTTAAATTAAATTTTGACATTTTTAAGCAGAGACATCTATTTATAAATATAAATAATTAAAATATTAAATACAAAATTTTATTCATAGATGGCAGTAGTTGTTTTATTTCAACGATATATTTACCTATACAATTCCTTGGTCCGGCACTAAATGGAATATAAGCAAATGGATGTCGATTTACTGTATTTTCGGGTAAAAAGCGATCGGGATCGAATTTATCCGGATCCGGATAGATGTCTGGATTTCTATGAATGTCGAATATGTGAATATTACATGCTGTTCCGGCAGGAATGAGGAATTTTTCTGAAAATATTTTTTGTTATTTACAGGGTTGCAGGGAGACTTTATCATCGTCGACTTCATCAGAACAGTGCGAAAGACTTTAGATGATGTAAAATACGTACTCAATTGCATATCTTCTGTTAGTTGTCTTCCTATGAATGGCACACTTGGATATAATCTTAAGGCTTCTTTGATACATCTCTCTAAATAGTTCATTTCGTTGAGTTTATCCACCGTGACATCACCACCATCTGCAAATATTTCATCCAGCTCCGCCACTATGCGATCCTATTGTTTAAAACGCGATTTAAACAACGTTTTTTATTGGATTATTCAGGAATAAAAATCAAGAAAGAATACCTGAACATCCGGATTGTTCGCTATGCACATTAGGCAAAAAGTTATACCCATAGTCGTTGTATCATGACCCTGCAATTAAAATTCAATTTATGCTCGGCCATATTTAATGATAATGACACATGCAATATTTTGTAACCTCGAACATGAACGTGTCAACTTCTTCTCTGATCCCCAGTTCGTCGATTTTGCCCTCTTCTTCTGCTGAAAGCAGAAGATCCAACATTGCCATTCGTTTCTTTGATCCAATGGCTGGTCCATTGACGCCTTCGACTTCATATTTATTTCCTGTAATCTTTCTCTCGACGCGTCTTTCTCTGATTACCGACATTGTAAAATTGTGCAGAATACTCAATAACTTCTTCTGTTGTAATGCAGCTCCTGATAAATTGAATATTTGTGGAAAGTGATACCAAACTCTTGAAAAACGATACACTAATAACTCCCCCATTGCATAAATGGATTGCTTATATTTAGTGACATATGTCATAGAAGTATCAAGATTAGTTCCCATCGCAGTTTCTGAAATACAATTAAACAGCTGTAGTCTTGATGCAAAACAAAAATTAGCATAAATATAAAGGATTACTCATATCGATTAGCATTTCAGTATTATTCATCATTGAGCCACATGTTCATTATTTGCTAATGTTCTGAATAAATTGATTAAATATGTGTACAAGTTTACCAAATTGAGTATTAACAACTTCAACGTGGCCCTCAAACTATTGACTTTTAAATGATAAAAAGTATTTTATCGTTTAAATATAATTTCATATTTATCTGGCTGTTGTTATTTAAGAGCTCAAACATTTGATGATTCACTAAATAAGAACAATGTTTTGAATCATCAAGTGGCTATGCGAAATTAAGGACTTGCTCGGATCACAAATTGAGCCGCATAAACAAACCTTATTAATAAAAATAATTAAATTACAGATTTTTTTCAAGAAGCTCACCACTAATAGTATCCAAAGCGAAATTCGTAACAAATGTTATAATTGCTGTATGCGGCTTCCCGATTTCATCCTTCAGCGCCGTGATCATTTTATCACTCCTCTCGACAAAGACAGGACAAAACTTTCGAAGGATGTTGAAATGAAAAGCCGGCGTCAATATTTTTCGCCTCGTCTGCCATTTTTCGCCTGTAAGAAACAAGCGATGGGTACATTATTATTTGATTGTGGATTATCTTATCTAAGTGTTAATTTTTACTTTCAACTTGGAACAAAACACATCCGCGTATCTCGGCAAAAAATCAAAATTACGCTTATCAGCGCGATGAGAATTTGCAGAAAATAGATTCTTAAAAATGTAATCTTATAAACAATAACAAGTGATAATTTGTTCAATGTCACAAATTTATTCCTCGATTATTATTTTTATTTGGGATAAAACAATATTTTTTAAACTTTCAGAATATTCACATATAATATGAGCAAAAAAAATTGGAAAGCAATTTGTAAAAAGTTTGTAAATTGTAAAAAGCTCTCACGGCTTTAGGTGCTCATGAATCATGACGACGCCTAGGGGCAGTAACTGTCAAATCCCCTACCGGTGATGTATTTACTACACCTCGACTCTAATAATGGGATTATCGATATGAAATATAATAGATACGGCATTCAGAATTTTTGTATTCCTCAGTAATATAATTACGAATCACATCAAAGTATTATAGTATATAAGTATTCATCTGCAGCGACGGAAATAAATAATTTGTCGGGAAATCGGGAATTTTGCGAATTTTAGTCCGTGTCTCAGCAGAAAGAAATTTTATACAACGGTATATTATACAAACGATATTTGGGGTATTTTTTTGACTAATCTCGTACATATTGCATACATTAACTTACCCGTACTGGTCAAAAGTCCGGTATTCAGCCATGGATGAACAAAATAGTAGACGAGTCCTTTGGTGATTTGCTTATTGTTCGAAAGCAAGACCTGCAAATAATTTTCAAATATAATATTGTTTGAATCAGTTATTGAAGATTTAAGTGCTTTGAAATACCTCTACATCTTCCGGATTATAAAGATTTACAGCTGATGCATGAAAAACAACCTGTCTTGCAATTCCTTCCTTTTTGAATTGATTAGCCATCATTCTTGCCAAATAGAAAAGTTTTACTGAAAGAAGAATTATTTTATAATTTCATTGAAGAATCTACAAAAAGGTGACTTAATTGATGTAATTTTGATTGACATATTGAAGAATTTCATCAAGTGTTATCCAAGGAAAAATTGCAAATAATACGAAATGCATTCTGTGTACTTATTCATACAAAACTGATTCATTCTCATTTTATTGTTTTGATATAGCAAATAAACAAAACAGCAGTCTACCGCAATGATGTTGTTGTCGATATTTATAAAAAAAATGATAACTGTGAATGAATATTATATTATATATAAGTCTCATACCAAAAAATTGAAACTATGTTGTCTATAATAAATATTATGTGTACTTAAGGGACGTTTCTACCTTGTTGGACCAAAAAGGGATAAGTTTTTCAATATTTTTTTAATGTGAAAAGTATTAAATATAGAATGTTGATATTACGTATATTGATAAGGCGATCTTTATTTAATATAAAAATATTTTTAAAATTTGACAAAGTATAGTAGTTGGATTGGGGGTAGCCACGTATGTCGATAGACATGCGATGACATTCTTCACCACGGAAGTCCTAAGTCCTTAACAGGTGATTTGTAGCAAAAATATTAAACATATTTTTACTTTGTATAATATTGTGTATAGAATAGGCTAAAATTAGAAAGAAATATTAAAAAATAAAAAAATAGTGAGCAATCGAAAAAAAGTTTATGTTTTTATCAACATTTTTTGGAGTTTTTTGTTCATTAAATAAACACTTTTGAATATTTTTTAATAATCGTAGTCTATACGTTGAAGATGTTTATTATACACATGACTACTGAATTTCATAAAGATTGCTCATATAGGGCGTGTGAGAGCACTTCCATGAGCTTGAAAAGAGTAGTTTCAAGAAAAACGCATTTAGACCTCTCCTCATTGGCATATAACATTACGAATTTAATTTATATCGACTTAAAATTTATTGAACGTATTCTTAAACATTGGTTCAATTCGATAAACGTAGAAATAAAATATTTTTTGAGGCAACAAGGTAGAAACGTCCCCTATCAAGTTCTCAAAAAAAACAGCTTTGTAGATTTCAATTTAATGACAGTGTGTTAAATTATTCAGTTTTAAAAAATTGTTATTAATTTCCGCAACGTTGAAAACTTGGTAGACTAAATAAGTTTACTATATTTAGAACATGATTTTCATTGAATTTATAATCATTGATTATAAACTCGATTCATTAATATAAATGGAATTTGTATCACAGATCTTTAAGTATAGGTTGATATATCACATCAATCAGTTTAGGACTTTGATCTATTAAATTTGCAATCAATTTTTACAATAAGGAATACTATCTTTAGACTATGATTAAGGGAAATTCCATAACAACAATATAGACCATTCTTCTAATTGATATTCTATAATATCTTCTATTTCTTATAAATGTAAAAACTTTGTATATTTAAAGAAGATCTTTAACTGTAATGCTTAAAATAAGCAATGTTAAATATTAAAGCATCAATGTATTTCAATATGTTTTTAATGGTTTGATGTCCATAACCTTCATATTTGAGTGAGATTTCGACCTTCAAAAAATCACTTGTTCTGCATTATAGTATGTATAATCTTAATCAAATATATTTTACATCAAATAAATATATATATATCTATTAATTTTAAGTGATAATAAATATTTTTAATTAGCATACCATTCCCCATAAAGAAATCTAATCCATTCCCCACAATAGGTAACAATTTGGGTCCAGGGACCCCATCGAGGAGCTTCACATTTCTGGTACTATGTAATAGTTTATCTACGATAAATAATGCTAATACTATTAAAATTAACACGTAAAAAAACATTTTTGCTAGTAATTCAGAAACGCCATTCACGTTAGCCTACGCTACATTCTCACTCGTCACTGAATAGCCTAAGCTAGCTGTCAGTAACATGTTATCATTTTTTTTATTTTATTAATAACCTCCGTATTATCTGCTATCTTTTTCAAAGTGTATTTGTTTCATCGATTTATAAAAAAATCACTGATTGATCGATTTAATCCAGTGGGGCATTATTATAGAAGGCAAAAGGATTTAATATGTTAATTTACAACTAAAAATGTGTTATTGTTGTGTTTGTGAATGATTTGTTATTTCAAAGATGGCTCCAGCGGTTACTAGATGTAATAATTACAATATATCCGAGGGCGGATTATCCATGTCTGAAAAATATAGCAAAACGAACACAGCTCTAAAAAAAATATGGTGATACTCAGATAATAAGACAACTCCTGAACAGTAATAGATTGTCCAGTTAGGAATAGGGAATCCAATCCCGAGATCCCGCACAATTTTAGGTACTTAAGAATCCCGGGATTGAAATTTTTATCTAACAGATATCGTACACCTCACCAACACGATGAAGGCTACTAAATCGAGATATTCCCGACGAAATCTGGACGCTTGGAAACAGTGGCGTAATTACTAATTGGCGAACTTAAGCGACGCATAGGAGCAGTGACTGTCTAATCTATATATACATATATAGCGTACATGTTTGTTTTTCAAATTGTTATAGTAACTTTTCCCTACCGGTGATGTATTTACTACACCTCGACTCTAATAATGGGAATATCGATATGAAATATAATAGATACGGAGTTCAAAATTTTTGTGTTCCTCCGTAATATAATTACGAATCACATCAAAGTATTACAGTATAAAAATATTTATCTGCAGCGACGGAAATAAATAATTTATCGGGAAATCGGGAATTTTGCGATTTTTAGTCTGTCTTTTAAGGAAACTAAAATTAAAAATCTTCCTGTCAATTATTATTACCAGAAAGGAGCAAGAATGGATTGGGAGATTCTTGAAGATTGGTACAAAATGAAATGGGCTCCAGAGGTGCAAAATTCAAAAAAAATAAGTATAAAGTAAAGCTATAGACACTTATTCGATCATGGAGAAAGATTCTTGGAAACAGATTGATGCATTCTGAAGAGAATGAAATGATATAACTGAAATATGTGGATTATTGGAAAATTTAAAATGTTTTGAAAGCTTGGATAGGGAAAACTTTAGGATAGGGATTTAAATGATCCAGGCTTTGAATGCATGGATGATGCAAATATCCTTTCTTTTATTTCTCAAGAGGAAGAGAATGCTGATGAGTCTATAAGTGAATAAGATACCAGTAATTACATTAGTCATAAAACGGTGTTGAATTGTGTTGAAACATTGCTAGAATACGCTCAACAAAGAGGATTTGAATATAATGATATAATAGCTGGATTTTCCGTGTTTTCCAGTAATCCGTGCTCTTCCTCTCCAGCATTAGCCTGGATAATCGAGAGTCTATTGTACTTTAAAATATTTTTTAAAAAAGAAGTATATTTAATATGATGATAATGATTAACCTGTATGGGAGTACTTACGGAAATATCCGTTTTACCTTCACTATTCAGAAAGAGCACTCTTGTGCATTGCAGCTCCGAGGCGGACAGAGACAGAGAGAACTTAGCGCAGTTCGGGAGACTGAGACGGAGAGCTTTCTCGCATGCATCTCATGATTGTATAGATCATTAAGCCCAAATTTATCGACTTATAATGATTTCGATTTCAAGTGTGTTATTTGTTTACGCAAAGAAATGACCGAATATTGTGTGTTATCGAGAGTGTTTGTTTATTTAACTGCTTGCCGTTCTTCGCTGCGTGTTGAATGAGTCTTTGTTCAATTATCATTTCCTTCTAAAGGAGGAGCAAATGAATCGATTTTTTGTGCATTGTTTATGTAAAGAAATTGCGTGGTCTTGTATTCACTATCAAGTGTTCATTTACAATTGACTCTGCCTCGAATTGAAGATTGTCTTACGCTGATTAGGAGCTGACAGAAAGTAATCGGTGTAAAGCGATTATGACAACAACGACTTCATCGATTTTAAATTTGCTCACTAACGAAAAGGTTAAGATGTTGATACATCAGCAAATATATTTAATCCTATAAATAAATAGGTTTACTATTAAAACATGTAATTTTATTGAATCGATTATTTATTGACAAATCTAATTTTAACAGGATTAAAAGTCCTCAGAACTAAATCTGTTGTAAATATGATATCATCAGCAGATGTGACAGGTTCTAGTTTAAAATTCCTCAATATACCTGCAATTACAGCCTTTTCTTCCAAAACAGCAAACTTTTGTCCTGTAAAAACATAAATTATTTAATAGTATGTGAGACAGCGAAAAAGAATTTTGCACTAATTTATACAAAGCTAATTTTTGTTCCTAAATTTTCGAAACCTGAATAATTGCATTAATATATACTGGCATTAGATTAAAATGTATATAGTATAGTAATAGGTATAATACATGTATATAATATTTATTTACAGATCTCAGATATTGCTGCCATTTTATTTACTTGCAATATCGAAGCAATAAAATGAGAAATAATCAGCTTTGTATGAATAAGTACACAAATAATATCGTTGCTTGCCGTACTATAATAAATTATAGTAAAGTAAATTATAGTATTTACCAATGCAATTCCTTGGTCCTGCACTGAATGGTATATAAGCAAACGGATGACGTTTTGCTATATTTTCAGGCAAAAATCTGTCCGGATCGAATTTCAACGGATTAGGGAACAAATCTGGATTTCTGTGTACGTCGAAAATATGCAAATCGAATGTTGTACCAGACGGCAAAAAATATGATTCTGGAAAAGTTATTACGTTTTAAATTTGAATATTTATCAATATAATATTGCACAAGGATGTCATTTACTCAATTGCACATCTTCAGTAATTCTTCTACTTATATATGGAACGCTTGGATACAATCTGAGCGATTCTTTGATGCATCTTTCGAGATATTTCATCTTATTCAAGTCATCAATCGTTGCTTTTCGATCTGAACCATCGAATATTTCGTTCAACTCGTTCGTGATGTTTTCCTAAAATGCCAGCTTGAATTAATTTCAGACCAAAGTTGTTTACAAATCATTGAAATTATAATACTTGTATTTCCGGATGGTTCGCTATTTCCATCAACAGGAACATTATTCCCATTGTTGTTGTATCGTGTCCCTGAAATGTGGATCGAAAACATTAAGCTAATTTGTATTAATTAATGAATGGCAAAATTAACATTAGAAGAAATAATGGTACTTGATATATAATATATGATATACTCCATCGACCTTATTTATCGGAGAAAAATATTATAAGATTACTTAGATAAAAAATAAAGTATATACCTCAAACATAAATGTATCCACTTCTTCTCTTATTCCGTTCTCATCAATTTTATTTTCTGCCTCAGCCGAAAGAAGAAGATCCAACATGGCAAGTCTTTTCTTAGAAGTCTTCATATCATCCTCAAACATGTTTTCCACCTCGAATTTATTACCAGAGACATTTCTTTCGACTCGTCTCTCCCGTATGACCTTAGTAGTAAAATCATGCAACACCTTAACAACCTGTTTTTCCTGTTTTCCATACGGGGTCAGATCGTAAAGTAGCGACGAATAAAACCAAGGTCTGGTGAATCTATAAATGATATGTTCGCCTATATCATAGATTGCCTTCTTATATTCTATATCGTGACTTTGTGACGATTCCAAATTCGTCCCCATGGCAGTTTCTTTAAAATCGAAATAACAACATTATTGAAATGATTAATTTGCAAAATAATATTTTTAGCAAATTTTCAAACCACAAATCGAATGCAGAGCAAATTGCGATATAAATGGTAATATTTCCGTTTCTCTTTTTCCGACTTCCAATCGTAACTTATTTATCAAGACATCAGTTTGCTCGACGATGACATTGCAGAATTGTTTAAGGATATTGAAATGAAAAGTTGGGGTCAATATTTTCCTCCTTGTTTGCCATTTATTGCCTATAAATAATAAGCAATGCATTATTAATTAATATGATTTAAATAATGTTTTTTTATATAAAATTATATTATAGTACCTGTGCTCGTTAAAAGACCTTCTTTCAACCATGGATGCAAAAAGTCATAAACGTAGCCCTTTGAAAGATTTTTAGAGCTTGAAAGAACCACCTATTGTTCAACATTACAACTATTTTATTGTTTTACAATAAAACTGTTATTGCAGAAAATGATCAAATTTTATTATGGAATGGAAGTTGAACTCAAACGAATAATATTCATATTAACCTCTATGTCTTCAGGATCATATACGTTGACAATGGGGACATTAAAAACCCATAATCTGCATATCTTCTTAAACAAGCTTGCATCAGTTCTAGCTGCATAAAACAATTTAACTGAAATGCGAAAAAAACATGTTATAATTTTTTAAAGCTAAAAATTGATGAATAAATCACATTAAGTTCATTGCGGATACTGCGATAGTTGATGTAAATTATAGGGTGCATGGTTTCATTGGACGCATTGTTTAGAGCGCGTGACGTCAGAATGTAATTGTAATGTGGCAAAAACGTTGTTACAGGTTCACATAATATACTTTGGACATATTATCATAAAAATTTATTTTCCCATTAAATCCCATCATTCACACTGATGCTTTCATGAGACACTCTCATTACAATGGACATATGAAACAAATATGTATACCATTATGCGATTCGAGTATCATAACACGATGATGCATGTTCATTGTGATGATCGCGTGATCATTAATCATCGCAGTCAATTGTTTGCGTGTGTCCTAAATTGGATTGGACTGACCCATCTTTTATGTATCTTTTAATCCCAAATATGTCCCACTTTTAGTAAATAAATCCTTGTATTTTACATATGTTAAATGCCATTTTTTTTCTTTGTGTATCGGAAAAAACCAGTAAATTTCATGTCGATATAAATGAAATTCGCAAAGTTATATGCCAAAGAGGAGAAGCTGCGCTCTGCGAAATTGAGGAGAGGAAAAACTTTTTTATCGAAACTACTTTTACCAAGCTTATGGAAGTGCTCCCACACTCCCTAGAAGAGCATTCTTTATGAAATTTAGCAGGTATATGTATAATAAATGTGTTCATCGTATAAACTAAAATTATCCAAAAATATTTAAAAATGTTTATTTAATGAACAAAAAACTACAAAAAATGTTGGTAAAAACAAAAACTTTTTTTTGATTGCTCATTATTTTTTTATTTTCAAATATTTCTTTTTTATTGTAGTCTAAGCTATACACAATATTATACAAATTAAAAATATGTTTAATATTTTTGCTAAAAACCGCTTATTTAGGACTAAGGACTTCCATAGTGAACAATGTCATCGCTTGTGCACCGGCATACGTGACTAACTCCCCCAACTCACACTACCTTATTATGTCAAGCCTTAAAAAATATTTTTATGTTCAATAAAGATTAGTCAACACACTAAATATCAACATTCTATATTTAAGACTTTTTACATTAAAAAATGTTAAAAAATCGATCACTTTTCTCACCTACGACAAACCAAAGTTCTTCCTTAAATTCCGCGGCACATCAAAAATTTAAATAATAGATATTGATTTGATACACCAATTTCACAATAAAATTTCATTTTTTATTTCATAAGTATACACACGAGGGATGTTTATAAAGTAAGTGTACTAGATTTTTTTTTAATAAATTAAAAAAATACAGTTTATTATTGATAAACTTGTTGACTATTTTGCGACATAATCGCCATCTCGTTCAATGCATGTGGTGAACCATGGCCCAGCTTCTTCAAGCCCTCCTCGAAGAACTCAAAGGTGGAAGATGACTATCTGAAGGCACCAAGTCAGGAAATTACAGGGTATGATTCAAAACATCCCAACCAAATGAGTCCAAGAATGCCTTGGTGGCGTGGTGGCATGCAACAAGCCTACTCCTCTTATCAGCATTCTCCTCTTGTTTTAAATGCTCCTTTTGAGTATTTTTAGCGTCTCACAATATCGTTATGCATTGATGATCATTCCCTGAGGCAGAAATTCGACCAAAATGATACCTTTTCGATCCCAAAACGCTGAGGCCATGATTTTTTTGCCCGAAATTGTGGTTTTTAATTTTTTTGGTAGATGGGGAATTGGTGTGACCCCACTATAACGACTGTCTTTTTGATAGACGTGTAATGAGCCACCCACTTTTTATCTCCAGTCACAATAAAAATTCCAATTCAAGTCTATTGACACGCTCGTAATTGGCGGGATTTCTTACCGACATCTTTCACGCAATTGGACACTACAACGCGATTTTGCGTACTACCGTGTTTTTGCTAGGCTCGCTTTGTCAGAAGATTTTTCTCTACTACTCAATAGGGCCAACCCTTAAAAACATAAAAACTAAAGCCCGGTATGGTCACAGTACACTTACTTTATGAACTTGTCTCGTACATAAAAACTAAACTATATTTACTTTTATGCAATCTTAATAATTATTTAAAAAAAATACTAATCAATGTAATACTTGCACTTATTTCTAGGTAAAAACCTTTTAATCATTACCATCATCACCAAGCATGACCGTCTTTTCATTTTTAATTAACAAAAGTTGAAAAACTTTGCTCACATGAATATGTCGTTGAAAATAGAAGTAGATTGATATTCTTTTTTAACATTATTAGATATTCTTATTTTGTGCCGTGGCACACCGTTTACGGAGCACTGCATTACAATACTCAACTTCAACTCATCAACACATAAATATATTTGTGCAATCAACGTAGATTTTTATCGGCTGCTTTGTGGTATTTATTCTCATCGTTTATAACCTGTTTTAAAAATGTCGAAATATTAAAAAATCAAGTTTGGCAAAATTTACGATCAATGATCATACTAAATTATCCGATGACGAAGCTCTCATAGTCATATTGGACTGGAATAAAAGAAGCAAGAATTCTCAGTTGCTGAAAATGGAGATTTAACTTTAAACTCGCTTGAAGATAACGGAGTCCGGCTAAATATTAACACATTCCAGCTGTTGTGTTAAGCATAAAATGTCACTTGAAATCATTTCACCTGAGCTTCATACGTTTCGAAAAAATCAAAAGCTGTTATCCCATTGTCAACAATGTCCATTATAAAATCAGATGGGTGTCAGAATCCACGATGCCCACCCATAAAACCCCAGGAGGGAGCCAATCCTACGCCTGTGGGCAACGGTTGAACCCCTGGGGTAATGATGTGGAGTAGAGGTGCGCGAATGTAGCCTCGTCGGTTTGCTCATCAAACACTGCTGAGGTAGCCCAGCTAACATGAGTTGAGTGCGCATGTCACCCTGTGTTACCCATAAAAGGGTGTGTGGGATAGCCGCTTACAGTAGTCGGTGGAGACTGTGTCAAAGGCTCATCACTATCCTCAACAGCCTAGGCAAACAGGGGAGAAAGGTTTTAGACTGTTCGATTGACGACTCGTCTACGTGGCTAGATACTAAGATACTCTAGATAATACTCTCATTTATTTCCATAAAAAAATGTATGAGGATCCAGCCAGACCACTTTCATCGACGGAAGGTAATAGAAGCATTAATTGACAGAAGGGTTTAAAAAAAAACACCGCGCGAAGCCCGCGTTTTCCAATAAGCGGACCGGAACGAGTTAATATGATCGAAAACATTGCACACATAGTAATAGTAAAGCCGCGCATAAAAAAGTGGTTTATTTATAACACTTGGCTTTTAATGCCTTTATCTTAAATGTTTATTGTAATTTTCCGTATGGTAGTCGATAATAATGTTATTTTAGTATGTTTTCATATATCCAGCACTAAATATAACTACGAGCGATTGTGGTATATGTGCATGAGATATTAATGAATCCATCTATGATATTAATGTTTTTGATTATTTTTGATGGGCAGGGCACATAACAAAGCAGGGATGACTATTATAATATTTTATTGTATTTATATTTACCTGGTCCGTGGAGTATCGCAAGACCGTTTCCAATAATCGGAACGAGTTTCGGTCCTGGTATTTTGTTTATGATTTTGGCTCTTTCAGAGCTATGTATTATTTTGTGTAATAAAAACACTAATAGCAATATTATCACCAAAAAAAAGAACATGGCTAACGTCTTATTTGGGTATTCGATAAAAACTCACTGAGACAATTCTTTTCTGTGAACCAAGACGACCTTATCTCTTAAAATATATGTCCACATTGAGTATATTTTTATTGCTGTTAACAATTAATCTACAGGCCAATTTTAATATCGAATTACCATGTTTTCCCATTCTAAAAATGAATGCTAACATGCACACAATATAATGATGGACCTTGAATCTCCAAATAATTGCTGTTCAATTAGAACCTCAGCAATCCCAAATACGATCATCATAGTATATGATTGCGCTGTTAATTCATTTTCGCATAAAATCATGTGTATTTATGATCCTAGTCATATCATTCAATAAAATCTCATAATGGAATTCTATCGCGTTAAACCAGTTTTTTGAATTTCGACTAAGAACAATGTTACTAAACGCATTCTTAGTTGCATTCAGATCAGACAATCTGAAAATTTAATTCGAATCTGTTTACTATTTTAAAAAAATTATACTGATTTAGATACAAAGGAATGTAAGTTCTTCGAAACCAGTAAATTTCATGTCGATATAAATGAAATTCGCAAAGTTATATGCCAACGTAAAGAAGCTGCGCTTCGCTAAACTGAGAAAAGGAGAAACTTGAAACACGTTTTTCTCGAAACTACTTTTTCTAAGCTCATGGAAGTGCTCCCACACGCTCTAGATGAGGATTTTTTATGAAATTTTGCAGGCACGTGTATAATAAACATATTAATCGTATAGACTACAATTATTCAAAAATATTCAAAAGTTTTTATTTAATAAACAAAAAACTATATAAAATGTTGGTAAAAAACACAAACTTTTATTCGATTGCTCATAATTTTTTTTATTTTCCAATATTTCTTCTTAATTATAGTCTAAGTTATACACAATATTATACAAAGTAAAAATACGTCTAATTTTTTTGCTATAAGTCACCTGTTCAAGACTTAAGACTTCCATAGTCCATCCTTCCAAGAATGTCATTGTTCGCGCACCAACTTACGTGGCTCCCCCACTCTTACTACCATACTTTATCAAATTTAAAAAAATAGTTTTATTTTCAATAACTATCACCTAGTCAACACACTCAATATCAACATTCTATATTTAATACTTTTCGCATAAAAAAATGCTAAAAAATCAAAAAGGATTGTCGCCAAATATTGTATAATAAAAGGGTAAATAAAATAAATAAACGTTTTATTTCAGTATTAGTGGTCGGCAATTATTTTTACATTTTTTATCGATCCGCAGATGTAAAAAGGTTGGGGAACACTGATTTAAGCAGTCCAAAATTGTAATTTTTTAAAAGACTGGAGATCCTCGATGAAAGTTTTACAATATACAATTTAGGACCAATAACATATCATTTAATGACAATAGGCTCTATATATTAGGGTGTCCCATAAGTTTCTTTCGTTTTCTTATTAAGAAAAAAATAAACATTTTATAAACACAATTTATATTACATCAAAATGTAATGAATAATATATGATCCGTTCTGTTCTATTACCTTTCTCCATCTCTCCGGAAGCCTCATAATGCCTTCTTGCCAAAATTTCCTAGGTTTGCCAGAAATGTCCGGAGAGTATGGAGGATGGGGGTAAAACATCTCAGTCAAATGATGTTAACTTATTTCTGACGAGCAAAGACACATGAGTCCTGTCGTTATCGTGATATCTGTTCGCTAATTCTGGCCGTTTTCTGGCAATTTCATCCTTTAGATTGTCTAGTTGGAATTAATATTTTGTTGGATTGATCGTTTTACCTTGCTGGAGTAGCTCATAATAAACTACCCCCATCCAGTCCCACCAAATGCATAGCAAAACTTTTTTTGGATGTAGGCCAGGTTTAGCTACAATTAAAGCTTCTGTACCCTTGGTCCAAAACCGTTTACATTGGATATTCTCATAAAGTATCCAACTTTCATCTCCAGTGACAAGTCTCTTCAAAAAAAGGTTGGCTATTATGTCGTTGGAGAAGAAGATCGCATGTTGAAATACGCTGAAGTTTATTTGAGTCAGTCAGTTCATGAGGAAGTCACACATCTGAACGATTGATGTAGCCCAATTTTGTCAGATGATTATGGACAGATGTTCGTGGAATTTCTATCGTGGATCTGTGTTCATGTGTGAAAGAAAATTATGGGACAACCTAATACATTTGATGGTTGAATAAAGAAGGGTGACTCCAACGAGTATGGCGAGATCTTAAAACCTTTTTGCAGTCAGACCGTCGATAGTTTTAATTAATAATATCTGGAAATTTCGCTCATAAAACAAGACTCGCTGCAATGTTTAAACGGTTTTACTTCGGGTCGATCAGATGCATCATCTTCGAATTCTCACATTGTGGCAGTAACATTACGATGACTGGTTTGTAGATCGAATTGATGTCTATTTTGAAGTGAAGAATTTAGGGATAATGTTTCATTTTTTCTGGTTGCCTCTGTTCTCATCCAGCTGGGCCAGACTGACGAACGATGAAGATGATAATACTTCGTATGTAATTATTCTTCAATGGTTTTTCCATATTTTCCCTAGCACTTACCTAGCACGAAGATTCATCACGAAGAAGGACAACCGAATTTGGAGTCTCTGCTGGACGTTCAACCGTCGGTCCACCGAAGGTGTCAAAGAAAGTCTAGGGCAGGGCTTCCTATTTTAAGACAAACAGCATTTTTCCCACACTGTCCTACACCGTTCCCTGCACCGTTTAACACGGTTATGCCCCGACAAGGAATTCCGCAAAATATTTAAAAATTTAAACACAAGGTAATAAGCACTTTTAATTATTCTTTAATATTTTTCCTATATTTATCCTAGCACTTATCTAGCACGAAGCTTCATCACAAGGAACTGCTCATCTCTAATTGGTGACTACAATAGGATCTGAAGGAATATGGAGACAATTTAAAGATTATTCTCTAAAATATCATTTATTTACCCTTTTGCGATACCCGGTAACGATTATGACACTCAGATGTTCAATATCTGGCGTCGTAACAAAAGTTTATTATGCTAAATTGGCTATCACAAAGCTTTGCACCACACTGACATATAATACAATATATAAACTATAGTTTAAAATACAAAATGCCATAAAAAATAAATCACAAAATAATATAAAATTAAGTTCATTTCTTTTGTCTTTCGATCAGTTTCACTTTAACAGGATTGATGGATCTTAAGACCATATCCACTGTGAAAATTATGTCATCAGGACCTGTCACAGCCTCCAATTTGAAATTCCGTAAGATAGCTGATATGACGGCCTTTTCTTCTAGCATTGCAAACTTTTGACCTGAAATAAAAATATACATAGACTAATTAATAATTGCTATTCAGCATTAATGATTGGCTTCTGATTTAATTATTACCTATGCAGTTTCTCGGTCCAGCACTGAACGGTATATAAGCATACGGATGACGATTGACTGTATTCTCAGGCAAAAATCTATCCGGATCGAATTTCAAAGGATTTTGGAAATAATCAGGATTTCTATGCAAATCGTAGATGTGCAAATCGTAAGTCGTTCCTGCTGGCATGATGAAATTTTCTGGAATAAAAACGCCATACAAATTAATTTATAATATTCAAATGGATTACATTGTAATGTTAGAAATTGAGGCAAATACTTAATTGAACGTCTTCAGTAATTTGTCTACTTATGTATGGAACACTGGGGTATAATCTCAAAGCTTCTTTGATGCATCTCTCTAAATAGCGCATTTTATTTAGTTCATCGATTGTGACTGGTTTTTGCGGGTCTGCGAAAATCTCTTCCAATTCTTCAACGATTTTATCCTGTGGAAATTTTGCATTTGCATTTAAATATACTCGATCTTCTTATTATTTTGCATGGTTGTCTTTAGAGCGTATTTCCAGTGCAAAATGATGATTGGCTTTGTATATTCAATGATTGTAAATACCTGAATTTCTGGATGATTGGCGAGACACATGAGGCAGAAAGTTATGGCCATCGTTGTTGTATCGTGTCCCCTAAAATGATATCGTTTTTAATTTGGTTACTATATTATGAAAAGATGATTCGATTTGTAAATCCACAACCTCAAACATGAACGTGTCTACTTCTTCTCTTATTCCATCTTCGCTTATTTTACTGTCAGTTTCAGCAGATAGTAGTAAATCTAACATCGCCAATTTCTTTTTAGATCCAACAACTTCTTCATCGTCGAAATTTTCCGTGACGAATTTATCTCCAGATAAATTTCTTTCTTTTCGCCTTTCCCTAATCACATCAGTTGTAAATGTGTGCAATGTGTTAATAGCTTCTTTTTGCTTCTTACCGACGTTGGATAAATTGAAAAAGAACGGTATATAATATAAAGGCTTTGCAAATCGTTGAACGACTGTCTCCCCCATTTCGTATATGGATTTCTTATACTTGTTGGCACTGCTGGCTGAATTCAAATTAGTACCCATTGCAGTTTCTACAATGATATAAAATATATTATCTTCATTCATTTACCTTCCAAATAATATTAAAATTGATCGCCAATTTACCACATATTGAATGAAGAGTAAATTCAGTTATATACGGTATGATTATTGTCTCATCTTTTCCGACTTCTTTACGCATTTTCTCCACTATCAAATCACTTTGTTCGATCAATACTGTGCAAAATCTTCGCAGAATGTTGAAATGAAATGCTGGCGTCAAAATTTTTCTTCTGTGATGCCATTTATCGCCTTAAAATATCAAAATTTCAATACATACGAAATATCTTTGCTTGAATTTAAACTTGATTTCAAATTCACCTGTACTCGTCAGAAGACCGTCTTTCAACCAAGGTCGTATAAAATCATATGTGAAACCTTTTGTAATATTTTTCGAGCTGGACAACACCACCTATAAACAAATTGTAGTTTCATAATGTATTCATTAGATTAATTATATTTGCATTTAGAGCATGACGAATGACTTTGTTTACGAGCTTTTTTACTGTTTCCTGTGCCAGCAATAAAATAGAATGAACAAGAACATAATTGCTGGGAGCATAATGGAAAACATGATCTATGAACTGAACTTACATAATGACAATTTTATGATCACAAAGTACGTGTTGATGAATTGCATCCAAAGTTGATATCAATAATAATGACACATAAATATACTCATCAAGTGTTAAGGCAAATGCAAATAAATTTTAACACATGGTTACAACTAACTTCTTCTAATCTTCCAATTAGTACTGATTATTGAGTTCTCATTTTAAAAGCTTGGTTTCAAATCCAGATTGTGGAAAAAAGTTTTTACCGAACAATTTTAGAAGCTTAAAGCTTACTCAGATTTTTTAGATCTTCTAATTAATAATAGGTTATTTGCTGAAAATTATTATAAATGAGAAACTACCATATTAAAATCCAATATTTTTAAAAACGTCTCCTATTGAGATTGTCTATCTCAGATAACAAATATGGCACTTTAACACATTCCCGTCGGGTTCATTGGATTAAAAAAGTGATTTAACGCCATAAATATTTAATATCTGGTAATAGATGCCTCTACAAACACAGTCAATACTCCTTTATGTGTAAACATTGAGCTGTTTCTCTAGATGTTGGCGAGTGTTAACTCTTTGCGGTCCCATGTCGAGTCTTGCACGACATTTTGTTTTTACATTTTTTCCCCACTCAGATTTAAAATCATGTGATTTTATTTTGCGTATCGATTTTGATTGTTGACAGTGGCGTTATCTGCCTCATTTCAATTCTCAGAGAAGCTTGAGAGTTTTATAGCCGCTTAAGTGTGTTTTCCTTTTGATGAGTTTCGTCGATGTGAGATAAGATTTGAAGTGTCCATGAAGACAGTATGCATAGACTTATCTGGCGCAAAATGCAAGTATTATCTGCTGACGCATGACGGGATTTGACGGCTGTGTACGTCAAAGTGTTAATAACGATCGAGGTGATTTATAGTGAAATTAGAAGTGGAAATGTTTCCAGTTCTAATGAACAATGGCTATTTCTTCGACACAAAGTATTATTGAGAGAATTCATCCAAATTTATTTTCTAATGATGAATTTTTAAATAACTCGCAGGACTCTGGAGTGAAAATGACACATCTTTTTCTTTTTCTTTTAACTTCCGAATTGCATCATGAAATGCAGAGCTCAATCTTGTCTCTCGCAAAAACGAACAATTATGACAGTACAAATAATCTGAAAAAAGATTTAAAATATTTGGAGCAATATAAAAGGACACAAAAGTTGAACATGTTGTTTAATGCATTTCTAACAATAAAACCAAAATCAACAGCTACTCAACGAGTATTTTTAATGTCAGAACAAATCAAAACATTCAATGCTCCGTTCGTTTTAAAATATGAACATTAAAAAGTTGAATAAATTATTTTTAATAAATATGAGCTCGTTTTTATATGGAAAATGTTTTGTTATTTTCATACTTCAATAACTATTCGATATTCGAATAGTTGATAATGACGGATAATTGGAACCCCTAGTCTACACGCTTTAAATAGATGTTCTAGTCTAGAACTTCGAAAAAATCGATTTGGTTTTTTTTTTCAGTTTTTTCAAAATTTAGACTTTTAAAATTATATCCTCCAAATAAATTTCCAAAATTCCGTAAACAAAAAAAAATATGACCAAAATATGACTTTTTTAAAGAAATAGTTTTTTTTTTTAGGTAAGGAATATGGAAATATCTTTACTTATTAATAATTATATTGATGGAAAGAAAAAATCTACACTATCTATATAAAAGTTAAAGCATTTTTCTTAATATTACAATCGTCGCAAATATGCCCCGCGTCGAGCAAAAGACAATTCTATGCGTATCCCGACGGAAATGTGTTAATATGAAGAATATATCATGGAATAAACCATTTCACACTTTTTTTTATTAAATACTTATTAAAATATTTTGCTTTTACACAAAAAGCCATTACATATACAATCTATATATATTTGTATGTAACTATTTTGAAAAATATTTAAAAACTCTGGATAAACTACTCAATGAAGCGATTGAATTGAACCTATTAACCTATTGATATCACTATCAAACGGAGTCGCTACGTTAGTCAAACATTGCGTATATTATTTTTAAAGAGATCTTTAAAAATACTTACATATCAAAATATCTCTATATAAATACTTTTAAAGGACATGCACAGTTCCGACCTTCAAACGATGGCAAAACTTACTGCATTTATGGTAATGTGAACCGGTTCAGTTTGAATCCAGATCATTGTGTGTAAATATATTCAACATATTCAATTCCATGCTTAACTTATAAAGGAGCATTTTTTAAATTACCTCAGCATCTTCTGGATCGAATATCGTAACAAAGGATTCGCTAAAAATCCAATATCTGCTTATCGTTCTATATTTACTTGCACATTTCCGAATCCCATAAAATAACTCAACTGAAACGATCGAATTGCGTTATAATATATGAAAATAGTACATGTAGAATATGAAAATCACTGATATTTCGCTTTAATAAATTTGGCTTAAAAAAATCGAAATTTAATTTACTTCCTCCTTTCATTATGTCCAATCCATTGCCAATAATTGGAAGTACTGGAGGGCCCGGAATTCTATTGATAATTTTGCCCTTGGTCGTACCATGTATCGATATATGTATTGCATATATAATAAATACTATCACCAATAATAAAATAAGCATTTTTATAGTTTACTATAGCGATAAGTAAAGTATAATGTGTATATACGTCTGCTTGGCGTGCAGATAGAAACACTAATAGCACGCAATGAGCGCTCCATATACTTAATTACTATCACGTGCTTTAATGTCATCTGTTCTCAAGCGCAAATATTTTTAATCTCAAAAAATAACTGCAATACTGGGTTTATTATAAAATTGCTAAAGCTCGAATTCAAGCAACATCCATATCCATAACCATTCTTTGTTCTTTATGAAAGTCATCCAAATGTGATCCCTAGATGGTTTTTTTGTAATGTTTTCTCAAGTTCTGTGGCTAGCGAATTACATTGATAAATTTGATCAAACATAACAAATAAGTCGAAGGCGAAAGAATTTTATTTATTTAATAAAAGATAAAAATACAATTCAAAAATAAGTAAAACACTAAAAAAATCAAATATTGTTTTAAAAATCTGCTCGAATTAACATTAAACATCGAGTGTTTCGTCATTTAGTTTGGATCTGATTTTGGTAATACCATCAATGTTCCTTTCTGCTGAGACACGGACTAAAGCTCACAAAATTCCCGATTTCCTGACGAATTATTTATTTCCGTCGCTGCAGATGCATACTTACATACTATAATACTTTGGTGTGATTTGTAATTATATTACGGAGGGATACAAAAATTCTGAACTCCGTATCTATTATATTTCATATCGATATTCCCATTATAAGAGTCGAAGTGTAGTAAATACATCACCGGTAGAGAAAGGCCAATATAACAAATTGATATGTACTGTTTATTATGTATACATAGATTAGACAGTTACTGCCCCTAGATGATGCCTAAGCTCGCCAATTAGTAGTTACGCCATTGTTTCCAAGCGCCGAGAAATTATCGCGTCTTGTGTCCCGGGACTTTGAAAAAATTGAGACTTCAGAATCCCTACCTAAAACTATCCGGGATCCCGGGACCCGGGATTCCGGGGTTGACCGGGGTAATAGACATCAGACTAGGGATTGCAATTATTCGTCATTATCACCTATTCGAATATCGAACAGCACAAAATGCCACAAAATTTTTATAATAAGTCATTTATTGAAACTTTAAAAATTCATAGTTTAAAACTAACACAGCATTGAATGTTTCGATTTGTCCTGACATTGAAAATACTCGTTGAGTAGTTGTTGATTTCGGTTTTATTGTTAGAAATGCATTAAACAGCACGTTCAACTTTTGTGTCCTTTTATATTGCTCCAAATATTTTAAATCTTTTTTCAGATTATTTTATTTGTACTGTCATAATTGTTCGTTTTTGCGAGAGACAGAATTGAACTCTGCATTTCATGATGCAATTCGGAAGTTGAAAGAAAAAGAAAAAGATGTGTCATTTCCACTCCAGAGTCCTGCGAGTTATTTAAAAATTCATCATTAGAAAATAAATTTGGATGAATTCTCTCAATAATACTTTGTGTCGAAGAAATAGCCATTGTTCATTAGAACTGGGAACATTTCCACTTTGTAAATATATCAAGAGTGTGACTATTTTTTCATGTCGGTGTTCGTTCATTCTCTTTTTTAATGTTGCATTATTATCAGTTCATTAATGGCAACTTCCATTGGAGCCATAACATCAAGTAGATATCTTAAAATAATTAATTCACTTTCAGAAACAATATCCATATTCATATCCGCCAACGTTTTATTAACAGGATCAGCTATTTGTATAAATCGTTTTATCGTGACAACCATCGAATTCTACCGAACTTTTTTCATCCAACAATAGCTTTAGTTTCTTATTATTCTTTTGAAAAATATTTTCATGTGAAATTGATTTTTTTATGGGCAATCTTCTAAAATTCTTATAATTTTTCGACTTTTTTGTAGTAGAATTCCGATATTATTTTGCATCAAATAGTTTTCTTCTTCGTTTACTTCAACGTTATGTGACAGTAATATATCTTGTATTGTTTCTTCGCAATTATTTTCAGCCATGTCCTCGTCTGAGTCGTCGACATTGTCAAGACTGTCTTCATCGTTATCATTTTCTTCTTCCTGTTACCATACTTTTTCATAATAGCTGCACCATCATTGGTTGAAGCAATTACATCACTTTCGATATCAATATCAAATTCTTTTAATTTATTCACTACTAGCATTTTAATATGTTCAGTATTTCCCGTGCCTTTGATTTCACATAGCCCCAAAACGTACAATTCAAAAGTTTTAGCATCAGTCCCAAAGTGTGATAGCACAATCAGTCCACTCGTCGAATGTAATAGATTCAACGTTTATTCTGAAATTAAAAATGATTCTGAGTGCCTTTAGGGATATGCACGATATTACTAATTTCTAATTAGACATGAATAAGCTTCAGGTATTAAGTTAATGTATTTAAATATCAGTAGATATTATTCCTACGTAGGACTCATGGATGGAAAAGTAATGGAACACACCGAGGCATACCTGAGTAGATAGATACGGATGATGGCCACCAAAGGTTTTCGTAATGATAATATCATAGTTTGGATGTCTTTTTATATGGTTTTGAAGTCTCCAAAGCATTTCACATTCTCTTCACATTGTCGAATTGACAAAAGTATGTTATACAGCATCATGTGACATTACTACAAAGTATAACAGCAAATCTGATTTGATTTGAATATATGAGTATTTTTTTGTTTGCTAAGTAGGGAACTCTCCAAAGATACCACCATTCTGATAGTAGTGTGAGATTATTACGCACTAAAACCTCCCTACTCTTCTGCTGCCACCCGGCTACTAGTTAACTATTACACTAGGGTGGCCGCGATGTGTCACTCCTGAACTCCTCAGTTATGTCAGCTTGTAGATTATTCTGTACCTGCATCACGCATTCTATACCCTAGCATCCTTAAGCATTGAAAGAGGCATATTGATGGGCGTGAGCGTATTTAGTTTAAGCTCCTCGCTGAGAGTGTCCTTTTCAACGCTCCATGCGACATCATCTTTAGTTGCTCCACAATGATAGAATTCCAGGCTTGTCTCCTTGGCCATTTTATGGAGGTAAGCAGACATACCCGGCAAGGACCTGAATCAGATGGTAGCACAACTGAACATGTTTCCTTCTATTCCATTCTTCCAAGTCTGTGATCAGTCAGTATATCCACCGACTTTTTGTGGAGCTGTCCCACCAGAACTGCCACACCACCATGATAATTTCTCTGACGGCCTTCTTTATTGTTCCTTTGCGGACAAGCTGTCTCTCTTAGTCGACCAGGTCAGTTACCGGTATGATAGTCAGTATCAGAATAGCATCTTCTGACACTATGCGGTATGCACTTTGATCGGTCTTCTACGCTGTACTCTGGCCATGTTGAACATGGCTCTTTCAACTTGTAGTACTTCAGCCCATATTGGCACAGCATATAACAACACCGAGTGGACTTCGTTTTAAAGCCTTCTTCGGTTTGTTTTTGGGCCTCCGACGTTAGGCATCAACCTGATCAGAGCCTCTGCGATGCTGGTCCCCTTCTCTGTCGCCTTATCCGCATGTGTTGTAAAGCAGGGTTTATCATCAATTTCCGACCCCAAGAATCGGATGTATCTCAAAAATGTTATCTCACATCTGTCGATCATCAGGAGTGGAGGCGAATACATGAACTTAACCGAAGAAAAAAGGAATGGGCTCCGTGTGCTCCATAAAGCCTTTTTCAGCTTAATCGATACGATCGTCTCGAGAATGATTCCAATGCCTTCCGAGGAAAACGGCTAACGCCCGGTTCGTTCTACTTTCGGATCATGTGTAGCCGGACGGATGGCTGGGAAGAACGAGCGTCGAACAGAAAGACTCTCTTCTTAAGATTGCTCTTTATTCACACGAGAAAGCGAGATCTGGCTGCGGGAAGGACATCCTTCCACAGCCAAGACTAACCGACGACTCTTCCCGACTACCGCCTCCTGCGCGTTACCACCCAACCGACAACGGTGCATGCGCAAGAAGCGATCGGTTGGTATTGTTATCAACTTACAGCAAACATTTATTTTAGTGGTATCTTCAGTTTACAAATTATTACACGTTTATTAATCCTGAATTAAAATTTAGTACTGGTAATCTTCCATATCAATAAACTTTTTAAAACGCACAATTGATTTGTTCAATTCTTTCTTCAACTTTTTTCTTCTTTATTTGAAGTATTTTTTGGCAATTACACACATTAAACAATACATAACTTTAAGATTTATAGAAGAGATCCAACAATTGAGAACCATTATCGAAACAAATAGAGGATGCCACAAGTAAACTTCAAAGATCGACGCCTTTTGATACCGGTTTTAATATTAACACATTCCCGCCGGGCTGCGCGAAGCATTGTCTTTCGTCTCCCGCATCTACTGATAGTACCTAAAAGACGCACATAAACCGACGCGAATGTTTTTGCATATAAAAAGAAAATAAAACTTAAATAGAATGTATTGAGCCTTATTGTCCAGAATTTAGAATAAGCGGACAGTGCGAGGTAATTGACTTAAACTCGACTAAACTAAATGGATTTTTCAAGATGGATCCCAATCTATGCTATTTCGTTCATATAATTACAATTTTGCATGTTTTTAAATTTGATTTAGCATAATAATTTAAATATGCAAATTTAAACATGAAACATACGAAATCCAATTATACATTCAAATATATGCTATACAAAAATGTAACAGACATTTAGAATTTTTATCTAATTTTTTTTTAATAAGAGCTGTTTGTATTTGGCATTTGGCTGTGACCAAAATCTTATGTTGACATCATCAATTTATATAAACATCAAATCGATAGCCATGCATTACATGTGCATAGAAACATTTTGTTTAACAAGGGCATCCATGCATAAATATTCTATGCATGTATCGATGTCCTGATAAAGCTAAAACTATGATAGCGATCGATTTGGAAATAGAGTCAAATTAACCTGTATGGTAGTACGGTCGCCTTTTTGCGAGCAAATTCCAGTGATTCAGAAAGCATTCTTACATGTTGAGTTCGAAGATAGACAAATGGACAAGCAAATATAGCATCTAAGATTTTGACGATTTTAAATTAGCTCACTACTTACTACTACTAGGTTAAGGATAAATTTAGATTTTTTCCTTCTCAAAAACCAGACGATGAATGAATTGCCACAAATTGGTATTCATTTCGTGCGTGTCATACGACATGATGGCAACAAGTGCTCAATTATCGATGCAATTATAGGCAATGAATGATACATTAGATTTGTATTGTGAAATTGCTATATCTACGCTTCTCTATACTTAAGAACCAATTACACGTTTGACAATGAAAAAGTTAAAAATAGTCTCACCTCGACGTCATATGCATCTCTTGTTACCACAATCGGTCTATTGAACACCCATATCTTGAACGTTGTCTTGAACTGGTTAAATGTACTTCTTATTTGATAGAAGAACTCAACTAAAAATTTAGACTCCTGTATTGTATTACTCACTCGTTTCTACGCAAAATATTTACAAATAGATACCTGGTCCGGTCATAATTTCCAAAGTATTTCCGATGACTGGATACGATTTTGGTCCAGGTATTTTATCGATGAGCCTTCCTACTCTAGAATAGTGCACTGATATATGAAATATGCACAAAAGTGTAAAAACAAAGAGCAATAAATGCAACATGTTGATGTTGCACCAATTTGCTTGGGAGTGTTTGATAACGCGAACTAAACTGGCGAAAAGAATTAATCACACTGGCTATATGCCGCGGAATACAGCGTCACATATTAAATCTGTGGTTCCAAAATTTCATACATTTAAATAATCTTGAAGGACCCGAAACCTGACTGGCCAGACTGATTTTTCGAATGCATTGTTTATGACTTTGATAGCATTTGACCTATAGATCGTGAACGTAATGTTTTAAATTTAAGCCAGATTTGTTATTGTAAAATCCATTTTCTGTTTACGAGGTCGTCCTGTTCTGTCCAAAATATTTATTATGCCCTTGCTTGCCCATAAACCTGTTTGATTTCCTGCAAATAAGCAATACAAATAAGCGAGTATACAGATTTAAAATGAATATATTGTATATAAATCAGAGAAATTTTGAGATGAACTATTAATGGATGGAGTATGAATGGGCCATATTCAATATGTCATTACAATTTAATTGCGAATATAGTTGCATAAGTAAGACTAAATCGGCGTACTTCTTAAGAAGTTATTGTATATTCGTTATCTTTAATACTGAGATATCACATGGACTCCGCCTTATCGTTTGTTTGCTTATCTACAATAACTATCATGAATAATTACAACATTTTAATTGTTACTATTCAATGGTGAGATTGACCTAAATATGCCCACTGATTTATATATACAGACTGTTTTGCACATGCACCAGCATTTTTTTTATTTTTTTTGGGATTAAGGGGATCTTTTGCTACGTTTCACACATAAACCCTATGTCTTAAGTGTCAGGGTTGCCGAAATATATTTTTTTTCAGCATTTTCAAAAATACTCAAAATATCACCTTTAAATCATTATAACTTTTTCATCTGTGGTCGTAATAAACTCTCCCGACCTGACACCACTGAATTTCTTTGTCTGGGAACGTACCCTATTCCCTAGCTCGTATGATTTCCAGACCTGACACCACTGGATTTCTTTGTGTGAGGACGTGCCCTATTCCGTGGCACGCATAGTCTTCAGATCTGACACCAGTGGATTATTTTTGTCTAGGGACGCGCAAAAGGATTAATTTACATGACAAAGGTATCGCCAAAAAAATCCTGATTGAAAGAGTAATCGTCGGCTTTGCAAAAATGAAAGAAGAAATGCTACTTCAGACAACTACAGCTGAAATTTAAAAAAAAGTGTAATGCGTCCATACAAAGCAGAGGTGGCCAAGTTGAACCAATTTTGAATAGTATACAATTTTGAGTATTTTTTGGAAAATTATTGAAAAAAAAAATCTATTCCGACAACCCTCACACTTAGGACATAGGGCCCATGTGTGAAACGTAGCAAAGTGTCGGTTCATGTGCCAAACACCTGTAGCGTTGAGGCGCGCAAGAAGCGGTCAGTCGGTATGCAGGTGCAATGTCTCCGCAGGGCCACAAGAGATGGCGCTGTTAAAATAACACATTGCACCTGAAGAGAGATGGAAGTTGTCGCTGTTAATAGCGCTACTACGTAGGGATGGTAAATCGCCCACGCTACATAGCTGTATATATGTCTTATTGTTAGAAAATAATATACATTTTGAAACTTCAATTTTTTTAGGCTATATAGATGAATAAACCATTTTTATTTATTTTATATAGCACTAATGAATTTGCACAGCAAAATCCCGGGATATATTTGAATCCTTCTCATATATTTCTTTTCGATTTTTTAAAATATTATTTTCACTTTTTTTAATGATTTTTATTCTCAAACCTTATCAATTTACGTCAAATTGACTCGACAGTTATTCACTTGAGTATAGTTTTGTCGGTCGCCACTAAAAAGGCTAATAGTCCAAATTAATGGAATCTGATCCTCGTCAGACAATCTAGGAATTATAATCTTTATCATCACCAAGCTTAGTATTATATCCCCAAAATTCATACATTACAATCGTCTATAAGAACTCGATTCTCTAAGAAATCGATAAGAACTAATATTACCAGCAACGTTTTTAATATTAGATGATTAAGTACTAAAAATAATATTTTAAACAAGGCAATATTATTGGATAATGAATTTATAAAAATAATCATAAAACTTGAATTTATTTTTATGACATTTATTTCTTCATTCTTTCAATGAATTTTACTTTTACAGGCGTAATAGATCTTAAAACTAAATCAGTAGTGTAAGTGATATCATCCGGTTGAGTTACGGCCTCTAATTTATAATTCTTTAACAAAGCAGATATAACAGCCTTCATTTCGAGGAGTGCAAATTTTTGTCCTGGAAATATAGCAAATGGTGAATATTTTTCCACAAATATTGACACAAATTCGATAATAAAAATACCAATGCAATTTCTTGGGCCAGCGCTAAATGGTATGTATGCAAATGGATGACGCTTTGCAATATTTTCCAATAAAAATCTATCGGGATCAAATTTCAGAGGGTTGGGATAAAGTTTTGGATTTCTGTGTATATCATATATATGCAAATCCAAGGTTGTCCCTGCTGGTAATATATAGTTTTCTAAAACGAACAAAAAATGTATTAAACAACATCGATCTTTTATTTAAGCAAATTCTTATAAAAATATATACTTAATTTAATATCCTCTGTGGCTACTCGTCCAATATAAGGAACACTGGGATACAGCCTCAATGATTCTTTAATACATCTCTCGAGATATTTCATATTGTTTAGATCTTCAATCGTCGGGGATCTATCTGTATTTCCCAGTATTTCGATTGTTTCTTCCACAATTTTATCCTAAAAATAAAATAGTCATTTGTATGCATTAAATGTGTCCAATAGTAATCAATCAATTGATATTTAATTACCTGTATTTCTGATTCATTTGCAAGTGCCATCAAAAAGAACGTTAGACCCATTGTGGTTGTATCATGACCCTTAAATTAAATTTTTCTTAAATTAATATAATTTTTAAATAATACATTATCGATATGCATTAATACCTCAAACATGAATGTATCCACTTCTTCCCTGATGCCACTTTCGTCGATTTTATTATCTGATTCTGCCTTTAGCAACAGATCCAACATCGCCAATCTTTTCTTCGAACCAACAATTTCTTCTTCTACACCACCATCAATATCAATATTATCCTCCGAAGGATTTCTGTTGTCTCTTCTCTCTCTAATCACATCAGTCGTAAAAGATTGTAAAGTATTAATGACTTTCTTTTCTCTCTTTCCTAAGCTAGTCCAATTATAAATCCAGTCGATGTACAAGATAGGCTTTGAAAAGCGCAGTAAAGCAATTTTTCCAATTTCATAAATGGCGTGCTTATATTGAATAACTCTATTTTGTGCAGATTCCAAATTAGTGCCCATGGCAGTTTCTATTGTACAATTAAATAATCAATAAATAACAATAATAAATTTTAGATTATTTTAAGTGTAAACAGGTTTTACCACATATGGAATTTAAAGCAAATTCTGTGATGAAAGGTAAAACATCCGTTTCTGGTTTCCCAACTTCTGTTCGAAGCTTGTCCACCAGTTTATCGCTTTTTTCCACAAGTATCGTACAAAACTGACGAAGGATGTTGAAATGGAACGCTGGTGTTAAAATCTTTCTTCTGTCGTGCCATTTTTGTCCTGAAACCACAAATCGTTCAAATCGTGTCTTTTATACACAGATCATTTTCGTTTGTAAATTTTAATATGCACCTTTACTCGTCAAAAGACCTTCCTTGAGCCAAGGCTTCACAAATTCATATGTGTAGTTTTTTTGAATATTTTTTGAACTTGACAGTACTACCTAAAATCAATAATATTTGAACTGATATATCGGATAACAATTCATTTTATACTATATTATTTATTATAACAACATTCTTATACGACAGCCTTAAACCACAGTATTTGCATCCCCAGAAATTATACAGAATCTGAATACCTAAATTGAGCGATAGCCAAAACAGAATTCAGAGTAGTGTAAACCATTTCTAAAAAAACACTATTTGAATTCTTCCAATATTATAAAGGCAAGATATCACGGACGGGCAAAGTATGGGATAAATAAGACTTTGAAGATAAAGGCACCAAAAGACATGAAGACACGATTTAATAAATTATTAGCCCTTTGCACTCAAGAGGTGACTCTCGCTCACCACTCAGTTTGATGCAGAAACTCGATGCACGGCAATAACTGTTTATGTTTAGTTCCTTTGAAGTTTATTTCTTTGCTTTTCTGTATAATCTTATGAAGTGTAACATGACACCTCCTTCAAATAAATATAAGATTTTCATATCCGAAATTAATCCGCAACCACGAACCAGACTGCATGCTCAGCACTAATTCGAACTTAACAGTCGTGGCAGAGAGCCTAAGTTTTTGATCCCTATAAGCATTGGATAGGAGTTACGAAGGATTGCAAAGTCTGTTCTCAAAGAAACAAAGCCAGCAAAAAACGTCAAACCACATATTATTGTAATACTTGTCCCGAAAAGCCAACCATACATCTTGGCCATTGTTTTATGAAATATATAACGATGCTACTTTCGCACACCTCCACGTCATATCATTACCCCAGGGGCTCAACTGTTGTACAGGGGTGTAGGGTTGGCTCCTCCCCTCTGGGGTTTTATGGGTGGGCATCGTGGAATCTAACACACACCCGAAATAATTTGAAACAGTGAATGATCATCTTAAAGCTAGAATCTACTCAGGCCATTATTAATTGTTAACTGACAAGAAATTGAAATAGTTATACCTGGATAATCTTTGTTACGCGGTTAATCGTTTCCTATTCCCGCTTATAAGATTTGGACTGCAATACATATAGATTAAAATATAACCGGTAGCGTATGTTTAATCGCGTAGATAAGTCAGATAATAAGCATCATGGTAAAACGATAAGTGTAATTTCAAATCAAATATGTTTTAATTGAATACATAAATACCTCCAAATCTTCAGGATCGTATATGGCAACGATGGGCATGTTGAAGAACCAAAACCTGTTGATGTCTTTGTTGATAGAATATGATCTTGTGTAATAAAACATTGCAACTGTAACAACATTACAAACATTTCAAACAATCATATCGGTGGTTAGTTCAATCTAAAATAGACATATTATTTACCTGGTGATTTCATTACTTCCAAGATATTTCCTATGATGGGCCATAGCTTCGGTCCGGGTATTTTGTTGATTAATTTCGCATTGCTAGTTTCTTGTATGCATCTGTGTATTGCCAAATACGATGATTAAGATTACCAGTAGTATTGCTAACATAATTGTTTAACTTTCTAGCCAAAAAATACGTCTGCCACCAACAAAATAATCATGTGTCTGCGCTCCTCGCAGACATACTAATGATATTTTTTTTAATAAATAATGCACGTTTACCAAAGATAACCACCAACATTTGATAAGAATGCTTATCAAAAAATGTGCACGATATCGTATTTTAAAATGTATCAATTAATCTCACAATAAGCAACTAGCCCTCCATTGACCATTAGCCCTTTAAGTAGTGAGCTAATTTAAAATGTTCATAATCTTAGATGCTATATTTGCTTGTCTGCCACTTATCATCCGTACAAAATCACTTATCTGTCAAGACCGTCGCAGCGTGTATGAAGCTTGTATACATAAATAAATACTGTCGATAGCACACAATATTCGGTCATTTTTTCAAGTAAACATAGACAATACACTTGAAATCGATTCATTATATCATTCACACATTATTAGTCGATAAATTTGGGTTACCGATGTATACAATTGTACGATGTACGCAATATAATCTCTCCGTCTGTTTCTCTCCAAACTTAATGTGCGTACTGACCGTCTCTGTCTGTCTCCGATCTCAATGTGTAATTCGGACACGACATTGTGTCTTACCTCTTTAAGGGGTTAATATTTCATATTATATATGTAAAAATAAACTTTTTTGACAATTTCAACGAATAATCATAACAAATAGGCCTGGGTTGACCCTCATAAAAGATGATTAATAATGAATCGAAATTTTATTTTTGAGGAGGATTATGTCTTTTGTCCAGCAATGTACCAATACAAGATAACGTATATAGAGATGCTTGAAAAGTCGACAAGGTTATCGGTTGTTATTGTAAATGAATAATTGAAAAGTGAAATACGAAATCAAAAAATGTCATTCTTCTCCTTATGGAGTCAAATTCGTTAGCTGTAATTCAAGTTAGGGTAGTAAAAATAGGTGAGGCTCTATGAGTAAGTAGTGATAAATAATTGTCATTATTTTAAAATTATACTTTAATTCTAATTGCAAATTCAGTCACTTACAGACGGCCCTGCACAACTGTAATCAAATATTATTATACATACAATGCCATATTGAAAGTACGGGAGGCAACGACCGAAATTTTGTACCCATTTCTATTTTATCAAACTATTTTTTCCGTCAGTGTTTATACCATGTAAATAATAAAAGTTACAGTCTATCGAGATTTCTACGTCGTGAACATTAATAACTGCTTTATGTCTACAAGTAGTTTACGTCTAAATGTAGTTTCGAGATAATCTCGTTTAAATCTTCAACGCGATAAAAGTATCAACTTTAGTGACTTACCGATCAACCATTGATTCCAGGTGTATATAATAGATCTTCAGCTTTCTCAAAAAGGTGATCATCTTCGACTAACTGTTGTTTTCGGACTATATGAGCTGCTTTTGTCTCGGAAAAACTCTTACGGTTCAACTTCACTATTCGCACTTCATCGGTATTTTCAGCAAAGATTTTACAGTAGGTGCCAATAATTATATTTAATGTATTCATCATCTACAAAATGAAGCTGTAGTCGTTATTAAATATCCCAGCGGCAATGTATATTATTATTTAAATGATTTTTACACTAGAATGCAGGTGCTTTGGAACCAGCCGCCAAACCGTCGAGTTTAAAAAAATCATTAGCATTTTGGGTATGGCCGCCCAAGCATCTTTGAAATAATTCATCCCTAAACAAATCTTTATAAACTGGTAAGAGATGCTGTTTTATCTCTTGTCCAAGAAATAGAGTCAGATCTTCAAGATTTGGATATTTTTTAAAGCAATGGTTTTCTGCCATTTGCACCAACTTTTGACTCCAGTCGGGTTTCCATGATAATAGTCTTTTTTTTAAATCCACGAACTTCTCTACCTTTCGTTCCTTTATTAAGATATTTTGTCATTTTTGCTTCAAAAATTCAATTACACACGACAAAATATCGAACTAAACTTGACTTCGAGATACTTCGAGCTGACTTCGAGCAACTTTAATTTCGCACACCTTCTGTTAGAGATGATTGTAATATGACGATAATTTTTCTTAAAATATTTTTAGGAACATCTCATATTATTATTAGTATTTGTAAAGAGAAAATTTGCAGCTCGATCAAATCTATAATGCAAGAGAGACAGGCACGCTGATTTCAATGAAAGACAGGTTCACTCCTGGACATAAATGATAACTGTCATGTATTACAGAAACGCATTATGAACTCATGAAATTAAACTTTTGATGATTGGGAAAGCAGAAAACTTTGATCTTTTAAAAGAACTAAAATGAAAAAAATCTTCCTGTAGATCAGTGGTTCTTAAACAGGGGTCGGCGGACCCCTGGGGGTCCGCGAAGCCATTTTCGGGGGTCCGCGAAGATATAAAAAAAACATTTATCTGTAGTTGAACAAGATATTTTCGTGAAATTATTTACAGAAAACATTATAAGAAGATCTATTTTGGCAAAGAAATGTTTGTTTGTTTGAAAAATTAAGTTACAAGGGTTGGGATGAGGTTCCCAAAAAAAAAATTGTTCAAGAGGGGGTCCGCGAGAAAAAAATTTGCTCAAGAGGGGGTCCGCGAAGGAAATTTTGCTCCAAGAAGGGGTCCGCGGACTATATAAGTTTAAGAAGCGCTGCTGTAGATTATTATAGCCAGTAAGGGGTATGGACAAATAGGAAAATTTTTGAACATTGATTCAAAAAGAAATGGGCTCCAGAGGTGCAATTTTATTTTTAGAAAGCAATATTATTATTAGATAATTCTCCTTCTCATCCAAACATAAACATATTGAAAACATGCGATGGACTTATAGTTGCAAAATTATTGCCCCCTACATCTTTGATCAGTTATAACATCAATGAAACGTCCTTATCATCTACTGAAAACTCTTGCTGAGGTAGATGACGACCTCTGATCCAAAATGAACGAAGCAAATGATATATCTAATATACGTGGATTAGTGTAAAATTTAAAATGTTTTGAAAACGTGGATAGAGAAAACATCTAGGAGTGGCTCAATCATGATTTAAATGATCCAGGTTTTGAATACATGGATGATGCAGATATCTTTTCTTGGGCTTACACTGCAAGTGAAAAAGATACCAGTGATTACATTAGTCATAAAACGGCGTTGAATTGTGTTGAAACAGTGCTAGATTACACTGAACAAAGAGGATTTGAATATAGTGATATAATAATTTTAAGAAAAAATCGAAGTAATTCGAAGTAAGTTTAAAAAATCTCAAAAACAACTAAATATTATAGATTTTTTTTAATATTTTGGTAACGTTTAGTACTAACTACTAATGGCCACTCATTTGCTTAACTATGAGCGTTTTTTCTTAATAAATAATGAGTATTAAAATATGAAACAAAATCTGTATTGTAAATGAGATATTATATCACCCCTAACCCATTATAAATCTAACGATGAATAATCAAAAGGCAATATATCTATATAATAATATCAATTTTATTAATGCAGAAAAATTAATAATACATATTTGAAAAATCTATCCATTTACCCTTTTAACAAATTTCACTTTTACTGGGTTTATTGATCTCAAAACCAAATCACCACTATATATAATATCATCAGGACGCGTCACAGGCTCTAATATATAATTCTTTAAAATGGCAGATATCACAGCCTTCATCTCAAGAAGTGCAAACTTTTGTCCTAGAAATTAATGGCATAGTAAATTTAAAAAAATAGTAATAAATATTAATTATTATAATGCGTAAAAATATAAAAACCAATGCAATTTCTTGGGCCAGCACTGAATGGTATGTATGCGAATGGATGACGTTTTGCAATATTTTCCAATAAAAATCTATCTGGATCAAACTTGAGAGGGTTGGGAAAAACTTTTGAATTTCTGTGTATGTCATATATGTGTATATTTATTGATGTCCCTGCCGGCAATATGTATTCCTCTAAAATAAAATGTTTTATATTAATTTACTAAATGTTTTATAAGCATTATTTTCTCGATTTAAAACCCCAATTACTTAATTTAATATCCTCTGTGATTAATCTTCCCGATGAAAGGAACGCTGGGATACAGCCTCAATGATTCTTTGATACATCTCTCGAGATATTTCATGTTGTTCAGGTCTTCAATCGTCGGGGATCTATCTGTATTTCCCAGTATTTCGATTGTCTCTTCCACAATTTTATCCTTAAAATAAATAGATATTTGTATGCATTAAATGTGTCCAATAGTAATCTATCAATTGATGTTAAATTACCTGTATTTCAGGTTCATTTGCAAGTGCCATCAAAAAGAACGTCAGACCCATTGTGGTTGTATCATGACCCTTGAATTAAAATTTTCTTGAATTAATATCATTTTTAAATAATACATTATCGATATGCATTAATACCTCGAACATGAATGTGTCTACTTCTTCCCTGATGCCATTTTCGTCGATTTTATTATCTGATTCTGCCTTTAGCAACAGATCCAACATCGCCAATCTTTTCTTAGAACCAACAATTTCTTCTTCTATACCAATATCAATAATATCCATCCAAAAGATTTATGTTTTTTCTCCTCTCTTTGATCACATCAGTCGTAAACGATTGCAAAGTTTTAACCACTTTCTTTTCTCTTCTTCCCAAGCTTGACCATCTGTAAATCCAATCTATATGCATTAAAGGTTTGGCGAAACGCTGCACGACAATTTTTCCGATTTCATAAATGGCATGCTTATATTGAACAATTTTGCTTTGTGCTGATTCTAAATTAGTCCCCATAGCAGTCTCTATAAAATAATTGATTACTTTATTTAAAATCACATAGTAGAAATAAATAAAATTATTATTGGCAGTTAACAAATTATACCACAAATGGAATTCAGAGCAAATTCCGTTATGAATGGTAAAACTTCCGTTTCAGATTTTCCAACCTCAGTCCGAAGTTTTTCCACCAGCTTATCGCTCTTTTCCACGAGTGTCATACAAAACTGGCGAAGGATATTAAAATGGAAAGCTGGAGTTAAAACTTTTCTTCTTTGGTGCCACTTTTGTCCTTACAATAATTTAAAAAATGTAACAGATCAAAATGTTCATAAAAGCTAAATAAATTTATCAAACAAACTAATCACCTTTACTCATCAGAAGACCATCATTGAGCCAAGATTTTACAAAATCATAGGCAAACATTTTCTCCATATTTTTAGAACTTGACAGAACCACCTAAAATAGTATTGATCTAACATGTCAAATTAAATCCATACATAATTATAACAATGTCGATAAACATTACATTGATTTTATGATTTATTCATGATTTTAGGTAGTTGATGTACAATCAATGCATTCAAATTATGTTAAAAATTGACTGCATACCTTAATATGCATTTACCTCTAAATCTTCAGGATCGTATATGGCAACAAGGGGCATATTGAAAATCCAATACCTGATAATGCTTCTATTATTGGCATCGCCTCTCAATCCATAAAATAATTCAACTGAAACAATATGACAATTTGTCATAGACGAATATAATTGTTATTGAACCATACTTTCAAAGAATGGATATATAATATAACCTGGTGATCTCATTATTGCCAGTAAATTTCCAAAAACTGGCAGTAAACTCGGTCCGGGTATTTTATTGATTAATTTTGCTTTTCTACTCATATGAATAGATTTGTGTATTCCAAACACGATTATTAAAATTACCAGTAATATTATAAACATTTTTCAGTACCAAGTTGTTCAACCAAATATTGCAAAACCTATCTGTGCTCCTGGCAAACAGATTAATAATGATCATTTTCTTAAAAGTATATCTATACAAGAGATTATGATCAACTTTCTATAAATATGTTTATCAAAAATTCTACTAACATATTTAAACAGTAATCAATCAATACAATAATAAAAAGGACATTCAACACATTAGTCCTCTTTTGAATGCGATTCAAAAATTCGAATCTTACTAAACATATTCTCGGTATCCAAAATTTTCATTTAACCTTTTGTGGAGTTAAGACACGTATTTGTGTTCAATTTCCAGTGATTTAGAAGGAGCATTCTTATACATTAAGCTCGGAAAGAAACAAAAACGGAGAGAGTATCTTGCAGGTCGGAGATCGTTAACCTAAATTTATTGACTTATAGTCAAATGAATCGATTTCATTATGTGCTATCGACTGTGTTTATTTATTTATATACAAGCTTCATACACGCTGCGGCTGGTCCTGACAGGTAAGTGGACTTATACGGGCGATAAGTGGAGGACATAAAAACATAGCATCTAAGTTTATGATGATTTAAAATTAGCTCACTACAAACTAACCAACCAAAAACCATAAATAACTAACCAAAAGGGCTGACCAAAAATATATAGCAGCTATTTTCCTGGACGTCTTTTGACAATGCGCGCTGAAACATAATCCCGGTCAATCTTCATGCGAAACAGATCTCGTTCAACTTAGTGATCCCTAATAAGGTCGTATTTTGCGAATCGATGCATCGAAATAATTGTCAGAAAACTGAGCATGGGCTCCCCTCAGGGATCTATGCTGGAACCGGTCTTGTAGAGCATCCTGCTGGATGACACCTTTAAGCTAAGCCTCTTTAAGAGACCCTGGCTAGTGACACCCTGGAGAGTATCGGCGAATGGAGTCGATTAAACAGATTAACGTTTTCGGCATCTATGCTTGCTGCCGTAGTGCCGCTGGACTTTGATGACTAATGTAGGGGTTCGAAATTCCTCGCCACCTTCGTTGTGTCAGTGGTCCAAAATTCGGACCGGTTGGACACAGAAACCTCGTGACCACTCTTTTTGTAAAAGTTTTGGGGAAAATGCATTCCCCGGGGCTTTCTACGATCTCCACTCAAAACTCTTCCCTACCCTATATAATATATATTTATATAATTATTTTTATCTATTTAATCTTTAAATGGTATTTATCTATTATATATATTTATCCTAGGCTAAGAATTTCAAAGTTAAATTAGAATCATTAGCTCCCCTCCCCCCCCCCCCTGTTTCTTGGAGACATGGAATTTTAAATTGACGGATTTTTAAGGCTTTTCCATTATGATAAAGAGCTACATTCTGCCTATCAATAATCTCATCTGTGTATGTGATTTGAAATTTTCTTTAAATGTCAAGGAGATTATCATTTGCCATTGTAAAAGAATTATCAAAAACGATCACAGACCAAAATAAAATCATATGACTTGTATTATAAACAACAATCTGTTGATTTTTTCACTCGTGTTATAGAAAAATTGAACTTAACATAAAATGATATTAAAATTCACAATAGTAAATGATCATACTTTCTTGAAAATATCAAGAATTTCAGAGTTATCACATAGGCGACAATTAGAGATAGAAGTATATAATAATACAATCTATTAAACGAAAGGATATTTACTTGATGCTTATTAGCAGGACGTTTGGGAGTCCCAGATTGGCGTATATAACACTAGGAAACAAATTGAAATCTGAAAGTCTCAGTCATGGGTACATAGCAAATACAAAGGAAATGATAACCTAAATAAAATTAATAGTAATGTTTTAAGATCGAAGTTTGGAATTTGGATCGATAACAATATTATCTGTTGTATTGATTTAATTAGATGAACATAGAGTAAACATTATATTAGTTTTGCTTGATGAATACAATTAAGTTCTGCATAAAAATAGTAAAGGTCAGATTGTATATCAACACAATCAGTTTCGGTTTTGGTTCCAACAAAAATAACGATTATCGGTTTTCCAAAACTCTAAGATTTATTCATTCAAGTCATATTTAATAGCATACATGAGATCAACACTGAATTTTAGGCTTCAACAAATCAAAGAAACCAAATCATTCTAACGTCTTTATTATTTTTTAGTATACAAAATTTTTATTTTTTTGGTCTTTCGATAAATTTAACTTTTACAGGGTTGATAGATCTAAGGACTAAATCGACAGCGTATATCACATCTTCAGGGCGCGTAACGGCTTCCTAATTTAAAGTTCTTCAATAAAGCAGATATGACTGCCTTCATTTCAAGAAGTGCAAACTTTTGTCCTGGAAAATGATCATACATTATCTATTTAAATTAAAATAATTATGAATTTAAATAAAAATAAATACAATTTACAAAATTTTACGTATTATTTTTAATGAATGATCAATTTTGAACGATTTTGACGACCGCATGAAAAAGACTTTCCCTAATAAGATCGCTATGGAAATCGCCTACGTCCGATTGGATTATGGCACTTTAAGAAGACAAAGATAGAACCTTTACAGATCGTTCAAAATCGATTATTATTTGAAAAAAAATTAAAGAAAAAATCAGCAATATTGTCATTATTTATATACAATTTTCAAACATGTATATGAATTGCTATCAAGTGCTAAAGTCAAATGAAGTACCAATGCAATTTCTTGGGCCAGCACTGAATGGTATATACGCAAAGGGATGACGTTTTGCGATATTTTCTGGTAAAAACCTATCAGGATCAAATTTAAAGGGGTCGGTGTAAAGTTTTGGATTTCTATGTATATCATATATATGCAAATCTAATGATGTCCCTGCTGGCAAAACATGGTTTTCTGAAATGAAAATAAATAGAATTCAATTATATAGACTATTTGTGTTTGAACATATTAATATAAAAATATCATACTTAATTGAACGTCTTCTGTGATTGTTCTCCCGATATAAGGAACACTGGGATACAGCCTCAATGATTCTTTAATACATCTCTCGAGATATTTCATATTGCTCAGATCTTCAATCGTCGGAGATCTATTTGTATTTCCCAGTATTTCGATTGTTTCTTCCACAATTTTATCCTGAAATTAATAGATGTTTATATGCATTCAATGTGTTATAGTAATCAATTAATGAATGTTCAATCACCTGTATTTCTGGTTCATTTGCAAGTGCCATCAAAAAGAACGTTAGACCCATTGTGGTTGTATCATGGCCCTTAAATTAAAATTGTTTTGAATTATTATAATTTTTAAATAATACACAATCGATATGCATTAATACCTCAAACATGAATGTATCCACTTCTTCCCTGATGCCACTTTCGTCGATCTTATTATCTGATTCTGCCTTTAGCAACAGATCCAACATCGCCAATCTTTTCTTCGAACCAACAATTTCTTCTTCCACACCACCATCAATATCAATATTATCATCTGAAGGATTTCTGTTGTTCCTTCTTTCTCTAATCACATCGGTTGTAAAAGAATGCAAAGTGTTGATCACCCTTTTTTCTCTCTTTCCTAAGCTTGACCAATTATAAATCCAATCCAAATATAGGATAGGCTTTGAGAAGCGTTTTAAAGCAACTTCTCCAATTTCGTAAATGGCTTGCTTATATTTAACAACCTTGTTTTGGGTAGATTCTAGATTAGTCCCCATTGCTGTCTCTATATAAAAATAGCATAGCATGTACAATATGAAATATTTTCAATGGCTGTTAATCTGAACAAACTTTACCACAAATGGAATTTAAAGCAAATTCTGTGATGAATGGTAGAATTTCCGTCTCTGATTTTCCTACTTCTGCTCGAAGTGTTTCCACCAACTTATCACTTTTTTCCACTAGAATTGTACAAAACTGGCGAAGTATATTGAAATGAAATGCTGGCGTCAAAATTTTTCTTCTTTGGTGCCATTTTTGTCCTAAAACAACAAATAATTTAAATCTCCTTTTATCTATAAGGCCTAAGAATTTGCAATTTGTAAAATACCTGTACTCGTCAAAAGTCCTTCCTTAAGCCAAGGCTTCACAAAATCATATGTGTAATTTTTTTGTATATTTTTTGAACTTGATAATATTATCTAAAATAAACAATTATCGAAACTAACTTTTTGAGTGATTTTCAATATGTTCTAAATAGTGGAAATCATCATGTATTGAAATAGACCAAACTCCTGACACTGACGTCAAATATTTTTTTAAAATAGTTCGGGTTTTATTAATTCAATGATGATAAATATATATATTTAGAATATTGCTAATGAAGGTACATAAATACCTCTAGATCTTCATGGATCGAGTGTTGTAACAATAGGTTTATTGAAAATCCAAAATCTAGGATGTCTTGATTGGCAACATCTGCTCTCATTCCATAAAATAGTTCAACTGTTAACAACATAGCAAAAATTTCATATAATCATTGATATTTATTGACGACTCTTATAGTTAATAAATAATAGACTTTAATATTATACGTACCTGGTGATTTCATTATATCCAGTATATTTCCTATAATAGGCAATATTTTGGGTCCCGGTATCTTATTGATTATTTTTGCTTTAGGGGTATTATGTATGGTTCTGTGTATTCCATACACGATCATTAAAATCACTAGTATTATTATAAACATTTTTGTTTGACTTTTTGACCAACGAAATATTAAACAATGTACGTGTCTACACTCTTAAAAATAAACTAATCTGGTTTAATTTGTAAATAAAATACCATTACGAAAGATAAACGCCGTGGATTGATAAGAATATTTATCAAGTAATTTCAAACATTTTGCTATCAATGTACAAAGCTATTTTATCAGCTGTTAGCACACATAGATAAAATAGCTTCTGAAACAAACTGAAATCCGCGTTCATCGACCTTAACCTTCCGAAGAAAGATACCATAGTTTTCAATCTATTGACTCATTTGGCCTCCCCATAGGCAAACTCCCATAGGCATCCATATCTTCTCAGAAAAACATTTTGAAACTATGAGCAAGACATAATGTGTGACCAAAGGTCATAACATAAAAAACTGTAGGTATTGTTTGAACATAATTTTGAAGAACAATGGATAAATCGTAATAATAAGATGTTAAAAAATTTATGGGGAACTTGTTGACCACAGGTCTAACATTTTAACCCATAAAAACATTTTATTTTTAAAACATCCCATAAAAAATAGGATTAAGCATTTCATTAATTTCAGCGGTCTTCTCACTTTATTACATAAAAAAAACATTTTTTTAAAAAATCGTAGAAATTCAAAAAGAAAAAATTCTGTACAAAATACTAGTCAAAACTATTTTTGGCATGGAGGTTTTTCTGCATTTTTCACAATATTTCATTTAGGGTAATCAATTTAAAATATCTGATTTTTCCATGCTTAAATATTTTATTGTAACTCGACTTATGGCAAAACTTTTTAACAAATCCTCTTTTATTAAATAAAACTTAATACATCTATCCACCAACTCTACGATCGATCACCATAGTTTTACATTGCTTATAAAAAATACATATTTTGATACAAATACTTGTCATTTCTTGGTTTAAATTTAATTTTAATCGGATCTCTGTTTCTTAATACTAAATCCGCCATGAGTACGATATCATCAGGCTTCGTAACTGCTTCCAGCTTGAAATTCCTTAAAATTGCCGATATGATGGCCTTCTCTTCGAGAATCGCAAATTTTTGTCCTTGCAAAAAAAATATACATTAACGCATCGATATATTAATTATTTAACTATTTATATTTTTACCATGAAAATACCTATGCAATTTCTTGGTCCTGCACTGAACGGTATATATGCAAATGGATGACGCTTTGCAATATTATCCGGCAAAAATCTATCTGGATCAAATTTTGTAGGATTTGGATATATTTCTGGATTTCGATGAATATCAAAAATATGAAAATTGACCGATGTACCGACAGGTATTGTGTAATTTTCTATAAATCAAAAACGTTAATTGTTAATTCATATGAATAGTATTAATTGATCATAATTTTGAATCAAATTCATACTTAAAACCACTTCTTCTTCGATAGTCCTAGCTATGAATGGAACACTAGGATACATACGCAATGCTTCTTTGATGCATCTTTCCGTGTATTTCATTTTATTTAAATCTTCGATGGTCGCTGAAGCTTTAGAATCGCCAAAGATCTCCGTCAATTCATCCACAATGCGTTCCTTCGTGTTAAATTTGTGTTTTTTTAAAAAATATTGTCATTAACTATCCTATTTCGTAAATAGAATTACCTGTTCATCTTGATGGTTGGCAAGTAACATTAGACAAAATGTTATAGCCATTGTGGTGGTATCATGGCCCTGAAATAAAATCGTTATTGTATAAATAATTGTTGTCATGTTGATAAGAAAAAACATACTAAACTAGAAGTTCATTAATTCAATGAGCAACAAAAAAATATAGATATGCACAAGAATGTGAATGATATGAATCTTAGCATTAAAAAAGCATAGATTGAAAGATTATTTTCCAACCTCATTATTGAAATCAGATCCTTGTTAAACAATTGGGGAATTATCATCAAATCTTGTTAGATTCGCGCAGTTGAAGTGAAACTTTTTAAAAATTCTTATTAAAATTACTTCAAACCTCAAACATGAATGTATCTACTTCTTCTCTTATACCATCTTCATTTATTTTACCATCGGCTTCAGATGAAAGCAATAGATCCAACATTGCCAATCTCTTCTTTGATGATATTAATTCATCTTTGAAAATATTTTCAACTTCAATTTTGTTCCCAGTGACATTTCTTTCCTGCCGTCTTTCCTTGATGACTTTTGTGGTAAAACTGTGTAATATATCCAATGCTTTTCTCTGCTTTTTTCCACTGGTACTCATATTGAAGATGAACGATGAATGAAGCCATGGTCTTGAGAAGCGATACATTAAAAGTTCACCCAATAAATATATCGACTTTTTGTAACTGGGCACATCGCTGTCATTTGAATCAAGTTTCGTCCCCATTGCAGTTTCTGCAATAATAAACGATATGATCGAAATTGCATGACATAAAATGAGAACAACTGATTTAAATTATACGAGCAATTACCACATAGCGAATTGAGGGTAAAACGTGTGATGAACGTTCGAATATCTGTTTCTGACTTCCCAACTTCAGATTTTAAAATCTCAATCAATTTATCACTTTCTTCCGAAAGAATTGTGCAAAATTGTCGCAATATATTGAAATGGAACGATGGCGTCAATATATTTCGCCTTTTTTGCCATTTTTCGCCTAAAACATATTAATAAACACTGTAACATAATTATATTTACATCAAACTCGTGGATTTGAAAAAATCAAACATACCAGAACTTGTCAGAAGGCCTTCTTTTAACCAGGGCTGTATAAATGCATATACGAAGCTTTTCTTTATATTTTTTTGATTTGATAATATTATCTAAAAATCATACGCCATTATTACATCATATTTAAAATATTATAAATATGCAAATTTGATAGATTACCTCGATATCTTCAGGATCATACACATTGACAATGGGCATTTGGAATATCCAAACTCTGGATATATTTTTATATTTGTTGGCATACTCTCTCGCTTTACAAAATAAACCAACTGAAATACAATATCGAATATTAAACATATATTTTTTTTAAATTTAAGTTATACGTATCGATCTTACCAGGTCCCAATATAAATTCTAATCCATTTCCAATCAAAGGCACCTGCTTAGGGCCAGGAATTTTATCAATCAACTTTGCTTGTTTAGTACTATGCATGAATATATGCAAACAATACAGTACAAATAGAATGCACAGTAAATAATAAATCATCTTCAAATTTGTGCACTTAAGAGTTTCAATACCACTGCTGAAAATGATAGCACTCATATCATTAAATTGTTTATCTAAGATGAGCTGTTTTTTAAAGAAAATCAGTATTAAATACAAATATGTATACCTATAACGCCTATTCAATTCAGAGTCCCATTGATTACTGAAATTGACATTGCTATAAAATTACTATTCCTCCACTAGTAGAACGAGTTACCGTAGAAATCTAAGTGATTGATGATCTACATAAATCAATGTTGTATTAATTCACCTGATATCCTTACGTCGAAAACGGTTGGCCTTGTAGAAAAAAATCACAAAAACAAAAAACATCAGCTCATGTTAATATATATATATAATATAATATATATATATATATATATATATTTTAGGTGGCTTTTAGCAATCCCTTTTATGAGATCATTACCAACAATTTTGACATGGTTTTTCATGTCGTATATGTATTTGAAACGTGGTCGCCAGCCACACTTCCTGTAGATTTGACCATCCAGGTCTCTATATAAAAAAAAAATAAAAAATACTTCAATAGCGGATATCAAAACATCCCTGGGTTTGTTTTTTGCATCCAAGACTCGTGATTTTTATACCAATGGAATAAACAAGCTTATGGAATGGTAGGAAATTGTTAAAGCTTATAATGAAGATTATATAATTTATTGATATAATAAATTTTTTGAAAAAAAAATATATTTATTAAAAAAATACGTAAAAACTTTTGAATCAACCCAATAGATAAAAAAGCTAAATACTGAAATATTTGATACAATAGCATTATTTTGCTTTAAATGAGTAGGAATTGTAGCATTTTTCTTATCTTGAATTTTCCAGCATTTTTTCCGACAATTTTGGAAGAATATAGGTTTTGTTGAAACATATTGTATTGAAAATGGTAGGAAAAATCTTTAGCAGTTATATAAGTCCTAGCTATGATGTAAATCTACATTAAAAAAATCGCAACAGATGAAATCTGTGAACCTGTATTCGGCATTCTATATTTTTGCAATACAGGCTATGATTCTTTTCTGTTCAAATTTTGAATTTGAAGCTCGCTGAATCTTTACTCTAAGAAAGTTTTCATCATTTTAAACATATCGATTCGTTGGGATCGAAAGAATGACACTTCCTTCTTAAAAATGGTCAATGATCTCATTGCATAGCAAACAGCACCATTATCACAATGTAAAAGCTTTCAAAATTTTTTTCAGGGTTATGATCATCTCAAAAATTAAGGATATCCAAAAAATATATAAAATTTCTTGCTTTATCAATGAAATCCTCCACATTTGAATACTTGTTTTATACGATATTGCCAATGAAATTCTAAAACTTTTGGGATTACATGCATCTCATACTCAATCTCCACTAAATAAAGCTTTGTAAGCTCTCGTAATCGATGACCAACTTTCTTCTTTTTAGGATAACATCATCCAATATTTATGCCACTACGTCTATCCAAAAAAAAAAAATCAAACTGTTCGTCAAACCGGCGCACTTTTTAATTAATTGTTCAAGAAGAGAGTTCGAAACATCGATACTCATACATAAGAGTATTTTTGACTTTTTTTAATTAAGCCTAAATGACAAAAAATTCCAATGCAGCGAGCTCTTTTGACACGCCATTTTGACACTGTTAAAGCGTCAAACAATAATCGAAAAAATATTTTAGTATTATATAAGAGTACCCTAATAAATCTCAAAAATATGAACTTCATTATATGATACATTCACTTAGAAAAAAAATGTTAAAGTGTCTCGCTTTTGGGCCGTCAAAATGGAATGATCCCTTAATATTCCATTTCAAATGTAAATATTTTTATTTATTCTTCATATATCCATCTACAATATATCCAATGTACATTTGAGGCAAAATTCCCTCCTTAGTTAATCAAGATTATTAACCCCTAAAGGAGTACTATCCCAGGGTCTGGGACCCCCCCTCCACTTATTCGAAAGAGCACTCTTGTACATTAAGCTCGGAGACAGACAGAGGCAGAGAGAGAACGTAGCGCAGTTCGATAGACAGAGACGGAGAGCTTCTCCGTATACATCGCACGATCGTATAGATCGTTAGCCCAAATTTATCGACTAATAATGATTTTGATTTCAAGTGTGTTATTCGTTTAGGCAAAGAAATGACCGAATATTTTGTGCTATCGACAGTGTTTATTTATTTAATTGCTTGCTGTGCGTCGCTGCTTGTTGAATGAGTCTTTGTCCGATTATCATTTCCTTCTAAAGCAGGAGCAAATGAATCGATTTTTTGTGTATTGTTTATGTAAAGTAATGACGTCGTCTTGTATGCTATCAACAGTGTTTATTTACAATTGACTCTACCTCGAATTAAAGATTGTCTTACGCTGATAGGAGCTGATAGAAAGTAATCGGTGTAAAGCGATTATGGCATCAACTACTTCATCAATTTTAAATTTGCTCACTCCTCAAAAGGTTAATTATTATTTTTTTAAATTATATCCTTTGTTGTCAATACACTGACGAAGATATGTTCAGAGATACACACGCTTTCTTCACATTTCGCTTTTTGAAGGACTAATAAAGTCTTCGAAAGGTCGATATTAGCAAATCTCAGTTTTGAATTGTCCTCATAAAAAAATCACAATAGGCGACATCTGGCTAATGTGCTGGTCATGGAATATCACCAAGGAAAGTAATCAAGCACCCTGGGAACAGGTGTCTCAACACTCTGGATAACCATCTTTCTGGTTTCATCTTATTGAAACATTAGACTTTAAATTTGCAGCTCATTGAGTCTCTTTTCCACGAAATTCGGAATAATTTCAACATGTCAATCTAAATTGATGCTAAAAAGCAAAAGGATTTTTCTCCATTAAACAAGACTTATAAAGATTTCATGGCCGTGGAATCCATTATTTTGCTTCTAGAATCAAACTCTTTGGATGGTGGACAGAATTTTGCTGCACTCTTTTCACAATATTTCAATTTTGATTCATCAATTAAATAGATCTTATTTCACTATGCTTAAATAGTTTATTGTAACACAACCATTGCAAATTCACCTTTTAACAAATCCTTATCCTATCCTATTTAAAAATTACATTTTTATAGTGTTTTGAAAAATTGAATACACATTTCCACCAGTTCTACAATCTATCGCCATCATTTTACATCGCTAATTTAAAAAAATACATATTTTGATACAAATATCTGTCATTTCCTTGGTTTAAATTTAATTTTAATCGGATCTCTACTTCTTAATACTAAATCTGCCACGAACACAATATCATCAGGCTTCGTGACTGCTTCCAGCTTGAAATTCCTTAAAATTGCCGATATGATGGCCTTCTCTTCGAGAATTGCAAATTTTTGTCCTTGTAAAAAAATATACATTAACGCATCGATATATTAATTATTTAACTATTTATATTTTACTATGAAAATACCTATGCAATTTCTTGGTCCTGCACTGAACGGTATATATGCAAACGGGTGACGCTTTGCAATATTATCCGGCAAAAATCGATCTGGATCAAATTTTGTAGGATTTGGATATATTTCTGGATTGTGATGTACATCATAAATATGCACATTGAATGATGTACCGACAGGTATTGTGTAATTTTCTATAAATCAAAAACGTTAATTATTAATTCATATGAATAGTATTAATTGATCATAATTTTGAATCAAATTCGTACTTAAAACCACTTCTTCTTCGATAGCCCTAGCTATGAATGGAACACTAGGATACATACGCAATGCTTCTTTGATGCATCTTTCCATGTATTTCATGTTATTTAAATCTTCGATGGTCGCTGGAGCTTTAGAATCGCCAAAGATCTCCGTCAATTCATCCACAATGCGTTCCTTCGTGTTAAATTTGTGTTTTTAAAAAAATATTGTCATTAACTATTTCGTAAATAGAATTACCTGTTCATCTTGATGGTTGGCAAGTAACATTAGACAAAATGTTATAGCCATTGTGGTGGTATCATGGCCCTGAAATAAAATAGTTATTGTATAAATAATTTTTGTCATGTTGATAAGAAAAAACATACTAAACTAGAAGTTCATTTATTCAATGAGCAACAAAAAAATATAGATATGCACAAGAATGTGAATGATATGAATCTCAGTATTAAAAAAGTCTAGAATGAAGGATTATTTTCCAACGTCTTTATTGAAATCAGATCCTTGCTAAACAATTGGGGAATTATCATCGAATCTTGTTAGATTCGCGCAGTTGAAGTGAAACTTTTTAAAAATTCTTATTAAAATTACTTCAAACCTCAAACATGAATGTATCTACTTCTTCTCTGATACCATCTTCATTTATTTTACCATCGGCTTCAGATGAAAGCAATAGATCCAACATCGCCAGTCTCTTCTTTGATGATATTAATTCATCCTTGAAAATATTTTCAACTTCAATTTTATTCCCAGTGATATTTCTTTCCTGCCGTCTTTCCTTGATGACTTTTGTGGAAAAATTATGTAATATATCCAATGCTTTTTTCTGCTTTTTCCCACTGGGAGTCATGCTGAAAATGAACGACAGATGAAGCCATGGCCTTGTGAAGCGATGCAATAAAAGTTCACCCATTAAATAAATCGACTTTTTGTAACTGGGCACATCGCTGTTATTTGAATCAAGATTTGTCCCCATTGCAGTTTCTGCAATAATATACGGTACGATCGAGATTACATGACATTAAATGAGACCGACTGTGTTAGGTCATTATAATTACCACATATAGAATTGAGGGCAAAACTTGTGATGAACGGTAGAATATCGGTCTCTGACTTCCCAGCTTCAGACTTTAATTTCTCAACCAATTTATTACTTTCTTCCCCAAAAATTGTGCAAAATTGTCGCAATATATTGAAATGGAATGATGTCGTCAATATCTTTCGCCTTTTTTGCCATTTTTCGCCTAAAACATATTAATAAGCAGGTCAACATAATTATATTTACATCAACATCGTGCATTCGAATAAATCAAACATACCAGTACTTGTCAAAAGGCCTTCTTTTAACCAGGGCTGTATAAATGTATATATAAAACTTTTTTTTATATTTTTTTGACTTGATAATACTATCTAAAAATTATAGGCCATTATAACATTACATTTGCAATATTAAAAATTTAAATGTTTGATAAACTACCTCAATATCTTCAGGATCATACACATTAACAATGGGCATTTTGAGTATCCACATTCTATTTATATTTTTATATTTATTGGCATACTCTCTCACCTTATAAAATATAGCAACTGAAATAATATTATTGAATATTTAAGCATATTAAAAAAATAAATTTAAATTACACGTATTGATCTTACCAGGTCCTAACAAAAACTCCAATCCATTTCCAATCAAAGGCACCAACTTTGCCCCTGGAATTTTATCAATCAACTTTGCTTGTTCAGTACTATGAATATATATGTGCAAACAATACAGTACAAATAGAATGCACAGTAAAAAATAAATCATTTTAAATTTATGCACTTAGGAGCTCCAATACCACTGCTAAAAATGATAACAGGCAATATAATTAACTTGTTGAACTGTTTGAACTTTATACGCTAAACCAATCATAGTTAAAACCAAACTTAAATATGCCATTTAAATCCAAACAAAGCTAGACTTATCCAGTTTTTAACAATTGCAGAATTTAATTTTATAGTGGGCATTGATGATTTTTATATCGGATAGCAATACTAATTTTGTTTGATTTGCTTTATTTTTAAGAAAATCTATATCAAATACAAATACTTATGCCTATAACGCACATTCAATTCAAAGTACCATTGAATACTGAGATTGTCAACGCTAGAAAATCACTGTCCTTCAAGGTCCTAATCTACTAGAACAATTAACTGTGGAAATCTATGCACATATTTAATGCAATACTGCATACGATCTATATAAATCTGCGCCGTATTATACACCTGATATCCTTACCTAGGTTGCAGTTTGCCTTGCAGAAAAATCGCAACAGAAAAGAACATCAGCTCAGCATATTGCAGGATAAATTTATAATAGATGACACTTAAATGCGATTATAGAAGGTTCAGAGCCAAGAAACATAACAAGCACGATATGAATGACAAGCAGACGGCCTTAAAGAGGGACAGACGAAGAATTACACTTCGCAACGATAACAGCATTATTTTCTGTTGCCATCATAGTTGACGCCATTATTGATAAATCCATATGATTTTTAGGAAGTACGTACAAAACTTCAAATAATACATGTCAATATTTCATAACAATCTGACGTCAAGTTCACAAGTTACATTGGTTTTATTGACCTTACCCTTGTAATTTTCAAAACAATGGGAATATCTGAATTTCGTATGTCATGAAAAATGGTATGCTAATTTTAAACGGGGCTGTATAAACGCCGATGGTGCTCTGGTCGCCCAAATTCGGCACATGTTCCAGAAAACATTAAAAAAAAACCTTCGCAAAACGTGTCAGCGGTCTAAAAGGGGGACCAATTGGACACACCAACCTTGTGGCCACTCCCTCCTCTTTTAGGGCTAACTGTGATTTTTCATCCAGTTAATATTTCAGTTTTGTTTTTCATAATAAATATTTTAAGTACTTTCACATCCGCATTATCAAAGTGCATAACATCCAGTAAATAAAGTGGGTGGAGTAGATGTTATAAATCAAATCATATAAATCTCCATTATTTTTCCTGGCACTAATTATACAGAATAAGATCTAATTATTATCATGAAGTTTTTTTTGAATATTGACTTAAATTGAATGATTTTTCATATGCTCTAATTGCTGACAGTAAACTAATGATGTGGTTGCCTGACCAGGCTCAAGCATTATAATTTAAAATGAATAACTTCAGTGATATTTGAACATACAGAGAGGAGGAACATTTTGAAGTGAAACTTGTATGCCGCACTCCCTCTATGTATATGTGTGTCATACATAGTATAAAGCAACCAGTACACCATTAGCAAGCCTATTTTATTATATAATACACAACACACAGCTACATCTTTTAGCTAACAAGTGGAAAAAGCAATGCCTAAAATCGACTAAGTATAATAATTTGATAAAACTAAATGGTAAATCCCAGAAAGAGGGACTTAAAATGCTGGACTGTTAGCGACATTGTATTTAGTTTCAGCGTCTCCGCTATACAGCTTTTCACTTTACGACTTTTTTTATTGAGAGGGTGAAAATCTTCAAAAAGATACCATGATTAAAAACCATGGTAGTGTGATATTCATACCCACTAAAACCCCCAGTCTTTTTTCTTCACCGACCCCCTTGGAATCCACTTTCGCATTGTTTCAAGAGCGTGGGATTATTTTTCTACGAACCGGTGCTCACTCTTCTAATTTTTCTTTTTCCCGCATGACATCACGCTTCCCACTTTTCTTTGGCTTTGGTCATTGCGGTGACCATATTGGTGTGGTTGGGGTTTCTCCAATTTGTTTCGCTAATTCTCGCCTATCATCTGCCCACACCTCACATTTGTGTGGTGATAAGCGACGTGCTTCACGTCATCGCTATCCTCGAGTGGTAGTAATTTGTCGAGTCCTTTTTGCCAAATTTAAATAGGTAAGTACCAAAGCACCCATGTTCCATCAGCATCTGGGTTAGATGATAGGTGAGCTCTCCTTATTTATGTGAGGTCCTTCCCTTGGTCCCCAGAACTTGTACTGCGTCCAGTAAGATCGTTCTATAGACTGGTATTATCCGAATTGCGCTTATTCTTTGCGTTCTTAGCAGTTTATATCTGTTTTCGCCTTTCTGCGTCTTTTCTGCCCAGATTGGTACACCGTAAGTGCACCGTCGATGTGTACGCCGATGTACTTGACACTTCTGAAGTACCTAATACAATGCTTCTGGATAGCTAATGTCGGTGATTTGTCAACACGTTTCCTTGTTACTTTATTTTTTTCGAACCATCATGTTTTGGCTTTAATCAGGACACCCACGTTTTCGGTAAAGGCAACGAGCTTTGTATCCTCAGGAATAGGGAATCCAATCCCGAGCCAAAATTTCGATCCCGGGATTTCGGGATTTCATTAGATAATCCCGGGACCAGTCCCGGGATCCCGGGATTGGGATTTTCAATATTTTAAGAAATTATGTTGATGAATTTGATCAAATATTACTAATCAGTCCATTTGTTCAATATAAAAAATCACTTAAAGGCCAAAGAATTTTATTTATTTAAGAAAAGATAAAAATACGATTCAAAAATAAATAAATAAAACACTAAAAAATTCAAATATTATTTTGAAAATATGCCCGAAGTAACATTAACATTAAACATTAGTGTTTCGTCATTTAGTCTGGATCTGATTTTGGAAGTCAGACAACTTGCTGCTGAAAATGCACGCTCAGCTTCCACACCCGTTGGAGGTATCGTCATTAGATATTTAAATGCTAGTTCGAGTTGATGATCGCGTGAGCCCTCATTTTCGTATAACACCATCAATGTGACAGATAAAATTCTTTTCTGCTGAGACACGGACTAAAAATGGCAAAATTCCCTATTTCCCGACAAATTATTTATTTCCGTCGCTGCAGATGAATACTTATATACTATAATACTTTAATGTGATTTGTAATTATATTACGGAGGAATACAAAAAATCTGAACCCCGTATCTATTATATTTCATATCGATATTCCCATTATTCGTCGAGGTGTAGTAAATACATCACCGGTAGGGAAAAGTTACTATAACAATTTGAAAAACATACATGTACCCTATATATGTATACATAGATTAGACAGTCACTGCTCCTATGCGTCGCCTAAGTTCGCCAATTAGTAATTACGCCACTGTTTCCAAGCGTCCAGATTTCGTCGGGAATGTCTCGATTTAGTAGCCTTCGTCGTGTTGGTGAGGTGTACGATTTCTGTTAGATAAAAATTTCAATCCCGGGATTTTCGGGATTACGTTTTCTAATCCCGGGATTCTTAATTACCTAAAATCGTCCGGGATCCCGGGATTAGATTCCCTACTCAGGAAGGTCATCGTAAATCACGTTCCATAAGGTTAGTCCAAGTATTGAGTCCATGTATATTTTGCATTCTGGCTTGTCTCAGTTCTCATCATTTATAAAGCGCACGAATATTCGGTTCTTTAAGTATTCGCTCATTAATTGAAACATATGTCTTGGAAAGACTCTTTCCTCCATGACTTTTAGTATTTTGGTCCAGCGGGCAGTGTTGAAGGCATTCTTTACATTTAATGTGAAAACGAAGACTGCCTTTTTGCTTCGCTTCTATTCTTCAATTCTATGACGGACTGAATTGGCTGACAAGGCTTCTAATACTTTCCCTAGGCCATCAAGCAGAGAGGTCTAAATGGTCTTAGTTCATTCGACTTGTTGCATTTTCGAATGAAGACCGGTGTTCGCTTCTTCCATGCTGAGTTGAATTTATCATCTAGTAGACGTCTGTTATACATTTCTACCACTAATTTAGATATGGTGATTGGAATGATTTTTATTATCTCATTCTTTTATAGTGCAAAATTGTATGTCTTGTTTTTACTTTTCATTGGTGAAGAACTCAGATAGGATTTCTGAAGGAGTATTAGGAAACAGGGTTTTTACAGTAGCTTGTATATTTAATAGATTTTGCGAGTAATGTTCTTGCTTTCAGGCACATAGTTTTGCTTGTTCTATCTTACGAGAAAATCCCCAGGGATCGGAATTTATTTCTTCGCAAAAACACCGTTGTTTGCTATTACTTTACGACTAACTTTTCCGGAACATATCCAGGCCGTAAAGCGAGGTATAAGTATATTACTATTATCATTATAAGCCATTGTATATATAACTATTATATCTATAACCGTTTACTATTCATCCTAATCATATTGTAGTCACATATCTATCCATCCAGGCCATCCAAATCCTAATTTTTGGCAATCCTTATAAATTAATGAAATTGAAATACTATTTTAGTAAATGCCATAAGTATAATAGAGTCACTGACAGATTTATTACCTTTGAATATGTTTTTTTTTACTATTTCACCTCATTCCATTTCTAGTCGATGATACTAGATAAGACAGAGTTCTTTCGCTAATAGTAAGACGTTGTAATTTATACTACGATATATCGGCGCTGGCTCTTTTCGCAAGTGTTAACAACGATGATATTTATGTCTGGCACTAATAGGGTTAATGTAGCTTATTATTTTCTTGCTCATATTTTTTGAGGCTAGAGTTCATTCCAATGCAATTATTTCGCATTATGGTATTTCGTCAAAAAACTATCCATTACATTAAACATTTCAATAGATGTGATTTTTTGCTGTATTGAATTTGCAAAAAATTACACCTTCCAATATATTATTTTTTACAACATATCGAACATATGCAATTAAATGGACAAAAATTTAGCATTGGTTAAGCATGCAAAATCCATTTGACAACATGTTTCCTCAGATTTTTATGAGCACCCTCTCCTCCTTCAACATAATACTATACTTTACTATAATAAACATTATATGAATTCTAAAATAAAAAGACAATATGATATAATTATTTTTCATTGTAAACCTGCTAGAATGTTGAATCACCCAAAACTGGTTATTATTTAATAAATAAATGGGAAACAACATGTTTATTTTATCACTCAAAATTCATCATCATGTCTTAAATCCATCATCATGTATCATCATCATACTTAATTGGGAATCATTCAAGATGGACGTTAAAATAGAATCAATAAAAATTAAATAACTATAGTCATGTAATACAATATAACTAATGTATATAAATACAATTGTATTTTATCGCCATTTCTTGTATGATCTTTGTAGAAATATCAATTTATTTACTAGTGCTTTAAATATATTGAAAACTCGATAATCTTTTTTGAAAATATCTAAAAATATTTAGTTTATGTCAAAGCATTTTATTTATTACATACATGGTCATAATGTGTAAGTTAGAACAATTATCTTACATACTAACATTTTAAATTGATTATGTACTATCAGGTCAGTCCAAAAGATCATGCGCATTTTCGGGGGGAAATTTTCAAATAGTTTAAATAAAACACAATTTGACATTTTATTCAATGATGTATTTTCCTCCACTATCTACAATTTTTCGACATCTTACAGGTAGCTTTTCAATTCCATTGTTTCCTTTGAAAACACTGGTTTAGATGGGGGAAAAACTTGAAAATCCATTTTGTATATCATGTTTATAATTTAACTTTTCCCTAGTAAAAAAATTATAAGGTGCGAAATAAGTGAAAATCACTTATTTCGCAATATTCAGGAATCAAGCAGGATGCGGCAAAAACTCTCAATTAAATTTACTAATGTTTTAAAGCGTTGTCATGATGAAACAATACTTGATATTCAACAATCACGAACGTTTTTAACCTTTTCGTTAGTGAGCAAATTTAAAATCGATGAAGTCGTTGATGTCATAATCGCTTTACGCCGATTACTTTCTGTCAGCTCCTAATCAACGTAAGACAATCTTCAATTCGAGGCAGAGTCAATTCTAAATGAACACTTGATAGTGAATACAAGACCACGTCATTTCTTTACATAAACAATGCACAAAAATCGATTCATTTGCTCCTCCTTTAGAAGGAAATGATATTGAACAAACTCATTCAACACGCAGAGAAGATAAACACACACTCTCGATAACACAATATTCGGTCGTTTCTTTGCGTAAACAAATAACAACACTTGAAATCGAAATCAATTCTAAGTTTAAACGACACTGTAAACATCTACGTTAATAATTTGATTTGGTTTGAACAGTTCATTTGCTGTTGGAATTGGTTGCTTATCTTTATCTGTTCACTGTCTATTTCTTGTGACGTTATGATAAATAATCCATTTTTCGTCATCTGTTAACAAACAGTCAAAAAATGGCTTTCTTTTGAAGCACGATAAAAGGGAAGTGCAGATGTTTATTCGTTGATGGCAATTGGATTCGGATAGTTCATTTTAAGCTTGGATTCTTTCCCAATCTCTTTTAATTGACGAAAAGCTGTTCCATGAGAAGAATCCATCCTTTCTGCAATCTGATCCACTATTAGTTATGGTTCAGACTCCACAAGGTTTTTAATATGTCGTTATCAAAATAAACAAGACGTCCTGAACAGGGTTCATCTTAATTGCTGCTTTCTCCAACTTTACATTTTTTAAACAATTTCTGGGCAGTCTTTACACTGATATATATATTCAATGTTCTATGGGTACTAATATGCGTCCGATGTTTACGAAAATTGTTGATAGACTGGTTAATACACTAGTCAAGCGACGACAAGTTTCAAAAGGTTCAAAATCTAATGTTAAATTGGGTTTTATTCACACTGTTTAAAAAAATCCCAAAAATGCGCACGAACTTTTGGACTGACCTGATATTTAGAGAATAATGAAATAGTATTAAGTATCAAATGGCGTAGAAGTAAAGCAACTGATGGACAACTTCCAGTGTAAGTCATTTTTATCATATTCATATTCAATCATAAATTTATGACTTGCCTTTTTTCAATCAGAAAACAACGAGATATGGTTCAGGAAACGCTCAGTTTTTGTTACAGTTGAATAATAAGAAATGTAAATCTTAAGCCTTTTTTTAGTTATTTTTTCCTGTTATTTATATATAATGTCAAGGTAAAAACCGATGAAGATCATTGTATGTTGCTTTTTTGATCAGGTAATGACGGCAATCAAACTGACAAAACGAAGATATAAAAAATATATAAATATATCATCAATAGATAAAATGTATTTAAATCGACGATAGGAACCTCTGCGGCCACAAAAATTTGCATGATGCTGACATCATCAGATCCTCACCAAACAACCAAACTGTCAATTATGCTTGGGATTTATTTTGGAGATTCGGTATGTCTTATTGTTTTTGTATAAATATTTTTCCAAATAAAAAAATTAAATTACTTTTAAATCCTCTTAATAATTCAAATGATATCGAGGAGGACCTTTTGGTGTGCAAATCTAACTTAAAACACAAGTATAAATCTGTAAAAGACTATAAAGATTGATTGTTTGACACTAGCCAAGTTTTTTACAAGGAAAATATCTTAAGGATAATTTATAATTATTATATTTGTAATGTTGCAAAAACGCGACAGGAAAAAATATTTATAAAAGCCTAATCGATCATTAATCATAATATCAAGGATATCTTAAGGATAAAAATATTTCCTATGGGCGTTATTTATTTCGATTTTCTATTTAAAAATTTAATTTTAATTTTAGTACTACATCTCAATACCAAGTCGGATATGAAAAATATATCGTCAGGTTGAGTCACCGGTTCCATGATGAAATTTCGTAAAATTGCAGATATGATGGATTTTTCTTCCAAAATTGCAAATTTTTGACCTAGAAATATTTATAATCGCTTAATAAACATAGACTTAGTCGGCAAAATATGTACAAATCGAAACATCAACTCTCGTAATTGATGCCTATACAATTTAACAAATAATACCTATACAATTTCTTGGTCCTGCGCTGAATGGAATGTAAGCATATGGATGACGATTCACAGTATTTTCAGGCAAAAATCGATCGGGATCAAATTTACTCGGGTCTGAATAAATTCTGGGATTCCTGTGCACATCAAATATGTGGATATTGCAAATAGTGCCAGCCGGAAGAAAGTGCTTTCCTTTAAAACATTTATTAAACATTAATAACGTGATCCCTGAATCAATTATGTTCTTAGATAACATAAGCGCATTTACTCAATTGTACGTCGTCCCTGAGAGTCCTGCTTATAAATGGCACACTAGGATAAATCCTCAAAGCCTCCTTAATGCATCTCTCCAAATAATGCATATTGTTCAGATCGTCTATGGTTGGAAGCCTGTCAGAATCTCCAAATATACCATTTAATTCCTCCACAGCCAATTCCTATTATTGACAAATCGTACGTATATTTGCATGTTTAATTTATTTACATATCAAAATGATTTTTACCTGAATTTTAGGATGGTTCGCGATGAGCATCAATGTAAATGTTATAGCCATCGTGGTTGTGTCATGACCCTATAAATGCATTTAAATTCTTAATAGTGTAATCATTTCTGGATTTCCGTTAAGACAAAATATCCTCGCATTTCTGACAAAGCCACTCTAACACCACTTTCATTTTCGTAGATATATTTATGCAAACAAAGTTTTTCAAGCTTTGTATCAATTAAAAATTAAAAGCGATCATGGTTAAAAGATCTTAATCAAGAGTGTCAGATTGTGCTATCAAACATCAATCCAATTATAAAACTTGTTTTCATTTAAATAAGCGCAGATAATACATTAATCAGTCATTATTTTATAATAATTATTAAGATTGCATAAGAGTGAATATAGTTTAGTTTTTATGTACGAAGCAAGTTCATAAAGTAAGTGTACTGTGACCATAACGGCCGTGGTTTATTTTTTTATTTCTTAAGGGTTGGCAATATTGAGTGGTAGAAAAAGCTGAGCATTCAAAACAAAAGGAGGGGAATGCTGACGAAAGTCACCGAGGTGCTCTTGGACTCATTTTTTTGGGATGTTTTGAATCATATCCCATATTTCCCTTACTTGGCTCCTTAAGATTATCATATTTTCAACACCTCCCTTGAAGACACACACGGGTGGAATCAAATTTTAAATCGAATCAAATCAACGAGCAAGTGCAGAAAGATGTTTTGAAGCGGAGGAAGGAGCTGGCAGGAGAGTTCTTCAAACAGAGCATAATGAAGCCTGTGCCATGGCTTATCACATCCAATGAACGGGATGCTGGTTATAATATGGAAAAATAGTCAACAAGGGTATCAATAATATCCTGGTTTTTTTATAGTATATTTATATATAAGTATATTTTTTCTAAAAAAAAAACTAGTACACTTACTTTCTGAATATAGCTCATATGTATACTTATGAAATAAAAAATGAAAATTTATTGTAAAATTTGTGTACCAAATCAATATCTATTATTTTAGCTTTTGATGTGCCGCGGAATTTATGGAAGAACTTTGGTGTGTCATAAGTGAGAAAAGATTGCGGAGTACTGAACTAGAAGACCACCACAAAATTAGTATATGTAAAGGAATGATCTATATCTAAATTACCTCAAACATAAACGTGTCGACTTCTTCTCTTATCCCATCTTCATTAATTTTTCCTTCGTCTTCTGCCGAAAGCAGTAAATCCAACATTGCAAGCCGTTTCTTTTTATAATGGCTCTCATCATCCGATGCATTTTCATCTTCTTTTGAAACTTTAGAGGCGTTCCTTTCTTTGCGTCTCTCCCTAATGACATTCGTTGTAAAATTATGCAAATTAGTCAATGCATTCTTCTGAGATTTTCCAACGGATGTCATATTATAAAGGGAATCAAATTTGAGCCACAATCTCCCAAATCTGTACACAATGTATTCACCCATCGCATAAAGGGCCGATTTGTACTTAGAGACGGCTTCTCCTCCAGAATCCAAATTTGTTCCCATTGCGGTTTCTATAAATGTCAATCCAATTCAATAAAGCGGTACATCTATTAGTCTTTCGATTCGCCTATTGAAATACAATCATATTTACCGCATATACTTTGTAATGCAAAATTTGTAACAAATGGCAAAATAGTAGTATCTGATTTGCCAACTTCTTTTTTGAGTTTTTCAACCATCAAAGCGCTCTGCTCTGTGAAAACTGCACAAAACTGTCGAAGAATATTGAAATGAAACGTTGGTGTTAAAATTTTTCTTCTGGCTTGCCATTTACCACCTAAAATATCAAATGTTTACTTAATTTATATATTATAGTAATCACATATGTTTTAAATGATTATGGTACCTTTGCTTGTCAAAAGACCTTCTTTTAGCCATGGATGTAAATAATCATATACTAATCCTTTTTCAATGTATTTGACGTTTGATAAGATTATCTAAAAGAGAAAAGAGCTCATGAAAAAATCACGATTATTATTTTCATTTCGGTTTTGGTTTCGGTTACGTTCATAATATTTTTATGGTTCGGTTACGGTTTGCGTTCCGCTTCAAAAATATCGGTTTTACCGGTTATCGATTTAGTTCCAGTTCGCCAAATCAAAGCCTATATGAAAAAATAACGATTCAAAGCCCTGAAAAAAACATCCACGATGTTTATATTCAGATTGTAAAATGATATTAACTCACCTCTATATCTTCCGGGTCATACAAATTAATAACGGGAATATTAAACAACCATATTCTACAAATATCGCTGTACTCACTCGCCATTGTTCGGCCCCAATGAAACATTTTTTCTAAAATTGTAAATCGCATAAGTCATCTCTTACGTTTCGGTGCTAACTATTAAAAATAAAGGTTATTGACAAACCTGGTCCCATTACTAAGCTGAATAGTTGGCCGACTACAAAAGGCGTTTTGGGCCCCGGAATTTGATTGAATAGTCTAGCCTTTTTTGTACCATGAATCGAAAAATGAATACAGATCAATACACTAATTATACCTAATAACACGTATAAAATCATTGTGATTTCCTTAAATAAACACGTCTTTAACGTATGCCTTGCGAAATGGAACTGAGCGATATTTTTGGATATTATTTTCTACCAAAATTAGTCATTTAACACTAAAATGAATGTTGGGGTATGAACATATACACATTAAAATAAGTCTTGAATTTTGATTTTATGTAATATAATGTGTATTGTACAAATGTAAATCACAATCCATATTAAATTTCACAATCTATGATAAATGTATCAGACCATCTCATAAATAATGCAACATTTTGGACACTTCTTCTACTACTTCTCTTGGACCAAATGATTCTTAAATTGTAACCTGAATAAGTCTTTGGATTTTCATTACCAGTCTCTGCTCCAAATTATTTATAGAGAATACCTTCTTCCAAATACAGCTATTTTACTAAGACAGACCTTTCATATAAAAGTATTGTATTAAATAATGATAACCAAATTTTAGCATGTTTATAAATTCACTGAGAACGTTCACTGATGATGGCAGCCAAACAAATACTTAACAATGTAGCGTCTTTAAACTTAAAGCTTTAGCTTTATAAAATAAGTAGTGTAACGTGGAAAAATCTTGGGAAAATTTCAAGCCTATCATATTTGGATTTTCTACATTCAAGAAGAGATTTCTAAAAAGGAGTAGTGATACTTGGACGATGCTATTCCCGATCTCCCATGAGGTATCATCACATCAGCGGCGAATTATCAAAACTGCAGCCAACTGTCAAAAGGACGGCGTCCTTTCAAAAAGGGACCCAGCGGTGATCAAAGCAAACGCCGGGATTTTGCTACGAAATAGAAGATATTATGCCGGGAAGAAAAGGCGCTGATTACGAGTAGGATCTTCTCGGACGACCAGTTCTTCGACCCCACCCCCAACGGAGGACGATCTCTGCGAAGACGAGTTCAGGAAGATGCTACAACAAAGCGTCTACCATCGAGTGGATCATCACCACTTACTCCTTATAACGCACATTCGTTTGCTTGCCTCCCTATTCTCCTATTCTGGATTAATTGAATAAATACGTTGTACCGATTGTTCGACGTTTTATTGATTACCTGCAGCGCCTGCCTCATTTCGACCCCTATCACCGAGCTAATGAAATCATAAACGTATTCCGTCGTTCATCGCAGCCGATTCGCGGGTCGGGACCATTGTTACGAATCGTGCCGCAATCTTTATGTATCAGGTCGGGTATTTCTGGGACTACCCTTGCAGTATTTTAAACGCTGTATCAGGGGTTTTTAACCTTATTATGGTGACGAGCGCACTTGAGATATAGGGAGAAAAGGGACGGGCGTGGGCCGGATTTAAAAAAAAAAGATTTGCACACATTTTAAACATATTAAAAAATAGTATATATTTATATATGCTTTTTATGGTCAGCTAAATTCCAAATGTTTTCAGTCAGTCCAAAATTCCAAAATTTCTTCTTCTATTTTTGGTATGTCTTCTTGAAGAATTTCTGCTTTGGAATTAGCAATTTTAGAAATGTGAAAGGATTTGTAAAAAAAAAGTATTTTGGAAAATTGCTGAAATCTATTTTCAAATTGCTTTAAAAATGTCTTCAAATAAGTAATAAATATTGTTTCATCAAAAATATTTTCACCGATCATTTTTTCTATCCTTGAAAAATGTGCAAGAGATTTTTTCGAAAATGTTCAAGATTTAAATTGTGTAATTTTTCACAAATATCAGTCAAAGAGCTTTGGCGAATCCAATTATAATTATCTAATTGTTCGAATGTTTGATCTTTAACCTTTTAACTGCCAACGACGCACCGGCGCGTCGAACTTGTACGCGCTGATGGACATCATTGGCAGTTAAAAGGTTAAAATGATTTTTTTTTAATCACGCACAAAAAATGGCTCTGCGGGCGCACAAAAATGGCTCCGCGAGCACACGTGCGCCCGCGGGCACGAAATTGGGAGTCCCCCGCGCTACGCTATGACTTTCGACATTATATCATTCCTATATTTATTCGAGCATAAGTTTATTAGCTAAAATGTATATCATTGGACATTCATTTTAAAATAATCTCCGAGATATACGATTATTGAATCTCTCAAACGTCAAAATGAATTCGAAGAATATGTGAGCTTTAAAAAATGAGTCTATTGTAGTGTTAAAAACCACGAACGTATAGAATTAATAAGAATCCCAAAAAAAGGCCAATGTCTTTTCAAGGCGTTCAACTTTTTAATTAATGAAGATTAAAGAACATGTGATTGGTCTTCCAAAAATTACACATTATCATTCGAATAAAAATACTATATTCTCATAATTTATTTTTGAGTTCATAAATTTCATGTTCAGGTTATTCACCCGAATAATAAGTTTTGTTCATTGTTATTATATTTTAAAATTAACTAAAAGTGATAAACATCTTACTTAAAAATGGATCTTTTAAGATTTAAAAAAGAAAACATGCTTAAGGATGATTGTGGAAAAAATGTAACTTGTTATAAGATATATATATAAATTTTAATCATCAAAACATTTGAAAAAAAACCGGGTATTCGATCGCGTTTAAGTTATTTTTTATTCCGATATTTCAAATCACCTATCGGGTTCATTGTCAAGGTTATTCCTTATTCCTTTTATATATCTCTAAAAAATAAAAATCTAAAAAACTCAATCATACTCCTTTGATTTACATTATATATATATTCTGCAATTACACAAATTTACTCCAAAACCACCAAATTTGATAACTGTTACTTACTTTTGGAAAATTTATATCAACAGAAAACGCACAACGATCGATTAAAATATCGAGAACAACCTTCAATGTCGTCATTCGTTTTAAAGACGTAGATTCAATAAAAAACGACGACATTGTTTTTAGTGACGAAGAAATCTTCATCATTACACATATTTAAAATCGTAGCTAAATTATGTGTTTATATACGTATTTGAGTATTTAAATTTAATGTGCGTTTATTGTGAGCAGTAATTTGCGATATCCATAGAACAAAATGTAAAAAAAAGGTCACCCAATCTATGGATCGCGACTCTTCTAACTCACATGATTCTCAGATAAAATCATAAATTACATCAAATCTGGAGCTTTTTACACCTGTCCTTTTAATGTGCAAAAACATGGATTCTGATCACGATGTTCTTATTTTCCACACTGCAGTACAATGGTTGTCGATCGATGAAATGTTGTAAATCGTGTCTTTGAATTGAAAGACGAAATCAAGTTGTTCCTGAAAGTGCAAGAGAAACATGACCTTTTGGTATATATTTTAACGACAAAGGTTGGTTAAAAAGAGTAGCATATCTAGCAGATATATTAGAACAGCAAAATAGACTTGAACTGAAACTTCAGGGAAAGAAAACGAATATTATCGCATTTTATGATAATCTCGAGTACATTTTTATCCAAGCTGCAAAACTGATGAAGCAAAAATAAATCTTGGAAACATTGCAATGTTTGAGAAAATCTGTTATATGGTAGATTAATCTGAAGGTGAAATAAATAAAATTTTAAAGGGGAAGAGTACTGGACATCTCGAATCCCTTAAAAACGGCCTTTAAAAAAAAAAGAAACTATTAACTTGGGGAATAAGTTCGTAGCGTTTTTACATTATTTTATTTTGCAACATTTTTTTTGCTTTTTGGCAAAGTGTATAATATTCATTCGACAGAGCTCTTTTTGCTCTACAAATCTGTGTTCCTAAGCCTATTGAATAATATTTTTTTTACCTTTGGGTCTTAAAAATCAAGCACCCGAAACCAAAAGCAGCCCGGGACATTTGCAACGTATACGGAGAAGGTGTCATAGGTGAGTCTACAGCACGGAAATGGTTTGCAAAATTCAAAAATGGCGATTTTGAAAATCGTCACAGAAGATGAGAAACTGATGCCGATACATAAACATGAAGCAAATAAAGCAATGGGTGGCTCCAGAAGATACGCCAAAGCCGAGAGTCAAGCCTGACCTCCATCCAAAGAAGACCATGATCTGCGTTTGGTGGGACTGGCAGGGCATGGTGCATTGGGAAATGCTCGAAAGGAATGTCACGGTCAACAAGGAGCTATACATAGCTCAGCTATACCGCGTGAAAGAGGCTATTCAACTGAAAAGATCCCATCGACAAGACCAAATCATACTCCTTCACGGCAACGCCAGGCCCCATGTTGTACAAGTCGTAAAAACCGCACTTAAAGAGCTCGAATGGTAGATCTTTTAGCATCCGCCGTATTCTCCAAACCTTGCACCGACAGATTGCCATCTTTTCCGCGCCCTGTCGAACCATATGAAAGGCGTTACCTTCAACAATGAAGACGACCTTAAAAACTAGCCTAATAAATTCTTCAATACCAGACCGGAGATTTTTGGCAGAACGGCATCGACAAACTGGTCGAGAGGTGGGAGGAGGTAGTAAACAGCAACAGCGAATACATAATTAATTTATTTATTACTAAAATTATTGATTTTTGTTTAAATAAAAGCTTTCGATAAAAACGCTACGAACTTATTCCCCAACCCAACCTTACATTGACACGAAATCCATTATTTGCTTTGCTTGATTTAGCCAGCATTCCCGATGAATTCTTGGATTTGCGCAATGATTCATTGGCAGGTAAATTATTTAATGGAAAATTGCTCACACAGTTCTGGTGCGGTATGTATCATTCATATCTAAATATGACGATGCCACTTGAAAAAGATTGGGAGCCTATGCATTAAAAGTAATGCGATAGTACATCCAAGTATTGGTAAAGGGGTTTAAGATCTCTGACCTTAACTATAAAGATTTGGGTCCAAATTCAGATCGTAGATAAAACTTTTCACCATACCAACAAATTTAGAAGATGGATTTGTAGGCAATCATAGTATTGTGTTAAAAATTAAAGATGAATACTAGATTTTTTAAAGTTATGATCTTCAACAAAATGATGGATATCAGATCAGAGAGCAAAATTGGTAACACTTGCTCTGGCGATTTTTATTATTGCCATCATTAGCAATGCATCTACATCTTGATGATTAGAATTATTGGCAGTGGATCCTTTATGTGGACTCATGACAATAAAACCAATGTCTTTTTCTCGTATACAGAAGTTATAATATATCCTAAATATATAATATTTCTATTATATCGCAATGATATACCATGCCTACGTCCATGTGTCAGTTTATCGTATAAGATTGAACTTTGATAATCCATGTAGAAGTCAATGATCCAACTTAAATACGTGACCAATCATTTGTACTCGTAGATTTCGACAGACTTTCGAATAGAATTCTGCTGCACAAATTCTCCGACTGTTACAAAAGAACATTGTTCTACTTCGAATAAATCTCGAACTATTTATAGCCATAACCCATGGTATCAAATTCATAAATCTTTCACAGCTTATTCAATGCTGCTTTGCACCAATTTGTGACGAAATTCCAAATGCAAAATATGCCTTGTATTGTAACCATGCCATACAAACATGGGATCAATGGCTTCTAAATAAGGTTTATTCTATTTGCTGTATAAAATGCACAAATCTGGCAAATCAGCAAAAATATACTTATATTTATTGCTGAAAAACAGATAAACATATGTTAGATTTTAAGTGTATAGATTATGGTTGATAGCGTGATTGTTAGCCAGTTTTTGAGAACATGATATATTTTAATATTAAATCAGGTTTTCAGTCATTGTTCTGTTTAAGCCAACATAAAGATAAAAGATAACACAGACTTGCAATGAAATATCATATCTAACAATAGTTATGTGTGCTTATTATGCGCAAAATTATCACAACGCCGCTGTTATTAATATTTTCACAATCATTTATGTGCAGTTAATTATATAATAATTTCGATCAAAATGGATAAGCTTAAAATTTTTGACATACGAGAAGATTGTCTATCAAAACCAAGCTTAATTGTAAATATTTTATTATTTTAAATTCAATGTCATAATCTATTTAGTCAATTTTCTGTGTAAAAATTTGACTTTAACTGGATTTATACATCTCAACACCAAGTCAGCTGAAAATATGATGTCATCAGGACGAGTGACTGGTTCTAATATAAAGTTTCTTAAAACTGCTGATATGATAGATTTCTCTTCCAAAATGGCGAATTTTTGGCCTAAAAATACATAATATTATGTAATAAACATGAACATTGATCGACACTCACAAAAATAAGCAAAAGTTTTAAATACCTATACAATTTCTAGGTCCAGCACTGAATGGTATATACGCATATGGATGACGATTTTTAGAATTTTCAAGCAAAAATCGATCAGGATCAAATTTGCTCGGATTTGGATAAATTCTTGGATCCCTGTGCACATCAAATATGTGGATATTGCAACCGGTACCAGCCGGAAGAAAATGCTTTCCTTTAAAATATTGATTGATTCGATTTCAGGTCTTCTTGAAACAATTTAGTTCGTTAAAAATAAAAACTTTCATACTTAATTGGACGTCCTCAACCAGGGTCCTGCTTATAAATGGCACGCTGGGGTAAAGCCTCAAAGCCTCCTTAATACATCTCTCCAAATAGCGCATATTATTCAGATCCTCTATGGTTGGAACTCTGTCAGAATCACCCAATATTTCATTCAATTCGGCCACTGCTAAATCCTATTGATCATCAAATCATATATAAATTTGTAATTTGAGTTAATTTATTAATTTAAAGAAGATTTACTTGAATTTCAGGATGATTCGCGAAGAGCATCAATGCAAATGTTATAGCCATTGTCGTTGTGTCATGACCCTAAAAATGCAGACAAACTTATTACGTTTTACATGACGTCTATAAAATGATGATGTCTATGTACAAAATATGATACATGTAGAAGACACGTTGTCCATGTGAATCAGTATAATAAAATACATTTAAATCACCTCAAACATAAATGTGTCAACTTCTTCTCTTATACCGTCCTCGTTAATTTTTCCTTCGTCTTCTGCCGAAAGCAGCAAATCCAACATTGCAAGTCGCTTCTTTTTATAATGGCTCTCATCATCTGATGCATTTTCATCTTCTTTGGAAACTTTAGAGGCGCTCCTTTCTTTGCGTCTCTCCCTAATGACGCTTGTTGTGAAATTATGCAAACTAATCAAGGCTTTTTTTTGTAATTTTCCAACGGTTGACATTCCATAAAGTGAATCAAATCTAAGCCATAATCTTGCAAATCTATACACAATGTATTCACCCATCGCATAAAGGGCCGATTTATATTTAGTGACGGTTTCTTCCCCCGAATCCAAATTTGTTCCCATTGCGGTTTCTGTAAATGTCAATCCAATTCAATAAAACAGTACATCTATAGAGTATTTCGATTCACCTATTGATATTTACCACATATAGTTTGTAATGCAAAATTTGTAACGAATGGTAAAATAATCGTCTCTGATTTGCCAACTTCTTTTTTGAGTTTTTCAACCATCAAAGCGCTCTGTTCCGTGAAAACTACACAAAACTGTCGAAGAATATTGAAATGAAACGTTGGTGTTAAAATTTTTCTTCTGGCTTGCCATTTACCACCTAAAATATCAAATGTTTACATAATTTATATATTCGCATTGTAGTAATCACATGTTTCAAATGATTATGGTACCTTTGCTTGTTAAAAGGCCGTCTTTTAACCAAGGATGTAAATAATCATACGCTAAGCCCTTTTCAATATATTTGACGTTTGATAAGATTATCTAAAGCAATAGAAATTGCATATAAAAGTAAACGCATATAAAACTAAAATTAATTTTAAAACAACCTTACCTCAATGTCTTCCGGGTCATACAAATTGATAATTGGCATGTTAAAAAACCAAAATCCACAAATATCTTTAAATATATTAGCCATTGCTCTTCCTTTATAAAATAATTCAACTAAAATATTTTAAAAAAATGAGTATTTGCGTATATTTTTAGTAACAACAATTTAAATATTTACAGATTCACCCAAATACAAACCTGGGCTTGAAATCATTTCGTATAATTGACCTATCAGAAATGGTGATTTTATACTTGGAATCTCATTGAACTTTTTAGCCTTTTTCGTGCCATGGATGGATATATTGATACTTACCAATATGGTAAATATTACTATAAGTATATAGAGGAACATAATGATATCTATTTACAAAATTCACGACAAATCGCCAAACATTATACTCGGTACTGCGCGATTAACAATGCTATCATTAGATGGCAGTCCCCGATAATCCAACCCTGTGATGTATTAGTGGGGTTAATGAGTAGCATCGACTTGATGCTTTCCTGATTGATTAACTTTTTAATAGTTGTTTTATTCACTATAATAATTGTTGCAGACGTAAGGGTATTGTCAAGCTACAACATGTAAAAAATACTTCAGATCTACATCGTCGTTGTTATTTCATCTTAAAACTTTTTTGATACGAAAAAAAATTGCTATTAACAGATACATCTTCCATCTCTCTTCAAGTGCAATGGTTACTTTAATAGCGCCATCTCTTGTGGCCCTGCGGAGACATTGCACCTGCATACCAACTGATCGCTTCTTGCGCGTGCATCGCTGCCGGTTGGGTAGTGACGCGCAAGAGGCGGGAGTCGGGAGAGTCATCGGTTAGCCTTGGCTGCGGAAGTTCGTCCCTCCTGCAGCCAGATCTTTCTCTCTCTCTCGTGTGGAATAAATAGTTATTTAGAGAAGAGTCTTTCTATTTGACGCCCGTCTATTCCCATCCATTCATCCTGCAACATCACGGTCCGATAGAAGGACCCGTACGCTTAACGCCGCCATCCCGACGAGCACGTGGGGGCGGGGAGCCGTCCGGGGACTCCCCCGCCTCAATGTTACAATCCGTAAGTTAACAAACACAAAGCTAATGGCCCGGTAGGCCTACTTTTACGCTTCAATGGTGTCAGAAAAGAGAACTGCCATTGTAACGACTAATCTAATAGAAAAATAACTTGGAAATAAAATAACGAATGAAAATTCTCAATCAAGTATTCAATTAAAAATAAGTAGCTATTTGGCAGATATAGTAAAGCTATAAAAAGCGATACATGAAAACCGTTCTAATTAAATTTTTAAATAAAACATCTCGAACTTTTTTCCCTAAAAATCGATATCCTATTACATAGGGCTCAGGATTTTTTGAGCCCTATTGTGACTGGAGATAAAAAGGGGGTGGCTCATTACACGTCTGAATCAAAAAGACAGTCGTTACAGTAGGGTCCACCAATTCCCCATCTTCCGCATCATTTTGGTCGATTTTTTTTGTCTCAGTGGAACCCTCAATGTTGGGCATTGTGAGACCCTAAAAAACGCAAAAGGAGCATTCAAATCAAACGGAAGGGAATGGTGACAAGAGGAGTAGGCTTGTTGCATGCCACCAAGCCACGGAGGGACTTTTGGACTCATTTAGTTGGAATGTTTTGAATCATATCTCGTATTCCCCTTTCTTAGCGCCTTCAGATCTTTTTACCTACTTGAAGGCACACATGGGTGGAATTAAATTTTCAATCAACGAGCAAGTGCAGAAAGAAATTCTGAAGTTCTTCAAGTGTATCAACAATATCTTGTATTTTTTTCGAATATACTTTTTCTAAAAAATATATAAAAATCTAGTACACTTACTTTCAGAACTATCCTCGTATACTACATATATGCGGTTCTCTGATACCTTAGTTAATCTATTTCCATGAAAATTTGGCTCTTATTTAACAAACTGCTGTAGGCGATAACAGTGTGAAAAACACGTCGTTTCGCAGACAAAACTAACGATCAATAATTTCCTTGGGCCAATCTAATTACACTCACCCGTATAAATACGGGAAGAGATCACTATTATTTTTACAAATTGCGTCAACGATGATTTTCGTCGAGGAGTTTTTGCTCCTCACTGCAGATATATTGGATTGATACAAAAGTTTTCACGTATTTTTTTAAATAAATTTAAAAAAAATTAAAACCTTTAATTTATCATTCAATTCGAGGCAAAGTCAATTGTAAATAAGCACTGTTGATAGCACACAATATTCGCTAATTTCTTTGCGTAGACAAATAACAAACTTGAAATCGAATTAATTATCAGTCGATACATTTGAGCTAACGATCTATACAATCGTGCGATGTATGCCGCGAAGCTCACCGTCTCTCTCTCCCGAACTGCGTTACGTTCTCTCTCTATCTCTGTCTGTCTCCTAGCTCAATGTACAATAGTGCTCTTTCTGAATAGTGGAAGGGGGATCTCAGGCCCTGGGATAATACTCCTTTAGGTGTTAAGTCTTCTGTTATTAAAAAATGTTTTAGACAGAACTATGAATCACAATTGTGTATCCGTAATTATTCATCAAAGATAATATTTTTCCTCTTTAAAGGGCTACTTTTATAAAATTTTAATGAGAAGAATACTAACGTACTCCATAAGAGAGTTTTCATAAAAAGTACTCACAGAATGGACAGAGATACATTATCAAAAAAAAGTCATCCGGAATAACAGTCCTGCGCGTTTTATCCAAAATTTAAACTTTAGTGAGCATCTTACTGTAATAAGCACTGTTGATTGATAAATAATGTGATTCCAAAAAATAGCACGAGTAATTCATTTTTCTTGCTCAAACATATCCGTTCTCGGTTGTGATTCTGTCCATTATAGGGTTATTACATTTTTAATCATATCAATCTGGAGATAAAAGATAATGAATAGGAATTAAAAAATCTGATTTAATCACAGAAAACCTTTGATACACATTTTGTTCTAAATTACAAATTCATACAGTATTATTTTTTTGATACACGCAAATTTCATTGTAAAAGTATTGGGGAGCATTTTAGATATCCAATTAAATCACATTTTTCAATCATAGTATGAAACATTAAAAATATCTCTTTGAGAATTAGTTGAGATCTATGGATGCTATTTATTTCTCGGACTTTCTATGCGTAAATTTAACCTTAACAGGATTAATTGTTCTTAAGACTATATCGCCCGTAAAAATAAGATCATCTGGACGAGTAACAGGTTCGAGTTTGTAATTCCTTAATACTGCTGAAATGATCGACTTTTCCTCGAGGATGGCGAATTTTTGTCCTAAAATTAATTTAAATATTATCATACCAAAAATATTAATGCTTGTTTTGGTCACATTTTTTGTTAATATTATACCTATGCAATTTCTCGGTCCTGCGCTGAATGGTATATAAGCATATGGATGACGGTTTATTGTATTTTCAGGCAAAAACCTATCGGGATCAAATTTATCAGGATTTGGAAATAGCTCAGCACTTCTATGTACGTCATATACGTGGATATTGATGGTGCTACCGGCAGGAACAAATTGGTTATCTGGAAAAATGATTTGTTATACAAATGGATTATGTTGATGTAATTCAATAGCAACTGTCTATTTACTCAGATTTAGGTCTTCGGCTAATTTTCTTCCTATGAATGGTACACTTGGATAAAGTCTCAAAGCTTCTTTTATGCATCTTTCTAAATAGCGCATATTGTTGAGGTCATCCATTGTCGTCTTCCTATCGGAATCCCCAAATATTTCATTCAACTCAGCGACAGCAAGCTCCTGTAAAATGTATTTAAACATTGGAATTGTTATGGAATATATTAGTGTACAGTCCCTTTATCTTGAAGTCGAAGCTATTTCAGAATTTCTGGCGGAATATGAAAAAGATGAACCATATTTGGCAAAGTTATAATCTAACATAACCCAAGATAGCGGACTGCAATATGTTTTTATTTGCTATTAGTTTCTTGCTGAAAATGTTAAGATAAATTTCTTAATTTACCTGTATTTCTGGATTGTTAGCGAAAAGCATTAAACAGAAAGTGATTGCCATTGTAGTTGTATCGTGCCCCTAAAAATAAAATTAGATGATCAATTTTATGCAATATTAACTATTGTTGTACACTTAAGACATTTATTAGAGTTTAATTAACATGCAAATACCTCAAACATGAACGTATCAACTTCTTCTCTGATTCCATCCTCATCGATCTTTCCTTCTGTTTCTGCTGAAAGCAGAAGATCCAACATTACCATCCTCTTCTTAGAACTCCACTCATCAAATATTCCACCATTATCTTCAGCATCGGCCTTAGCACTGTTCCTCTCATTTCGTCTCTCTCTTATAATATTAGTTGTGAAATTGTGTAGATTCGAAAGTACTTTTTTTTGTTCTCTTCCTTTGCTGGATAAGTTGAACAAAAAATTCGTATAGAACCAAACTCTGCTGATTCTATAGACAGCGTATTCGCCCATTTTAAATATTCCGCTTTTATATTCAGACACAGATTTTTTAGTAGAATCCAAATTAGTTCCCATTGCAGTTTCTGTACAAAAATATTTTATCAAATATTATGAAGATATCTTATTAAACTTATTTAATCTGCATGAACAACATACCGCAAATAGTATTGAGAGCAAAATTTGTGACATATGGTTGAATCTCTGTTTCTTCTTTTCCGACTTCAATTTTAAGTCTATCGACCATCTTCTCACTTTGTTCAAAAAATACTTGACAAAATTGTTTTAATATGTTGAAATGAAAAGTTGGCGTCAAAATTTTGCGCCTTTTGTGCCATTTTTCACCTAAATTATATGCAAAATTAATACGATTTTAAATTACTTTAACGTTATCTTGTTTAAACGCACCTTTACTAGTTAAAAGCCCATCATTCAACCACGGTCTCACAAATTCATAAAAGAAACCCTTGGGTATATATTTTACATTTGAGAGTACTACCTAAAATAATAGTAAATTTGCATTCAACCAAATAAATTTTGGGAGTTTAAATGAGTAAAATTTACTTGCCTCAATATCGTCAGGATCGATTAAATTCAAAACAGGATCTTGTACAATCCATAATCTGTATGTACCTTTAAATGTGTTTGCCAATTGTCTCCCCTTATAAAAGATGCGAACTGTAAAAACGTCCCCATTTGAAATACTTGTATTTTAAAAGTAAATCTTAAATGAAAAAATCTACAAACCACCCCCTCCAAAAAAATCAAAAGCATTTCCGACCACTGGTAATAGTCCTGGTCCCTGTATTTTATTATAAAGTTTTGCACCCTCTGTTCCATGAATCAATTTGTCTATAGTAAATAATACTACAGCCAATATCAATAAAATAAACCACAGCATGATTCAATTCATTGACATATCTATATCACAATACTCTTCAGTAGCTAAAACAATACTGAGAGTCCATATCTTAATTTGCACCTGAAATTGTACACCTTGAGCTAAAAATCGGTCCGAGGTCAATATCTCGAGATTTTTAAAGGGCGTATTAAGTTCCTGTGAGCTATTCAAATCAAATATTACAACAACAACAAAAACATCAAAATAAGGATCAAGAAGTAGATTCACTTATAAGAGTGTTTTTATATGCGATTTTACAATGTCGCAATTTTTGTTATTATTTTGGATCACTGTGTATCGATTTATCTATCGTTAAAATATGTGTGTCCTGAGATATCAGTCATTTTCGATATATATATATATATATAAACTTAGATGCCATTCGTCGATAATTGTCAAGCAACTAATGCTTATCTTTGTTCTCAAAATTTTGCCCATGGAAATAACCTCAGATTTTACCAGTATTAATGTATAATTTGGATTTGCTTTGTTATTGATCTGACAAGAAATTGATATCTCGTCTTATCGAGATTGATAAATTTCGCATTGTTCGAACTAAAAATAATAAATCACAGATAGGTAATGCAATTTGTAGACCAACACCCCCCCCCCATTCATGTTTTATCTAATTATAAGACAACTCAAAGAATTAGGATTTTTTCCATTATTAAAATTACGCCAGATTGAAATTCTTTCTATTGAAATACATATTTATTTATTTTTTGATATGTCATATCTATAATTTATTTCATCGACTATCACTGTTTACATTTTTTTCGCGTATTATTGATAAATATAGCGTTTGAAGTGTATGATATAATCATTGAATTTTTTGCTTAAAGATTATACACTTAAAGATATAAAGTGTATGTATTTTAATTCAGTTTATTGGAATGAATTTAGATATTTTTAATTACACTTAAAAACATGTATACGATCGCGCTTAGTAATTATTTGAGAGGTACATTAAGATTTCAAATATATATCTTTCCGATATTTCGAGTCTCCTGACAGACTCATGGACGCGGAATAGCTGCCGGCGCCTTGTGAGTATCCTCCATCCAGTGCTGCTAATGTGCGATGTTGGGCTATGCATTGCCGTCGATTCGTGGTAGATTGTTTGCACTTTCAGATTTTTTTGCTTGGTCTTGCCTTATTTTTCAAAAAAATTGGTAACCAAGTTCTGCGTATGCTAGTGCCGCCGTCTCGTCCGTTGAATGTGAAGTTTCTTCGTTTTTCGATTTCCATCACATCTCTCGCAATTCTGATGCCGAAATTTTCGACGGTTGCTATGGTTTTTGTATCATCAAAATTAATATGATGATCGTTCTTCATAACATTTTCAAATACTGCGCAGTCTTGCAATTAACGGTAGTGTCACCCCGCGGGTGATATATCTTTTGGTTTTTTCAATGTACGATATGATGCAGGCTGAGCATTAAATCACGTAAGCTCCCTGAATTTCGTTTTCCACTTTGTTCTTTTTGTTGGACAGCAGGATTCCTATATTTTCTCCCATCCCAAAGGTTCATGGAAATCCAGATAGAGGCGGATGCCTCAGTAGCGCTCGATCATCTCCGTCGTCGCGTCAAGGAAGTGGCTTTATTTATCGTCCGATCGCGAGGCGTTCTTTCGTTGTATCAGTGGTCCGAAATTCGGTCCGGTTGGACTCGGAAACCTTGTGGCCACTTCCTCTAATTTTAGGGCATTTAGGGCTTTTTGTAAAAGTTTTGAAGGAAAATGCATCCCCGAAGCTTTCTACGATCTTCATCTTCCTTGCCACCGATGGCAAACCCCTTTTTTTCGGGGCTGTACGTGAGACTCAAAAACTCTTCCCTACCCTATACAACAAATATTTATGTAATTATTTTCCATCTATATATTTATCCTAGCCTAAGAATCTCAAAGTAAAATTAGAATCTTTAGCTAGCTTCTCCCCGCGTTCAGAGCGCAAGCGGCCACAAGAAGTGAAGAAGGAACGTGTCCTTGCAGACATGGCATTTTAATTTCACCATGAACCATGCTGTGCACTTTGCAAGTATGCGGTATGCTCCCAAATAGGGGGATCAATTACACAACTTGGGTCAGAGGAGGCTCCTCATGTTATTGTTATATTCGTCCTAAAGATTATGCTTATGCCGTGCTAATGAAGTGCTTTTAGATTCACAATACTTTTCCGTATGATGCGTACCGTCTGGTAATAAATGCTTTGGGCGTGAGCAGCCCGCATACAGCTGTCCATGTGAGAAGCATGCACGCATACCCTGTGTGTTTCTGTTCTTTGTTGATGCTCGCACCAGAAACTCCAATTTTTGTTTTTCACTATAAACCTGGTACATTTGCTACATGTCGTGGCGGATTTGTGTTTCAGAGAATAATTATAGGCACGCCAATTTTCAGTGTTAAAATACCCAAATCAAATATATTTTTATATAGAATGATAAACTAACTGAATGTTGTCCTTATGTTTTGTTCGTGTGTTTACGTGTCATTTAATCAATGCCTTTACATATAATTCATATCAAAAAGTGACTTTTTGAATTTTATCACGTCGATAAACGTACCATATATTGAAAACCACTGTTTCGTTCAAATATATCGATGCAGTAAGCTCTTTTATTGGCACTACTAAAATTTCATTTCAATCTATTAGGTTTAAGAATTATATCAATTTTACGAAAGAAGTTTTATGAATTTCTTACGTAATCTCCCGCACTTTAGGTGAAGCTTAGCGCGGAATACCCGAACTGTAAATTGTTAATGTTTTTTTTAAATTTTGATGTTCGTTTTCGTCGGTAGTGATTTCTTCCCTAACATTTTTTCGGTTAATGATAGCACCTCATATCGTGTTGAGCTGTGGAGTTTTTAGGAGTATTTTGTTATTGATTAATTTGTTATGTGTGAAGTTAGCTCCAAGGCATTGCTTTGCTTAGCGGGTACTCGCTTTTAGAATACATAAATGATTGATTTGTTGCATGGCATTACCGCCTCTCGGCATAAATGACTAAAGGCTTCTTTTACCTTAGCAAAACCGGATCGGACAGCGAGCATGGCATTACCGCCTCTCGGCATAGTTGACAAAAGGCTTTGTTTACTTTGGCTTTGATTTTGTCATAAAGTTTGATAAGCGACTTTGTTGTAATTATACTTGTAAATAATGTTCAATTCTATCGCATACAAGAACATCTAGACTATTTCATCGAATTTTTCAATTAATTAAATGAAAACCTTATAAAATCTAGATTTTAAATTGCATTTATTTCTTATGATTTCAATTATCAATGCATATTGGTACTTTATGCTCGTTATAACAGAATTATTTGAGCAAAAGCAATTATAATTAGTTCTTTATTTTGTACGTGAAATAAATTTAATTTTAACAGGATCTCTGCATTTCAAAACCATGTTTACTGTAAAAATTATATCATCCGGACGTGTGACTGCTTCCAGTTTAAAATTCCTCATAATTGCTGAAATTGCAGCTTTTTCTTCGAGGATAGCAAATTTTTGACCAATGCAATTCCTTTGGCCGGCACTGAATGGTATATAGGCGAAAGGATGACGATTAGCACAATTTTCAGGTAGAAATCGATCAGGATCAAATTTGTCCGGATTGGGAAAATATTCTTCTTTTCTATGTAAATCGAAGATGTGTATACTGCAAAGTGTTCCAGCAGGGATCAAATAATTTTCTGAAATAAAGAAATAAATTCTGAATATATATTTTTTAGAAAAACACCAACATTTTGAAGATCATTACTCAATTGCATATCTTCTGTGATTTGTCTGCTCATATAATGCACACTTGGATAAATCCTCAAAGCTTCTTTGATGCATCTTTCTAAATAGCGCATTTTATTTAAGTCTTCAATAGTTGCTGCTTTGTTGGAATCTCCAAATATTTCGTCTAGTTCAGCTACTATCTTATCCTATAAATTAAATTTAAATTCGAAATTAAACATTCAATTTTAATCATTTTTAAACGGGTATCACCTGAATTTCTGGATGATTAGCCAATAACATCAAGCAGAACATTATAGCTGATGTAGTCGTATCATGCCCCTAGAACCATTTAAAATGTTGAATCGAATGCCTTCTTTAAAACAGTCATTATTCAATAGATTCTCACCTCAAACATAAACGTATCAACTTCTTCTCTGATACCGTTTTCATCGATTTTTCCTTCGGCTTCAGCTGAAAGCAACAGATCCAACATTGCCAAGCGCTTCTTTGGCTGTACATAAGCGTCATCCAGTATTCCATCAATATGTAAATCCTCCTTAGATACGCTAAATGCTTTACGTCTTTCATTTATAACATCCGATGTAAATGTATGCAATATATTTAACATTTCTTGCTGCTTTTTTTTAGAAGGCGACAAATCGAAAATAAATTGTGGATGCAACCATATGGATATAAGCCTATTCAGCAGCAATTCGCCTATATTATGTATGGTATATTTATATTTGGATGCAATATGCTTGTCTGTCATATCAAGATTTGTTCCCATAGCTGTTTCTGTATTTAAATAACAAATATTAGATTTTATCCATGATGGAGTATACCTTCATTTCTACTTAACATATTCCCGTCGGGTCACGCATTTTTGCGACTTTTAGGTACTGTCAGCCATGTGATTCATTGCATTAAAAATGGGTCTAATACACGATGATTTCACCGAATCTTTTAGATTTGGTTCTTATTCGAAGACAAAGAGTCTATCGATACTACCCTAATGACGGACATTGGGTAACCTGATGGGAATGCGGATTTTGCATGTGCATCTTTACTCATTATACGAGGTGGTTCATAAAGTAAGTGTACTATGACCATAATGAACTGTGTTTTTTTTATAGAGTTGGCAGTACTGAATGGTAGAAGAGGATCTTCTGACAAAGCGAGCATAACAGGAATACGATAATACGTAAACTCACGTTGTAGTGTCCAGTTGCGTGGAAGATGTCGGTAAGAAATCCCGCCAAGTGCGAGCGGGTCAATAATGCCTGCGAATTTCTTGAGCGACTTGAATTGGAAAGTGAGGATTTTCTAAGCCCTATTGTGACTGGAGATAAAAAGTGGATGGCTTAATACACGTTTGAGTCAAAAAGACAGTCGTTACAGTAGGGCCCACCAATTCCCCATCTGCCAAAAAATTTAAAAACCACAATTTCTGTCAAAAAATTCATGGCCTCAGTGTTTAGGGACCGAGAAGACACCATTTTGGTCGAATTTCTGCCTCAGAGCGAGACAATCAATGCATAACAATATTGTGAGACTCTAAACAAATTCAAAAAAAGCAGCATTCAAAACAAAAGGAGGGAAATGCTAACGAGAGGAGTGGGCTTGTTGCATACCACAAAGCCAGATTATCATCTTTTCACTTCTCTGAAGATACACACGAATACAATTACATTTTCAACTAACGAGCAGGTACAAAAAGAGGTTTTGAAGTAAGGGAAAGAGCAGACGAGAGAGTTCTTCGAGGAAGGCATAAAGAAGCTTGTGCCACGGCTCACCACATGCATTGAAGGAGATGACGATTATGTGAGAAAATAGTCAACAAGTGTATCAACAATATCCTGTTTTTTTTTCAAATACACTTTTTGTAAAAAAAATATGAAAATCTAGTACACTTACTTTCTGAACATTTTTCGTACACTGCTTTAAGACACAGAATCAATCATCACATTCTATAGATTATAAAATGTTTTTATCACGCTGGTATACGCACGATAGTGAGATGTCCTAAATATTTTCTCCATTTTTTCTAGAAACTACCTAATATGTAAAAAAAAAGAAAAAGACAACACTATGCGTAACCCGACTGGAATGTGTTATGAATGAATTTATCGAAATCATGGAAGTATGGAACTTCATGATATCAAAACGTATCAACATCGTAACTTCATCTATCAAATAAATAAGATAAAAAACAAAGCCAATATAAAAAAGCTATCGTTTAATGGTGATTAGTAATTATTGGGAGACAAAGAGAGTGATGAAGTAAATTTTAAATTTTAAAAGTAAACAAGGGCTTATCTTGTGAAAATATCTCCATATAATGAAATTAATAAAAATTCTTAAGCCAAAGCAAGTAATTAGAAACAACATTTCTTATAAAAAATATATCCTAGAGCCCAAGATATTAACAATAAAGATCCAAAAATGAAGATATAAGAAGGTAAAGAAAACAAACACAATATTAGTATATTATGCTTTAAATTAATTGAAACTACTTTTCGTATAAGAAGACATTTTTTAAAGAAACCTATTGATTGTGTTATACGGGGGTTATCTGCATAAAACTTGTGTACAATAAAAAAATTACCACAAATAGATTGAAGTGTGAAATCAGTCAGAAATGGCAATATATCAGTTTCATCCTTTTCGGTTTCCAATTTTAGTTTTTGGACCAATTTATCACTCTGTTCAACGAATACAGTGCAATACTGTCGCAATACATTGAAGTGAAATGCCGGTGTCAAGATTTTTCGCCGCGTTTGCCATTTTTCACCTTTTAATGAAAATTTCGTTTTGAGTGTTATTAAATTTTATTTAAATACATTTGCAAATTTTTTGAAGATCAATAAAATCGTTCATATGCTCACCGCTGCTAGTTAATAGGCCTTCTTTGAGCCACGGATGTAAAAATCCATAAATATGCGCCTTTGTACTGTGTTTAACGCTGGATAATACGACCTTTAAAATCCAATATTATATCCATATATTTATCATAATATTTAAAGTATTAATAATTTAATAAAATTTAGTTTTACTTCGATATCGTCAGCATTGTACAGATTTAAATACTTTTCTGCACAAATCCACGTTCTGCTGATTGTTTTGAATTTATTCGCGAGTGTTCTTCCTTTGTAAAATAATGGCACTGGAATTCATCAAAAAATATTTATACTCAAATTATTAAGATTAAAAGAGTCCTTTGGTCGATAAATATGAACATTCATATCATCCAGAGAATGTCCAAGAGATTTTCCTATATATAGTTCAATGGACATATTTGAGCTAAGCAATCATATTATGTATTTTTCAATTTAAAAACCTGGCGCAGCTAAAAAATCGAATCCATTCCCTACGACTGGTAGAAGTTTGGGTCCTGGTATTTTGTTATAGAGCCTCGCCGATTTTGTATTTTGTATGAAAAAATGTACAACATACAGTATTAATACAAACGATACAAGTATAAAAAACATCTTTGTTGTCTAAAAATAAAATAGCAACTGTAAAAATAAATTTGCAAAGAGACTGAAAATTATTCTCCAAATTGGCATGACGGTTAAAGGTTATCACAGGATATGTTGTCTTTTAATTATCAAATTTTCCCTTATCAAATATATTACAAGTGTGACATTGGTATAATGGTGTTATTTATAATAATATCACGTCATCATGGTACATCATATTTTCGGGCATTTTTTGGCATTGTCCGCCAGACTGAGTGTTATTGAATTAAAACGTGTTAAATACTTCAAATTTTAATTTTCAATCAATATTAAACAATAATTCAATAAATCTAAGAAAAAGGCCAAGTAAAGGTATTTTTTCAATTCCCTTTTAAAAAAGTCCTTTGATTTTTCACTGAAAAACTTATCTAAATGCGTTTTTACTTCTTTTTGCTAATTTTTTTACGTCTTACTGTATGCACTAACGATCTGAAAATGTTGTAATCTGATGGCGTAAGATCTAGTGAATATGTTAGATGAAGTAGAATTTCTAATCTAAGCCCCCTTATTTTTCCTGAGCTATTTCTGCAGCATGCGGTCTCTTTTTAAGTTATTGACCAAAACAGATCGTTTTTATATGAGCTCTTGTTTCATTCGTTCGAGTTGTTCACAATGAATTATCACTGTAACGGTTTGACCAGGTTTGACAGATTTATAATAAATAACTCCAGAGAAATACGATTACACACAAAGAAGGACCTACTTTATTATTAGTGTTGATCGATGGATCGGAACAGGTACTTGTCCGGAAAAAACTCATTATTTTTTTGCACAGAATTATTATATAGCATCTACTTTTCGTCTCTAGTTACAATTATTCACAAAAAAAGATCTTCTTCATACCGAGACAGAAGAGATGCACAGATGGTACGACGTAGTCGTCTGCGACAATTCATGGGGAATCCAAATTCCTTGTTTGTGCAACTTTCCTATGTGATCTACGATAATTTCTCAACTGTTCGACGAGGATCTTATTCCACCATCGAATTCAGGATATCATCGTCATGATCCAAATATGATGAAAATGGCAACATGAATAACCCGAAATTTAAAAGACGATAATACAATCGTTTTAGCCTGAAAAGCATAAGGGAATAGCTTGACAGTGGGTTATTGAAATTCAATAACATGAACAGATGTTGATCTTCTGTAGTCATTGAGTCTCAAATCATGACCTGAATAAATATTTACTTTTGCATGATCACTCTCTGCTCCAAAATATGAATTCCAATTATATTAGTGTATACCCCTAGTATATTAGTGTATAAAGCTTTCTACAAATCCTATTTAAACTTGGATACCCTAGGACAGGGGTCGGCAACCTGCGGCTCGCGAGCCACATGCGGCTCTTTGGATGTGAAGCTGCGGCTCTTTAGTTCCATACGCAAATAACGAAATTTTCTACTTGAATAACCATGCAAAACCATCGCTCCCATTTAATTTGTTTGCCCAATTATTTGTTATTGAAGTACAAGTTAGTGTTGTAAGTAAATTTTAAATTGTTTTAATTTTTTACTTAAATAATAAGTGATTATATTGTTTTCTTTTTTTCCGTGGGAGGGGAATCTTCGCAAGATACCCATTCTGGGTAGTGTGAGATTAACGATTAACTCGTTCCTGCCCACTAAACCCCTCCCTTGTTCTTCTCTGCCCCCCTGGTATTGTTTTACACATTGCTTCAGGAGGTCAGGTAGTCTGGCCTTAGATTGGCCCTATTCTAGTGTTGGAGAGGCGCTCTGCGTCTCTCTCACTGCCCTCTTTGGCGCTCAGAATCTCTTCTACGTAGTTGCGCTAAAGGTTCCAGTTCTTCTTGCTTCCTATCATGCTGTGGACTGACGTTGAGTTTGACTACCCCGAGTGCTTGTTTCAGTAGTTTTCTCTGTAGTGCCCCAAGCCTCACAGCCAATGATGGTGTGCTCTACGTCGTCGACCTCCGCTTGGCAGTGGTGGCACGTTGCGGATGGTTCTTTATCAATCCGCTTCAGGTACGCACCGAAGCATCCGTGCCCAGTGAGCACCTGAGTCAAGCGGTAGGTTGTTTCACCGTGTCCCCTGGCCCTCCACCGACGTATGACCGGGATAAGTCGATGGGTCCACCTTCTCTTGCTGAACTGATCCCATCACTGTTGCCAGGCTTCCCTCAGTTTCTGGTCATGTTCGTTGCGATTTTTAGGATATTCGTAGTCCAAGGTTCTCTTCTTTGCTTCGAGGTCCAGCGGGGGCATTCCAGCAATCACAACACAGCAACACTGTCTCGGAGCTGCGGCGATTCGGAGCGCTCCTTGTCGCTGGACCCTAGCGAGCTTCTTTCTATTGGTGTCGCGTCTGAGCGTCTCGTGCCATATCGGGGTTCCGTACAAAAGGATCGAGTGTATTACCTCGTTTATGGTACGTCGTCTGCACGTCTTTGGCCTTCCAATGTTGGGCATGAGCCTTCCAAACTTTTGCACCTTCTCTGATGTTTCTTCCATGTGTTTGCTAAAGGTCAACTTGTTATCCATGAGGATCCCGAGGTATCTCAGCGTTTTGCTGTATTCCACCTCGTGTCCTCCAATAACAAGCTGCTCGACCCTCGGTCTTCTCCGTCTGCTGCATATCATTGCCTCCGTTTTCTCGGCCGCCAGCTGCCGTCGCCTCCACTTCCTATGGATATTGAGCCGTCACCAGTAGCGCGACGTCGTCCGCGAAGGCAATGAGTTCTGCTCCTGCAGGTAGTGCCATGTTTAGAACACTGTTGTAGAGTACGCCCCAGAGGGTTGGTCCCAGAACGGACCCCTGCGGGACGCCCATCTCCAGTCTTCTCGTCAGGTCCGTTTCATTGTGATGGACATATCGGTCTTTGAAATAATCGCTTATGAGGTCGAGTGCATACTGTGGAATTTCATTTTTTTCCTCCAGGGCTCCAACGATTAGCTCCCAGTTTGCGCTATTGAAAGTGTTTTTTTTGTTGGCAAGAATTTTTTTTGTGGCTCTTTAAACACTTTGAAATTTGTAAATTGTAATTTTTGGCTCTTCCGACTCAAAAGGTTGCCGACCCCTGCCCTAGGATATTATTAAAAATAATTCTTATTTTACAATAAATTTTATTTATAAATATCGAAATTTTGTTAAACAGTCATTTTATTTTATTCTAGGCACAAATCTAACTTTAACGCGCGTTTGACAACGCAAAACTAAATCAGCTGAAAAGACAATGTCTTGTGGACGTGTCACAGCTTCAAGCTTGAAATTTCTGATGATGGCCGATAATAGAGCCTTGTCTTCTAGAATAGCAAACTTTTGACCTAAAAATACATTGATATTAATAAAAAAAATATCAAATATTAAAAAAAGGGGCCAAATGGGATTTTACCTATGCAATTTCTAGGACCGGCGCTGAACGGTATGTAAGCAAATGAATGGCGATTCACGCAATTCTCTGGAAGGTGTCTGTCTGGATCAAATTTGTCTGGATCTGGGAAATATTTTGCGTTCCTATGCAAATCGTAAATGTGTATATTGCATAATGTTCCAGCTGGCACCAAATAATCCTCTAAAAAAAATCATTTTAATGCGATATTTATCAATTAAATTTGAACATTGTGCGGTTTTTATATCCTCTTACTTAATTGCATATCTTCCAATATTTGTCTGTTCATGAACGGTACACTAGGATAAAGTCGTAAGATTTCTTTGATGCACCTTTCCAAATAACGCATTTTGTTCAAATCTTCAATCGTAACTGGATCGTTTGAATCCCCAAATATTTCATCCAATTCGGCTGATATTTTATCCTGAAAATTATACTTGTGAAATTCAGATCTACGGACAATTTTACAAATTATAAATAAATTACCTGTATTTCTGGATGGTTAGCCAATTCCATCAAACCAAACATCATCGCCATTGTATTAGTATCATGTCCCTGAAAAAAAAAGTTTGCTCATTCATTTTTTAGCGGAATTTGTTAGCTAAAAGATGAAGCCTTGTTTGAGTAATATATAATAAAATAGGCGCACTACTGATGTAGTGGTTGCTTTATGCTATGTATATACACACATACAGCGTCTCTATAATGTACGCAATGAAGACTGAGAAACTACAAACGATTATCCTACTCTTTCCAACTGATTCCCACTAGTAATGATGAAGAATAATATTGTAATTTAAAGATATGGATGACTCACAGTATAGCATGAATTGTTTAATATTATATAATTGAATAAGTCTTGCCTCAAACATGAAGGTATCAACTTCTTCTCTTATGCCCTCTGCATCTATTTTGCCTTCAGCTTCAGCCGATAGTAACAGATCTAACATCGCCAATCGCTTCTTCGGCTGATAATCATACCCATCCTTAATATCATCAATCTGTAAATCTTTCTTGGATAAATTGAACATCCTCCGTCTTTCATCTATGACATCCGATGTGAATTTATGCAATATTGATACTACTTCTTGTTGTTTTCTAAAGGTTGGTGTTAAATAATAAATGACTCGGAGGTGAAGCCACATCGATGTAAATCGATGAACTAGTAAAACTCCCAAATCGTATATTGCATCTTTATATTTTTTCACAGTATTCTGGTCGGCTGTTTCAAGATTCGTCCCCATGGCAGTCTCTGTTATCATGGACTTAATTTATGTTTTATTCGTAAATTGTAAATTAATTTTGAATGTGTAAATACATACTTACCACAAATGGATTGAAGAGTAAAATCAGTGAGCAATGGTAATATATCCGTTTCTTTCTTTCCGACTTCCAATTTTAATTTTTGAACTATCTTCTCACTCTGCTCCACGAATGTTACGCAATATTGTCGCAGGATATTAAAGTGGAATGTGGGTGTTAAAATTTTACGTCGATTTTGCCATTTTTCACCTTAAAAATAATAAAAATTATGTTAAAGATTTCACCTCCTCATTCAGAAAAAACCTACGTGGGTAAATGCAGTTATAAATACTGGAAGAGTAGGGGTTGCGACTTTTCTTTCTAACATGTATAGCTTTCAGGGACAGTAAAATAAATTACAAGCATTGGCCGAGGAAGGACGTCTTCTCGGCGTTTGGCCAAAATAAGGCATATACAAAATGCTAGCTGTGGAATCTTACAGATCGGACTCTTTTTTGAAGAAATTGGGACTAAATATATTGAACAGACCAGCTATTTGATTCTGATCTTCATCCACCTTTCGGCGCCTCTTCTCTGATAAGATAAATATTCACCAATTAATGAAGAAATAAAAATACAACGATAATACTATAAAATAAATTTAAACCTAAATTCTAAAGTCTAAATTCTAAAGTCTAAATTATGTTATAAACTATAAGAGAGTTAATAATATTTAATACAAGTTTTATAAAATTATATTTAAAAAAATATATTTTTCTAATCAATCTCATTGTTCAACCTCAACTTCCAATGTTATTTATATGTTAGTAAAAGTCTCTAAATGTAATAGCGAAAATGTATAAAATAATAAGTGTTATCTTACCATTGCTAGTTAAAAGTCCTTGCTTGAGCCATGGATGTAAAAAGCTATACACGTTACCCTTCGAACTATATTTTACATTGGACAGTACCACCTATAAAAACATAGAAAATATGTGGTTTTCACTTAGAACATAAAAAAACTGGCTCCCAAAAAACCGCATTATTTTACTAGAAAATTAGCTAATTAACCTCTATATCATCAGCATCATAAATATTCAAAATTCTTTCATGTGCCCCCCAAAGTCTTGCTATAGTTTTAGATTGATTCGCCAACGACCTTCCTCGGTAGAATAGATGCACTGAAATTAATTGTTAAAAAATACAGTATGCCTTTAATATATTTTATATCCCCAATTTGAAACTCGAAAAAATGTATGAAAAATGTTAACAAAGACACTGGATCCAATATATGATAAAGATGCAGTATCATTATGAAAGATCAGCGTTGATAATAAATAAACGTGATAAATAAGATCTACAATGCAATCGATCAAACTGATTATAATGTTTTTCATACCGGGTCCGGTTAGAAAATCGATTCCATTCCCTAATAATGGCAGTAGTTTGGGTCCTGGAATTTTATTGAAAGTTTTGGCCGCCTTCGTGTTTTGTATCAAAAAATGGGCGACATAAATAATAATCACAAACGCAATTAAGAAATATAACATAATTGTATAGTAACAGCTCCCGAAGACAACAGCTGGATAAACCCAGTGACACTGAAGAACAGACAACGCAATGTTATGGCGGCGAAGATGCTATCTCAGCATCCGTATTAAATTCATTTATCTTATCGAAGCAGCCTCCAAATAACATTGGATAGCCGATTGTATTTTTAAATGTCATATTTATTTACGAAATATGTTTTTTGCCTTTGTTTACTAACAGGCAAAGGTCAAACCAATGTGCGTTTGTTAAGGGTTCTTTTCCTTTTCAAACACTTTTTCCTCTACCCTAGAGCCTAGAATGTGAAAAACTATTTTTTTAGTCAAACTATTATTTCAATTAAATCCAGCGTCGGTTTGGTCATTCCAAATCGGATTGATCCCAATTTTAAGGAACTTTTCTGCCTTGTTGGTCAAAAATAAATCGTGTATCGGAAAAAATCAATATTTAAGAACACTCGCAGTAAACATCAAGTCAATATACTTTAAACGCGTTTTTCTCGAAACTACTTTTTTCAAGCTCATGGAAGTGCTCTTACACACCCTAGATGAGCATTCTTTATGAAATTTGGCAGGCACATAAACAATAAACGTTTTCATCGTTTGATCTATAATTATCTAAAAATATTTAAACGTTTTTATTTTATGAACAAAAAACTACAAAACATATTGGTAAAAAAACAAAAAAAAATTCGATTGCTCACTATTTTTTTATTTTCCAATATTTTTTCTTAATTATAGTCTATGTTATACACAATATTATGCAAAGTAAAAATGTGTTTAAATTATTTCCTGCAAATCACTTGTCTAAGACTTAGGACTTCCGTGGTGAAGAATGTTATCGCTCGTACACCGACATGTCTTGTCTGTTTTAATTGTTAAAGGAGGATATCTTAAATTAATAATAGCTTCTTCTTGCATCTAAAATGCAAAAGCAAACTGTCAGCGAAGTAACAATTGACCCAAAGCCCTCAAAGAACACTTAATCATCCAACTACACAAAACTTAGATTATAATAAATTTGAGAAAGTGTGACAAGAATTGTCTTTTCCCCTGAAAAAACTTTTGTTACTTCTTTCGTCAAAATAATCGACGATGGTCCCATAAAAGGGGTTGTATTCATTAATTTAAACGCATATTGAAATATAGAAATTATACATTCAATATTACATTAATACTTCTTAGTACAACATTCATTTTTTCCTTAGTAAACAAACCAAGAATTGGGTCTAAAGTTTTCGATGAGGATCGCATAGCTTCAAAAATTGAAACCAAACCCAGAGTTTTTAATTGAAGAAATGACAAAGAAAGAAAGAAGACTGCTTTGATTAACTATCACACGATATACATCTAACACATCAACGCGCGGCCTCACAACACTAATTCACTTGGGTGAAGGATGGTTTAGCATCCCCCATAATCACCGGACTTAGCACCATCTGATTACCACTTATTTCGTTCCGAATCTCTGAGAAAAATCTCGTTCAATAGGCAGATAAAGGTTATAAATACCGATGGTATTTTGTGAAATAATCTTTGTAAATAAAGAAATGAGTTTCATGTATAATAACGCCCTTTTGTCTGGGTAAATCTGATATTAACACTTTACCAACCGCATGAATGCCGAACAATCGACGCACATTTTTCACAAAAAAATGTAAATATGAACGACTTTATCGAGATTCTTATAGCCTTTGATCCAAACAATAGACTTTTGAGAGACTATGATTGTTGCAGTAATGCATCAATTCATATTACATAGTTATGTATCAACCCTTTAGCCGTGACCCAATGAAGAACGCAAACAACGTATATTATAGTTAATTTAAGATATTATGCTAATTTCCTCTAAATCGTATTTTTCTTATAACCTATGCATATTTAATGTCAACAATATATCAGCCATAAAAGCATTTTGCAAATTTTTCAGAAAAAAATATCACTACAATTAAATTAATTAATTACATACTCATATAGATAATTTTTCAATATTTATCAATTTAAGGTTACAGGCTATCGAATGCATTTTATTATTTAGGAAATATTGTATTGCAATAAATTCTTATTTTGGCTTTTCGGTGTCTTGTATCTAACCGTAAAAAAAATTAGAATCTATTTCTTAAAACACACATCTTTACAGATTTATTCTTAACCGTTTCATGAGTACTCACGGAAATATCCGTTTTGACCTTCACTATTCAGAAAGGGCACTCTTGTGCATTAAAGCTCCGAGGCGGACAGAGACAGAGAGAACTTAGCGCAGTTCGGGAGACTGAGACGGATAGCTTCCTCACATGCATCGCATGATTGTATAGATCGTTAAGCCCAAATTTATCCACTTATAATGATTTCGATTTCAAGTGTGTTATTTGTTTACGCAAAGAAACGACCGAATATTGTGTGTTATCGAGAGCGTTTGTTTATTTAACTGCTTGCCGTTCTTCGCTGCGTGTTGAATGAGTCTTTGTTCAATTATCATTTCCTTCTAAAGGAGGAGCACTTGAATCGATTTTTTGTGCATTGTTTATGTAAAGAAATGAAGTGGTCTTGTATGCACTATCAAGTGTTCATTTACAATTGACTCTGCCTCGAATTGAAGATTGTCTTACGCTGATTAGGAGCTGACAGAAAGTAATCGGCGTAAAGCGATTATGACATCAACGACTTCATCGATTTTAAATTTGCTCACTAACGAAAAGGTTAAAATAGCTAATACCACTAGCCATCATTTTTACAGAATCCCCAATTGATCGAATTATTCATTTGATTAATGTATATTTGAATTTTTTATTAATTTATTTACAAGATAAAAGTTTGCAGGACTACTCCCAGAAAATCGATGCAAGGATATCACTTCGATCTGCATCGATATTTCATATGTATATACAACCATTTAACAGTAAAGTTTCACGTAGCTAAGAACGGCATCGCAGCATCCGCGGTCAGTAAAGTGTTAATAAAAGCTTGTATCAAAAAGTCTGTTGCCTGTGGATCCGTGGGAACATTAAAAATGAGCGAGTCCAAACGCCGTGAAACATAATACGTCGCCTCCTCTTAGGTGTGGATTGAATTTCAAAGGATTCGAGGAGTATAAGATTGCTGCATTTTTATACGCTTTAATGTAACAAAAATAAAGTACTTATGGTTATAATATTTGAAACTTTAAAAGTTACACTCTGTATCAACGCCTAACATGAACTCACGTACCAACGCCTAGGTCGACAACATAACTGTTATATGCATTAAAAAATCTAAATATACAAAGGCGTGTTAACTTAATGCTGTTGTTGAGAAAACAGTACCTGTTTAGCCTACTGATTACTACTCTTTGTGGCGCGAAGGATAGGAGGAAGGAGAAAATGTTGCTCAACCGCCACTGTCGAGCAAACAGCAGCTGGCTTAAGATATCAAATGGAATTTAATAGATCTTATAGTCGATACACTTTCTACAAATTAGACAATAAGATATGAAACACATTTCGTTAAAAATCGGGGGGATTTGATCTTTAGACCACTGACACAACACTTGAACTCCACAGAACGTGATCTGGATTCGATAATAAAACACCAGTGACTCATAAAAAATTGATATGACTAGGGAATCCAATCCCGGGATCCCGGATAGTTTTAGGTACTTAAGAATCCCGGGATTAGAAAATGTAATCCCGAAAATCCCGGGATTGAAATTTTTATCTAACAGAAATGGTACACCTCACCAACACGATGAAGGCTACTAAATCGAGACATTCTCGACGAAATCTGGACGCTTGGAAACAGTGGTGTAATTACTAATTGGTGAACTTAGGCGATGCATAGGAGCAGTGACTGTCTAATCTATGTATACATATATAGCGTACATGTATGTTTCTCAAATTGTTATAGTAACCTTTCCCTACCGGTGATGTATTTACTACACCTCGACGAATAATGGGAATATCGATATGAAATATAATAGATACGGGGTTCAGAATTTCTGTATTCCTCCGTAATATAATTACGAATCACATCAAAGTATTACAATATATACGTATTCATCTGCAGAGACGGAAATAAATAATTTGTCGGGAAATCGGGAATTTTGCGATTTTTAGTCCGTGTCTCAGCAGAAAAGAATTTTATCAGTCACATTAATGGTGTTATACGAAAATGAGAGCTCACGCGGTCATCAACTCGAACTAGCATTTAAATATCTGATGACGATACCTCCAAAGAGTGTGGAAGCTGAGCATGCATTTTCAGCAGCAAGTTGTCTGACTTCCAAAATCAGATCCAGAGTAAATGACGAAACACTAATGTTTAATGTTAATGTTACTTCAGGCATATTTTCAAAATAATATTTGAATTTTTTAGTGTTTTATTTATCTATTTTTGAATTGTATTTTTATCTTTTCTTAAATAAATAAAATTCTTTGACCTTCAAGTGAATTTTTATATTGAAAAAATGGACTTATTAGTAATTTTTGATCAAATTCATCAAGGTAATTTCTTAAAATATTGAAAATCCCAATCCCGGGATCCCGGGACTGGTCCCGGGATTATCTAATGAAATCCCGAAATCCCGGGATCGAAATTTTGGCTCGGGATTGGATTCCCTAGATATGACTAATGATTTAACTTGCATCACCTCTCCGAAGGTGCAAACATGTTCACTCTTCGTATCACTTCCCAATCCACCCAGCCTCATGGATATGTGCTCATGGAGTCATTCAAATTATTTATAGTCAAGGGACTATTAGAAACATTTAGCACGATGAAGTCTTGAGCCTTGAACTGAATAGAGCTAACACAGATAATCCCCAAAAAGTTAATCGATCGTTGATATCCGCATATATAAAGAAGGATGGTGAATTATGACTTTATTAACCTGTCAAAGTTCTCTCCGAACAAATGTCTCTTCACAATCATTATGCTCGTTCATGTTCTGATCGAGGACCATTGCGTTATTATAATGCATAGATTAAATATTAAAACAGGTTATTAATAGTATAAAAAATAATTAGTATGCAATTTTAATGCATACCTAGAAAGTGGACAAGCAACATCCAAATAAACATCATTGGCATTGGCCATATATCGAAAACACTGCATTTTTTTTACTTTTATATCAATGAACTTGCATCGCCTAGGCCATCCAAATCTTTATTTTTTCTCACTTTACGAAATTAATGCCATAAAATGCTATTTAAAAGACAGATTTATTGTCTTGGAGTCGATGATACAATTTTTTTCTGTGGGATCTTGCATAAGATACCCTGAGTTTGATCCCAGGGTAGTGTCAGATTCCTACTGACTAAACTCCTCCCTTGTCCTTCTTTGCCCCTCCTGATATTGTTTTCCACATTGCTTCAGGAGGGCAGGTAGTCAAGTCTTGGATAATTGGCCCTATTCTAGTGCTGGAGAGGCACTCTGCGCCTCTCTTTTTCATTGCCCTCTTTGGCGCTCAGAATTTCTTCAAAGTAATCGCGCCAAAGGTCCCAGTTCTTCTTGCTTGCCATCATACTGTGGACCATATTGTCGACATTGAACTCAACTACCCTGAGTGCTTGTTTCAGCAGTTTTCTCTGGGGTGCCCAAGCCTCACAGCCACTGATGGTATGCTCTGCGTCATCGACTACCTCTTGGCAGTGATGGCACGTTGCGAAGGATTCTTTGCCAATCCGCTTCAGGTACGCACCGAAGCATCCATGCCCAGTGAGCACCTGAGTCAAGCGGTAGGTTGTTTCACCGTGTTCCCGGGCTCTCCACCGACTTATGACCGGGATAAGTCGGGCATGAGCCATCCAAGCTCACTGGACACCTTCTGCACCTTCTGCACAACTGCTTTATTATGTTTTCTGAAGGTCAGCTTGTTGTAATGTTGTTGTGTAGGATCCCGAGGTATATCAGCAATTTGCTGTATTCAACTTCGTGACCGTTCACAACAAGCCTTTTGACCTTCGATCTTCTTCTCCTACTGCAGAGCATAGTCCTCCGTTTTTTCTGCCGCCAGCTACAGGCGATTTTCTCGCATCCATGCGTTGATCCTGGCGAGAGCTTCATTGCCCGTCGCCTCCATTTCCCATGGATGTCAAGCTGTCACCAACAGTGCGACATCATCCGCGAAGGCAATGAGTTCTGCTCCGTGTGGCATCTTTATTATCAGCAGACTATCTCGATGATACTAATTTAGATTTGTCCAACTAGCCTCTTGCAACAGCACTTGTGAATTGTGAATTTAATTACTCCTACAAAATATACTATGCGATATATCGTTATTGGCGCTTTGAGCATGTGTTACCAACGACGATGCATCGTCAGACCAGAAAACCGTCTGGCACTATGAGGGTTAAATTGTGATAAGATTATTTGAAAAATATGGTCAAATTATCACAATTTCAAAATGATATTTTAACGATTATTGCACATTATTCATACATGTTTGACTTCATTAATCGCTTCAGCATTTATTTTTTCAGTAGCAGAATATCAGGATAAATCTAGATGGAAACGATTGATGTTAAGCTTTTCCAAATTTGTTTCTATAGTCTGGATTTGAACCCGAACCTTTATAATGAGTCCAGACACTAAATCGTTTTATCAACGTTTGGTCATAGTGAACATCTAGGAAATTAATGTCGTAAGGTCAGTGTCAATTTATGAATCAAAAAACAGTCTCATCTTAATTATTGATAATACAGTATCTTCTGTTTATTTTCAAATTTAAAAATATAATTTCGAATGCCAGTAGAAATTCTAGCACACAAAGACTTTGAACCGAAATTTATTATTAAACCATTTGGTCATATCATAGGTCTTCGTCATTTAATGATTTGGATGGATTTAATAGCACTAGAAGATGTCAATGTCCCGGAGGCATACTTTTTCAAATGCCTGTGCAAGTGTAAGTCCTTATAAATGTTATTGAAAATCATGCTATACTAGATTTTTTTATTATTCGCCCCTAGGTTGGTTCAAGTATATGGTCAACCCATAGTGACATGTTGTGATAGAGGACGGATCTAAAAAAATAGTATCCGTCCAAGGCACATTTGGCTCCGAAACTATGGCAGAAGGCCTTGAACGTCGAAAAAGCACCGGGGCTGGCCACCAAGTCCCTGTGGCCAAGAGGTCCAGAAAAAGGACCTCTGATACGGCACAGGATAGCCTCTCTCTTGACCGACACGCCCAAACACGACCACAAAACGTGATCCACGTCCATGAAAGGAACCCCTGCACACACAGTCTGAACTATTTTTTAGTTTTATTTTTGCCAGTTATGCCGCAAAACGGCCCCGCCCAGCCAGGAACTGAGAAGCTCAGTGATCGAAGGTCAACCCATTTAAGCTTGAGGCGACTGAGCCAAATAAATTCCGCATGTAGCCACCGTGAGGCGACTCAGACCAACTGCGTTCCCAATCGGCAATTTCCGCGTTTCTAGCTCACCTTTTGATGGCAATAGGATCCGTAAGAATTCCATCTGCTTCCTCCGCTGATAGAGTGGAGTTACCAACTCTAATTATTCTACGTGCTTTTTAATGTGCCTCACTGTCTTTATTTGCACTTTTAGGTCTAGTGGCATGATCCCTGCAAGGACAGGGAGGTTGTCTGTAGCAGTTGTTCTGTACGTTCCAGTGATTCTTAGTAGTGGCTGCCGTTGTGCAATATTTATGCTTCGTCTCGCTGTCTTATCTCGTCCACGATATCCAAGCGTGTGTATGTGGCAATACTCATATAGATAGCTTCATAGGCAATCCTGAGGTGTCTACCCCAAGACCCCAATAAGCGCCCGCCAGTCTGGACATTTTGCCAAAAGCCTTGGCCGCTTTGCCGGTTGCAATTTTAATGTTTTCTCTGAATCTACATCCCTCAGAGATGCTATATTACAGTCCATGTGATGTGATGAATGTGTTTTCCTCGAAGCAGACTGATGTACCTATACGATTTGCTTTCGTAGAATTAAGAATGATTTTAAATAATCCCATATTGTGTGCATTATGATTTTTATGCTGGATGAAACTAACAGATCACTCAATAAGTTCGTAGGATGACATATAGTTGGAGCCACTATTGACAAATCCATATGATTTTTAGGAAAGATCAACCTTCATATAATATGTATCAAAATTTTATAAAAATTTGATGTTTAGTTCATAATTTCAAGTATTTTTAATAGGTAAAATATCGTTTAGGCAAAGCAATTGCTTGACAAGTATTATTGGGATTCTGTTCTATCGAGACAAATGGTTTGCTAATTTTAAACGCGGCTGTACAAACATCAATAATGCTGAACGCTCTAGTTTCCCAAATTCGTCACTTAGAAAACATAAAAATAAGTCCACAAAATACTTTTGGTTGGTCGTAAATTGAAATTGCGTGAGATAGCTGACACCTTAAAGATATCAGAAGGCAGTGTGTTCACCATTTTGTATCAACATTTGTCCATGAGAAAGCTCTATTCGAAGTGGGTACCGCGTTTGCTCATGGTCGATAAAAAACTGCAACGCGTCCATAATTCAGAGCGCTGTTTAGAGCTGTTTCAGTGCAATATAAAGGATTTTTTTCATGCAGTATGATGGATCTATCACTACAATCCAGAATTAAATCGGCAGTCAGCTGAGGGCAAATTGCAAACGTTAGCTGGATTTTGCAATCTCACTCCAATGAATAAGTGATTACCGAAACTGAAGGCTATTTTGAGGCCTTAAATAAAAATGTTATATAGGGAAGTGTTAAATATATCACTCTTAAAAAATATTGTTAATGAAAAAATTTGAATTTTGCCTCAAACTTGTTGTATACACGTGCGCCAACTTATGTCATTATGAGTGATGTGTTAATTAAAGTAATGTGCAAATTTTCAGTATACAAGCAATAATCATACTAGCTATTAATCGCCTCAAAAGGTATAATCATAGCCTTTTGATTATACATTATCTTTAAATCACTATGAACACATATCCGAAAAACTCATTTAAATTCATGCTAAACACCCTTCTAGTAAATGATTAAAAAATGCATCGTATATCATCGAAATTAAATCATCAATATAAAATTAGAATGTGGTCATATTCGACAATGTTAAGGCAAAAACATTTATAATAGAAATCGATCATAAAACAACAAATTTATTCACACAATTATAATTTTCTCGGCGTCAATTTTATTTTGATCGGGTGTTTGGTCTTCAGGACGAAATCTCCTGTGAATACAACATCCTGTGGTCGAGTAATCGGATCCAATCTGAATCTACGCAGGATCGACACAATGACAAACTTTTGCTCCAAGAGAGCAAATCTTTGACCTAAAACATGCACTGCAAATCAATACGCAATTATGCTAAATATATTCTTAGAATCATGAATTTATCGATATTAAAATTGCTTACCAATGCAATTTCTCGGCCCAGCACTGAACGGTAGATAAGCATAGGGATGACGTTTGGCACAATTAACGGCCAAGAAACGATCAGGATCAAATTTCCTTGGATTCGTATACAAATTTGGATCCCTGTGCAAATCAAATATATGCACAAGGCATGTCGTTTCGGCTGGCACAAGATAATTTTCTGAAATATTTTATGACAATTGCAAAATCATCATATAAAAGATCCGCCAGATTAAATTTTACCAATTTAACCCGCTGTCTGCTCAAAAACTTTTGGTGGAATGTATTTCTATTATTATTAAAGATTTATTTTTTGTATAATATATAATATTGACCACATGCGATTTGAATATAAATCATCATCACATAATTTGGTCTATAAATAACAAACGAGTACATCTAGTCAAAATGAAAGAGCTTAACCCTTTGAGTAGTATGGACATACATGTATGTCCGAACTCTCATGTCCCATATAGAGCACTCTTGCACATTGAGGCTCGGAGATAGACAAAGACAGAAATAGAACGTAAAGCAGTTCAGAAGACAGAGACGAAGTATGTATCGACTAATAATGATTTCGATTTCTAGTGTGTTATTTATTTACTTGAAGACATGACCGAATATTGTATGCTATCGACAGGGTGTATTTATTTAATTGCTTCCTGTTCGTCGCTGCTTGTTGAATGAGTCTTTGTCCGACTATCATTTCCTTCTAAAGCAGGAGCAAATGAATCGATTTCTTGTGTATTGTTTATGTAAAAAAATGACGTGATCTTGTATGCTATCAACAGTGCTTACTTACAATTGAATCTGCCTCGAATTGAAGATTGTCTTATGCTGATAGGAGCTGATAGAAAGTAATCGGTGTAAAGCGAGTATGGCTTCAACGACTTCATCGATTTTAAATTTGCTCACTCCTCAAAAGGTTAATCTACCTGCCTCTGTGCTTATAATATTAAATATAAAAATATATAATAACAAGCATTAATTTACTTAATTGTACGTCTTCATGGACGATTCTTCCTATAAGAGGAACGCCTGGATAGAGCCGAAGTCCTTCTTTGACGCATCTCTCCAGATAGTTTAATTGGTTGAGTTTTTCGACTGTGATTTTTTCCGTCAAATTTCCAAAAACATCTAAGATTTCTTCCAAAATACGATCCTGCAACAGTATATAGATAACATTTGAACATCGCTTCAATTTCAAGTTTCGATATGCTCATTTTTTAAACCTGTATATAATGATTGTTTGCAAATTCCATCAAACAGCAACTGAGAACAGAAGTCAGTGTATCGTGTCCCTGAAACATAAATATGAATCAATGCATATGATTAAACTAGTTAGGTTTACTAGCACAATTATAATTTAATCACGACTGCTGCTGTGGCAAATAAAATATGATGAAGATGGTATATATCAATAGTACCATCAGGTTGAGTCATAAATAATTGCCGATTCTTTTTCAAGCATTTATTTAGCTTTAAAATAACAAAGCAGCAATATTACTCAAAATTTCAAAAACCCAATTTCTATATATATATATATATATATATATATATATATAGAAAAACTCTAATATATATATATATATATATATATCGCATATTATTTTAGCCATAGCCGTACAACTGTTGCCTTATTTAAATTCCCAAAGCATTATATGACAAAAATGCACTTGCAAGACTCTAAGACCTATATTCACTAATATGGATGACTCATCAAGGGTAAAATCGAATAATTATAACGACTTCTATTCGTCGGCAGCTATTTATGACTCAACCTAATAAATCGATAGATAAAAGACAATTATCCTAAAAAGTGATCCTAGTCCTACAATGACCTACGCTCGTTATATCCGAGTTAAGCTATATTTCAAAAATGATTTTTTTGACGTATAGCATAATTTTCTCATGTAAATACCTCAAACATAAATGTATCCACTTCTTCTCGGATCCATCTTCATCTATCTTTCCTTCTGCCTCTGCAGAGAACAATAGATCCAGCATGGCCAATCTTTTCTTTTTACCCAAAACATCTTCGCAGCCTTCCTCCAATTTTCATTGTCTGATGGACTCCAAGTCGTCCGCCTCTCTTTTATAACTTCATTCGTAAAATTATGCAGCATCGAAATAGTCTTCTTCTGCATCTTTCCAACTGACGACAGCGAAAATATAAACGGGACATAAAACCACGCCCTTAGCATTCTATAGACGAAAAATCGTGACATATCCTGGATGGCGTTCTCATAACGCATCTTCTTTTCATCGGGAATCGCATCAAGATCAGTGCCCATTGCAGTTTCTATCGATAAAAAAACAAATTAAAATATTTCAATTCAACGCTCTGACGAATGCATTCGATGCAATTTATATTCATACCGCATATTGTATGCAATGTGAAACTTCGTACAAGAGCAGTGATGTCTATTGTTTCGCCTTTGGGATTGAGCTTGTCGACCAAATTTCTACTCCTTTCTTCAAATATGACCGAGAATTGTTTCAATATACTGAAATGAAACGTCGGAGTCAAAATCTTTCGCCTTTGATGCCATTTCTCACCTAGCATAAAAATAAGTGACATTATTAATACGACAAAATGGCACAAATGTACAATTGATAAATTGAACTCTGTTATACCTGTACTAGTGAGAAGACCTCTGTTCAGCCACGGGTGAAGAAAATCATAAATAAAACTCTTTTCAATGTGTTTCACGCTCGACACTAAAATCTATAATTTAAATCGATACACATCGTAATCTATTCGGATCATTATATGAGAAGATTTGTTAAGAATATTTTATATAATTACCTCGCAATCGTATGGATTATAAATATTTACAACAGGTACATTAAGCATCCATACTCTATTGATTTTTGGGTATAATCTAGCTAAATCTCTTGCGTGTATGAATATCTCATCTCGAAAATAATAACATGTATTTTAATATCAATTGATTGTCAAGAACAAAAATTTAAGAGTGAAATTACCTGGTGACGTTAAGAAGTCCAAGCCATTGCCAACAATAGGCAATATTTTCGGTCCGGGTATTTCATTGATAATTTTTGCTTTACCACTGCCATGTATCAAGAAATGGATGAGAGTTAATATGAACAGTATTAAAATTGCCAACAACAGAAACATCTAGTTGTTTGATATTTAATACCAGCCAGTTTATACTGTTGTTGCCTAAAATCGACTAATCATCAATTCAAATGTTGAATTTCTTCGGAAACAATCATAATTTATTCAAAGATTAGAATTTATAAGCAGTGGTGGGCTTATTTTGGTGTGCAACATTTCCAATGTGTCGCAATACTGAATGCCTACACGAATTTCGTCATAGTTTAAAACAGGCAATCCCCGTATAACACGTTATCTTTGGGTTGCGACAAAATGTCGTGTCATACGAAACATACGATGGTCGCCCAGAAGGTAAGTTTACAACCCTTTTTGTAGGATCGAAAAATGTTTGTATTTAATTGAACTAGCTTTTGTATGCCAGTGTCATAAACCTCCGCAACCAGCTCATTTTGGATTATGGGGTGTAGTGACCCATCCACGTCTCGTCCCCCGTCACGAAAAGTCCAGAAACCCTTCTGTGATTGCAAGACAGACCCTGTTCAACTTAGTGACCCTTATAAGGTCGCATTTTGCATATCGATGCGTCGTCGCCGAAGCCAGCAATAAAATCATTGCCAAAAAACTGAACATACTGGGACCGGTCTTTTGGAATGTGCTGGATGATATCTTTGAGCTAAGTCTCCCAGCGGGGTGTAAATTGTTCGCATATGCGAACGACCTTACGCTGTTGGTGAAGGCCGGCTCAAGGACCCACATGGAGACCCTAGCTAATGATCGGGTAAAGTTCGTGAAATCGGCCCTATACTTGGGGATCCCTCTGATAGCTGATACATCGTATCCTGCTGAGTGGCTAGCGCTCACCTCCCATCCTAATGACTAAGGCATTCAGAATGGCGTCCAGCGATTGCTTGCCGGTGCTTGCCTGCGTGCTGCTGGACCTTGAGGTTCAATGTCGGGACAATGCCGTCGCGTCAAAGAAGTGCCATTAGTTAGTTGGCAGGAGAGGTGATCTGCATCGATCGTCGGCCGCCATCTCTCGTTTCTTCCCTTCGAGGTTAGATTAGGTTAGGGTTAGGCACCGCCTGAGATGTCTCTGGGTCGTCCTGGATCACTGGACATCCCAGTTCCTCACAGTACACGGGCGATTTGGGGGCTCGTTGGTTAGATTTAGGATTTTAACAAATTCGGAGTGTACATGCGAAAATCCGTTCATGGACGCAGATCTGTGTACATGTTCGGACATGGCGTCCGATCGCGAGGTGCTCCTTCAATGTGTCAGTGGTCCGAAATTCGGACCGATTGGACACGGTAACCTTGCGGTCAGTAACAGTTAATGGGCTCGCACCATTTTTCGGAGCTACGAGTGAGACTCAAAATTCTTCCCTATCCTATACAATATATATTAATGTAATTATTTTTCATTCATTTTATAGTATTAATATTAAACAGTATTTATCTGTATCTATCCTAAGAATTTCAAAGTTAAATTAGAATCTTTCGCTTAAGCTTAAAGCTTTCCCTCCGCGCTCAAAGTGCAAGTGGCCACAAGAAGTGGATAATGAGCCTATACTTGCGGACATGGAATTTTAAATTGACAGTTTTGCACCATGCACTTTGCGAGTGGACTGGCATGGTCCCAAATAGCGGGATCAATGCACAGCTCGGGTCAGAGGAGGATCCCCATGTCGTTGTTGTTGTTATTCTCCCTTCTGTAAAAAATATTCTAAATATTCTGCGAGGCGGTCGCTGAACGACGATTTTGATCGTGCTCCGGTGTGAGCATTCTGGGCAATCATCTCACACACAACTTCTTGTAACCAATTTTTTCCGAGACAATATCACCAAGGAGACTTCGAGAAATGTCAGGAAATTCTTCGTGAAGATACCACCATGAACTTCCATGAGGTTCCAACGGATATTCACTGATTCTCATAAAACCAACAATTTAACTTCATAAGCTCTTCGACGGTCAGCTCCTGACTGTGCTCTACCACAAGCTCATCAAAGCCATTGTTATTCAGCCCTATAATGTTGGCCAAGACATTGAATCGCAGATTCTTCTCGCTCATATTTGTTCACAGAGGGGACAAACAATTCATTGATCCAATCAGAAAAAATGTTGTGTTACAAAAGCCTTTTTGTTGGAATTGAATTCTAAAAATATGCATACAATTTAATGTATTTACTTTTCGTTTAATTATAAAATGTATGCACTGCAAATGCATTTTATGCACAAAAATTCACATGATAATAAGAACACCTCTATGAACATTTATGTTGAAAAGGATAAAATGGAAATGTTAACACAATGTCTATCAATTTTGAAACAATAAAATATGACGTATGAATCTAAAACACTTTTATTCGACTTCTGCAAAATGCATAATCCAAACTTCATTAACATTAAAAGGTCAACACACAAGAAAAATTAATTTTTTTTGTGACAAAAATTTGAACTAGAATGAATACGGGCTTGCATAATCGAACCTAAATAAAATGAACTTGACTTTGTTAATGGAATATAAAACATAATCAACCCTTCTATAGCGTCGAGATAGGTTAAATAGTCTTGTTGGGGAATAAGTTCGTAGCGTTTTTATATTATTTTGTTTTGCAACATTTTTTTTGCTTTTTGGCAACGTGTATAATATTCATTCGATAGAGCTCTTTCTGTTCTATAAATCTGTGTTGCTAATCTTTTTGAATAATTTATTTTTTTATTACCTTTGAGTCTTAAAAATGGAATATCCAGGAGTTAAAAAGCAACATTTTCGACATCTACTCTTCCTCGCTTTTCATCGAGGTCAAAAAGCTGCTGAAGCAACCCGGGATATCTGCAACGTATACAGAGAAGGTGTCATAGGTGAGTCTACAGCACGGAAATGATTTGCAAAGTTCAAAAATGGCGATTTTGATGTTGATGTAGCGGTAGACCTTCTGAATTAGACGAAGAGCGTCTTAAAGCACTTTTGAAGGAGGAGGGTTGCCAAACAAGTCGTGAATTGGCCGAAGATATGAATTGCGATCATAAAACGATTCTCAATCATCTTCATTCATTGGGATTCGCCGAAAAATTGGAAACTCGGGTGCCTCACGAGCTTAACGAAAACAGCCCTTTTTGTACCGAATCGTCACGGGAGATGAGAAATGGTGCCCATACTTAAACATGAAGCAAAGAAAGCAATGAGTGGCTCCAGGAGATACGCCAAAGCCGAGAGTCATGCCTGACATCCATCCAAAGAAGACCATGATCTGCGTTTGGTGGGACTAGGAGGTCATGGTGCATTGGGAAATGCTCGAAAGGAATGTAACGATCAACAAGGAGCTCTACATAGCTCAGCTACACCGCGTGAAAGAAGCTATTCAACTGAAAAGATCCCATCGACGAGGCCAAACCATACTCCTTTACGACAACGCCAGGCCCCATGTTGTACAAGTCGTAAAAGCCGCACTTAAAGAGCTCGAATGGTAGATCCTTTAGCATCCGCCGTATTCTCCAAACCTTGCACCGACAGATTATCATCTTTTCCGCTCCCTGTCGAACCATATGAAAGGCGTTACCTTCAACAATGAAGACGACCTTAAAAACAAGCCTAATAAATTCTTCAATACCAGACCGGAGATTTTTGACAGAACGGCATCGACAAATTGGTCGAGAGGTGGGAGGAGGTAGTAAACAGCAACGGCGAATACATAATTAATTGATGTATTATTAAAACTATTGATTTTTGTTTAAACAAAAGTTTTTAATAAAAACGCTACGAACTTATTCCCCAACCCTACATTGACACCAAATCCATTCTCTGCCCTAAACCTTTTAGGAAAACACTAGACGCTATAGAAGGGTTCACTGTATATATATACAGTGACGGAATTAGCACTTGAGAGCCCTTGACTGGCAAATTCTACCTTTCGACGCTTTCGGTCCTCGACTTATAGGGAAATGTGCCACTGAATATATATACATTCATCATCATCATCATAGTGCAGCCACTGACAGTGCACTGCAGAACTATGGGCCTCTTCAATATCCATTCATAGGAAGGGGTTACAATACATCATAATAACTATTTTGACACAAATGCCTAAAATATTAGGTCATCCCGAAAGAAATCTATTGTTTTTATATCCAGTGATCATTTGTGGAAAAAAATGTTGCGTTCTTTGTCATCCAAATACCCATCTGGCTCAATTGGACTCAAAAAAATTTGGGCAACTTTCTACCACAAATGTTCTACAGACGCAAATCCTCAACATCAAAATTATCTAGCGAGCAAAGACAGCTGATGTAAATGGGACAAGGCTGTAGTTAAGCGGAGAACTCAATAATTTACACCATGATAAGTCACCTTTGGCTGCAGAAGTTCAAAAAGTCATCAAACCAGTCTACGAAGATTTATCGCGAGATGAACAGTTGATCAGATGTTTAGAAGCACTAGCACAAATTAACAATAAATCTTTAAATTCATTGATCTTGACTTTCGCTTTTAAACATCTACATTAAAGATCCTTGAAATAGCAACATTCTCCGATGAAGGATTTAATGGCATTTTGATTGATTCGTGATTGATTTTGGACTTTGCCATGTTTATCCTTCATAATAAAATAAGATTTGTCGCACAAAAAAATAAAACATGAGAAACAATACAGCAAGGAAAATAAATTACATCGTGTTGTGTTCATTTACATTGTGTTCAAATGTTCCCTTCATCGTGTCATAAACTAAACTCAAAAATGAATTTAAAATGAAAATCTATTTTATTCAAATGTATCATAAATAGTAACTACATTATCCTTATGAAGTTTTATCAACACTTTTTCTCGGTAAGAATCTGACTTTAACGGGCGTTTTACAGCGTAGTACCAAATCTGCCGAAAATATTATATCTTCAGGACGAGTGACAGCTTCGAGCTTAAAATTTCTTATAATAGCCGACATAACAGCCTTCTCTTCAAGCAATGCAAATTTTTGACCTAAAACAAAATAGGCATATAATATTGTATCTAATATAACCAATCTTATCGACTACTCGCATCAATATAATACCTATGCAATTTCTTGGGCCAGCACTGAATGGTATATAAGCAAAGGGATGTCGATTCGTACAATTTTCAGGCAAAAATCTATCTGGATCAAATTTATCAGGATCTGGAAAATACTCTGCTTTTCTATGCAAATCAAACACGTGGACATTACACAGCGTTCCTGCCGGAATTGTGTAGCCATCTGCTAAAAAAATTAATTTGTTTTTAATACTTCACCAAATTTATTTAATTTATAATCTTCAAATCTGACCTAAATGAATATCTTCCAAGATTTGCCTATTCATGAATGGAACGCTCGGATAGAGTCGCAGAGCTTCTTTTATGCATCTTTCTAAATAATTCATCTTGTTCAAATCCTCAATGGTAACTCTTTCTTTTGAATCGCCAAATATTTGATTTTGTTCTTCGAATATTTTTTCCTAAAATATCATTAATCATCAAATTATTTATTACGCATATGTTTATTAGATTTGTATAAAATAAATTACCTGCACGTCGGGATTATTAGCGAGCAGCATCAAACAGAATGTCATCCCCATCGTTGTTGTGTCATGACCCTGATTTTATATACATAAATATTTTAGTATCTAACAAAAAAATATATTATATAGATAGAATTAGATTACCTCAAACATAAAAGTGTCGACTTCTTCTTTTATACCGCTATCATCAATCGTACCCTTGGATTCGGCAGAAAACAAAAGATCTAACATCGCCAAACGTTTCTTTGAGCCTATTCCTTCGTCGATGTGTTCAACTTCTAGTTCTTCGTTTGAAAAATTCTTTTGATTTCGTCTTTCATTTACCACATCCGCTGTAAACTTATGCAACAGCTTGATGATTTTATTTTGCTTTCTATTGGTCGGTGTTAGACTGAAAACGTAAGGATTAAACAGCCACATCGACGTAAACCTATGCACGAGAAGTTGCCCCAGCGAATATATGGCATTTTTATAATTGCCTACGACAGTGGGATCGGCCGAATCGAGCTTTGTTCCCATGGCAGTTTCTGCGGAAAATATTTTAGTTTTATAAAATAATATATATTAATAGTTTGAGTATGTCCGAATTTAAATTTACCGCAAATAGCGTGCAATGCAAAATCTGTTATATATGGTAAAATAAGCGTTTCTTCTTTTTCGGTCTCTTTTTGTAGTTTTTTTATTAGTTTTTCACTCTGCTCTATAAACACAATGCAATATTGTCTAAGGATGTTAAAGTGAAAAGTCGGTGTCAAAATTTTCCTACGGGTCTTCCATTTTTCGCCTAAAAAATATTACAAAATATCCTTTATTTAATTCTAAATTATTATTAATAATACGTTTCAAATTCAATTGAATACTGACCGTTGCTTGTTAAAAGTCCTTCTTTCAGCCACGGATGTAAAAATTCATATATGTCACCCTTATTTATGTATTTATAATTTGAAAGGACAACCTAAGGGATAAAACATACAAAATAAATTATATTTATAGAATTATCTGCAAAAAAAATCAATTTATATTTAATGTACATAACTTATTGTTTTGCGAAGATAATCTATATATTGTTTTACAAAGATAATCGACTGAATTAAGATACCGTAAAGTCAAAACAATATAAAAATAGATCTTTGAAAAACTGAAAATGAACATACCTCAATGTCTTTTGCATCGTACAAATTCACTACCATAAATTGAAATGCCCAAACTCTAGAAATTCTTTTATACTCGTTTGCCATTGATCTTCCTCGATAGAATAACTCGACTATAAATAAATCATAATTCCAACATCAAAGCGATAGATTTATTTATGTCCAATTTAAAGCTAATATTTTACCTGGATCTATAAAAAAATCCAGTGCATTCCCCAACAATGGTAAGACTCTCGGTCCGGGTATTTGATCCAGCAGCTTTGCGCCTCTTCTTCCATGCTTATATTTATTCAAAGCATACAAAAATATCAAAACACTTATCAAAATAATATACATTTTCGAATTTAAAATTTAAACGTGTCCATCTTGCAATATATCCATCGCAGCCCACTCACAAGTAATTAAATTTGAATCCACTAATCTTATTATATTTATATTGATTAAAAAGCTATATCGGCATCCTTATCTTGACAGATTTTATATCAAATACTTAGAGATTCATTTAAAATCTTTAAAATCGTACGAATGTTGCCAAGCGATTTAAAATTGACGAATTGAAAACCGTCGAACAAAAATGTATCAACTTTATCTTTGTCTCTGTTTTCATCAAATCAAATGTTATCTCAAAATAAGCAGTGAGTCTGGACATTCTACCCGTTGCTGAAAATTTATTAAAAATATAACTATAAATTATTATATATAACTATAACATAAAGGGACAAATTCCATAGCAACATTTTCTTCCATTGCTTTATATATCGTTTTGAAATTGCAGAATTGGAAGAGTGAAACTCTAGAAGAAACCAATCTATTCTTGTTCTTGAATTATCAAGGGTAAGGTACATGTGGACGGGGAGACACCTTATAATCGTCTCTATAAATCCCTTTCAACAAGTCTTGGCCGTGATTTCACTTTGCAATGATAACAGCATTGTCAACCTGAAATAGGGAATCACTCAGTCTTGAATTTGACTGTGTAAGTTTCACGTAGATGGGAAGATACCCTCAGTTGGTAACATATGCCTTCACCCTAGCTCGGCAACACCCTAGCAAGGAAAGGAGGGATTGGGCTCTTTGCAGTCCGGAAAACCCTTTCCAGTAAAATCAAAAAAGTTGTCTAGAGCAGTTTTTCAGTCTCCCAAGGAAAACTGCTCAGTCTTTATGCTATCTTCAATATCGAGCTAATGAGGAGATGAATATATGATACAAACGAGATGGATGTAACCCCTTCCTGTGAACGGATATTAAAGAGGCCCATAGTTCTGCAGTAAACGTATCCCATGACGATTTTTGAAGCTTTTTAACCATCTATTGCTAGCTACAAAGTCTTCTTTTTTGTTATCCTTGTAAAACAAATTTGCTTTCATGGTCAGACCAAGAAATAGATGCATGCCACGTTCTTTCCTGAAGGAACCACAAATACAAAGCTTCTTCCACCTCTAGATGTTTAGCTTTCTTGAAAGTTTGCCTCTTATCTGGCCCACAATTAACACTTTGACATACACAGCCGTCAAATCCCGTCATGTGTCAGTATGTCAGCAATCTATGCAAAGACGTGTGCGTCAACCAGTTAATGGTGCGTCATAAATTTTGGATCGTCATGGGGGCACCAGATTATTCATTCATTTCAGTTTTTGCAATAATTTCAGAAATTTGACACTAGCATCTGAAGATAATTACAATAGCAGCTCATAAAATTAGCAGTGACGCCCTAAATTCACGCCGCAAATAAAGTCCTCCTAAAGGGCAATGATAATGAAACGAGAGAAGTTCCGAGCTCAAATGTCATTAATAAAGCCCATTCAATAGGAGGTGAAGGATTGGATGACATGTTGAGGAAATTTGAATCAAACGTTGACGAAACACTTGACAAGATCATAAAAAATCAACTACACATGGCTAAATTTCCAAAAAAAATCATTTTACTGCTACTGATCCTAATATCCTGATATCTGAGGTAACGATGGGAGTCAGACAGAGATATGCCCTCTCCCCATTACTTTTTATTGCGTTGGAGGCAATTATGAGGGAGGCTGTCAGATCAGGACACGCAGATCCATGGAAGGATAACACAATGCATTTGGCACTTATGTCTATCGAAGGAGCTGCTGCTAATTTCGGCATGAAAATTAACTATGCTAAAATGAAATATATGATGATTTTGAAGGTGAATGCTGGGGGTTACATCTCCATGAATATTAACACATCTCCATCGGAAAGGGTAGTTTTAAAAATACCCGATGGAGATGTGTTAAAAAATAGAATTTAGCCATTTTTACATGAATGTTTAAAACACCACCCACTGTCACTAACTGAGTTCAAACAACAGTTTTAAAATAAACAATTAGTTTTTACCACTAAGGTCAATATATAATGCTATTTAAATTGAAGCATGTGTATGTCTGATCATGTTTTCAAATAGTGCAAATTTAACATGACGTTAACCATTTTTTATAGTAACACTATAATAAATCTCTCGCAATCACTCATACGTGAGTATTTTAATTGGTTCTCATAAGATTACCAAAAGACTCACCAACAATGTAGTTTTTATATTCTTTTAAAAACAAATAGATGGTAAATGTTGTTTTATACTTATATTATATAGAACACATTGCCGCACTATATAGCGTCTCAATTTACACATCTAGTACATAAACTATGAGACAATGAAATACCATTAAATTGATGGAAACAAATAAATAGGTGAAGTTTGGCATATTTTGAAATAAAAATGTGATTATATGCGGAAAATGGAAGGGACAGATAAATAAGACTAGATTTTAAAAATTAATTGAATTTATTACAATCTGATTTTGACGTTTATCATTTGTGTTTATATACACCAGTCAGTTTGCATTTCTCATATAAATACTGAAATCATATTTAAAAAAAATATATTGTTGGATTGTGAATGATTAACAAAATACGCAGGTAAAGAGAACTAAATGTATTCCTTTTCATTATAGCATAAAATCATAATAATCAATTTCTTAATAATATCTTTAAAATTATAACTTCTCAAATAGACTTTATGTAAAATAACCTCATACAACTTTTCATCAGTCTGTAAAAGCGAACCTTAGTTTTAAAATATCATTCTACTAATACAGCATTAAAATAATTTTGATCTTACCAAAAAGATCTGTCATCAAATTGATATGTAAATACTACTGCAATAAAATCTTACAACAAACTGGTAAAACTTAATTTCAATAATTGAATACATACACTTACAATCATAAAAAAAACTTATCGTGTAAAAATCTATTAAGTTTTAAATGATTCTACTTAAAATGATACATTCATCGAGAACAGGAATCGAAATACATTTTCATCGACAAAGAAAAACATATTGTAAAATATTGGCAATAATGTAAAAAGCATGACAGATAAATTTTTCTCGTAAAGAATCTATAACAATTTTTTCACAATGAAAATATGTGCCGACTGTTTTGAGCAAAATGATATCAACCGCTTCCCTGGCACTGTAAAAACAATTAAGCATACCGCTAACATAAACACTATCAGGGATACGTATTGCTCATCTATACAAAATAAAATGTCATCGGAAGTCAGCGAGAAAGATCACGGACAAGCATGAAATATTACAAAACGAAATATTTACACTTCAAATATCAACGCGTTTTTTGTGAACTCAATCGGGAAGCGGTTAAAAACTCCCTGTTATTTTAACATGCAATCGATAACTTTCGAATGTGCCAAATTTCTTCTCAACACATCATTAATTCATATTAAGGCAATCGGTGTCATTATCAGGCGTAATGCAACATAAATATTCATATGCACAACGGCATTTTATTGATTTATTTACATTTTTAACATCCAATAAAATTTACGTAATATATTTGAACCATCTCACACTACATACATATATCTCCATTGGTAAATGCAATGCTCCGGTATTATATTAAAAAAATATATATTTTATAAAATTTTAGTACAATTATACCACGATAACATTTAAATTTAACATCGAAATCACAGTACAATTACAAATTTGTATAAAGTCTGACGTACTGTTATAATGAAGGCAATTAGTGAGGATGCCATTCTCAAGTTTATTAGATTGATGCGTATATAACGTTCCATTTCGTCTAAAACTTAATAATATTAATTTTTGGTCGGGTTGCCCTTCTACTCTTATATAATATTATAGTATATTATAATACACAATTCACTATAATAAACAAATGTATTTTGGTTGCATTCGTTGAGGAGTCGATTCGTTCAGCATCAGGGACCCCGGAGACATTTCGCTATCCCGTTATAAAGACAATTGTCTGTTATCATTCGATGCAAAGCTCTGATAAAATTAGTGCAACGCAAATGGTACAATGACGAGGGTCAATTTTAAGACACATTATAAGAAAATACATTTTATTTTGCACTTTAAAACTATAGTTGTTATATAAGCATCAATTTAACAGCAACATGAGTAAATCACAAAGTTTCAATATCATTATACTAAAAGGGGTAAAACTGAAATGTGTGTGTAAAATTAAAAAAATCACCAATACAATACTATTCCAAGAGAGAAAAAAAGAGTTACAATATTGATTAGTTTAAATGCCCATCTAAAGAGTGTTCAAACATGCATTGAGTTTCCTGAATGGATAGAATAACATATAATCACATTATTGAAAACCACAGCCTGATATATAAAGTGCAATTAAATAACAAAGTATAAAAACAAAGGTAAATTGTACTAGTGAATAAAGGTACAAAAAACATGATAATATCGATTTTATAAATCAAATCTTTAGAAAAAATTAGCACTCGAGACAAAGTCTTTGACAGCATCATCGTTAAATTCAGTGTTTTTAAATTCTAATACTGGGGTGCGTCGATTGAATTTAAAATTCCGTCAGAGAAATGAGCCCAACGGCGAACTCGATCGAGACGTAAAACGCTGATTCTCATCGGAAGATCCTACCTGTACGATCGAATCTTACGAGCCTATCATGTGTTCGATCATATTTTAACGTCAATTTTATTCCTATCAAATGTCACACAACATTGGCAGAACGAGATGATTGAAGCTATCTTATTTTTCGTTTAAAATTGATGAAAAACAAAGATAACTCTAACAAATCAGATCAGTTAAAAACATTACAGCCATAGCACATGGCGTGAATAAATCAAAAGAGTAATTATCACATGGAAGTTATAAAATACGTGCGACAAAAAAATACTCTTCGCAGAGTATAGAGTGCACAAATATAAACGACGATTACATTTTGAGTTTTTTTAAAACAACACAATCGAGTAAAAGAGCACCTCGTCGACATCGAAACTCTAAAAGTGAGTCCCGATTCGAACGCTATTTAATGAACACTCCCCGTACAAAATTTACAATCACAAATGGCACCCGAAAAACGATCACGAATCACGATTCTTAGCTCAGAGACCGCCGCCTCGCACTCGCGCGCCCGACGGCGGGCCGCGCGCGTGCATATAAATAAATGTGAGTATATGTGAATTTCATTCGCGGACGATCGACGCGGCACTCGATCGACAAGGCAGACAGAGGCAATCTTCGACGGAAAGTTTTTCAATTTGTAAATAGAGTATCTTATCGAATACAAACGGGTATATCTTAGAAATACGCATATTTTATAAATATATAAATTTGAAAATACATTGATTAACTTTTGTATATTAAAAATATCATTTTCGTAATATAATAAGACACGTAAAGGCATCAAAGTTTCAATTGGACGGCTAATACATTATTATTGCTCTGTATATCACTCTGTATCGCCATGCAAAGAGAAATCTCAAAGATTCAGTTCGTAACGTTATTTACAGCTCTCGCGGAAACGTCGCCGACATAACGCGTAACATTCGACGGATCGATATAAGAAAATTATTGCTCTAAATCAAACAAGGCACGAATATTTAATCTCTCGACTTCGCGCGGTCCGGAGCGCGCGAGCGCTCCGACTCGCGGGGCGAAGGACACGATCGAGGCAAAATTAATACTAGGATTTACCTAAATATTTCATATCGTAAAATAACCTACAGAATTAAATACGACGTAGGAAAAAATAAGATTCTTGTAAAATAAAAAATTAAATATAAACAATAAGGCAATAAAAATATTTTCAGTACATATTCATTTTTCAATCTCCGCAAAATATTTTCCTCCAAAAAAATACACAGTCAGCAGTTTCGCAACCTCGGAGCGAGCGCGGAGCGGAGGCGGACCCCGCTTCGTCTTCGCTCGCGGTCGAATCGGACGCTAATTCACACACTCGAGCGCGTTCAAAACGAATGTCATTTCTTCCCCGGAATGATCTACAGCCACGTCAGAACGTTGACGCCGTCCGACCTGGTCGCGGCGGGATTGATCAGCGACTGGACGTCGTCGAGGATGTCGCTGGTGAACTCCTCGCCGAGCTGAAACGAGACAAGGGAGACCGTCTTGAGCCCGCCGCCGGAGTCCGGCGGGCGACCCGCGCCCGCGCCCCGGGACGGACTCCGACACTGCAGAATGAGTCGACTGAGCTTACGGAACGGCGAGGGGGACGACTCGGCTCCGCTCGCAGATCTGAAAACGATTCGACGGCTCGACTCGGACTAGGGGATGTTTAACTTAAACGGCGCGCAACTGTCAGAGAACCACTGCTGCAACGAGATCGCAAACAACACAATCAGACCCGGCGCCGGACGGGGGCGGCGCCGAGGCGAGCGGGGGCGCCGCGCGGAGGGACGCCGTCCGGGGCGCCTCCGCGGGGCGCCCGCGGCGCGGGGGGACGGGGCCTGAATACCTGCAGCGACGGCACGAGGTCCTCCGTGGAGTCTATGTTGTCGCTGAGGGAGATGTCGTTCGCGTCCATGGTGGCGCCGCCGCTCTCGCTGACGCAGTCCATGTTGTCGTCGATGTCGGCCAGGAAGTCCTCCGGGGTGTGCGGCATCGAGTAGGGCTGCGCGAGCCCCATGCCGAGGCCGCTGTCGCTGGACTCCTGGCGCGCGTGGTCGGCGAGGCCGGAGAGGAAGGGGTCCAGCGGCAGGTCGGCGGCGGCCCCGGGGGCGCCCGGGGGCGCCGACGCCGCGAGCGGGGCGTGCCGCGCCATCAGCTCCTGCAGGCGGATCTCCTGCTGGCGCTGCTTGAGCCGCTCGCGCTCCAGCTGCAGCGACTGCAGGCGCAGCTTCTGGCAGGGCGGCAGCGAGTTGGCGCCGGCGGCCGTCGCCCAGCTCTGCGGCAGCGACGCGCCCGCGCCGGGCGTCCGCTGCAGGTGCTGGGCTGCAACGAGAGAGAGGGGGCTCAGCGGGCGCCGGGGGCCGAGCGGGCCGACGGCGCCCCCGGGAGCTCGCGGCGGGCGGACCGATCCGACTTTCGAAATCTGAAAGGACTTACGTATTCTCGGATCGAACCATGATGTGGTCCTTGTCGCGTGATTGATGAAATAGACCTCACCCTCTGGGGTGGCCGCCTGTTCCCAGCCCTCCGGGAGGGCTCCCAGGGGGTCGCCCGCGCCCCCCGTCCCGACGCCGGCGTTCGCGCCCGCTGCGCCGCTCTTGCTCGCTGTGAACAAAACCACCCGTCAGATCAGGTCCGGAGCCCCACCGGGAGGACGGCCGAGACCGGGGGGGGCCCGGGCTCGGGGGCGACGCGCTCGGGAGCGGGGCGGTCCCCGGGGGGCCGCGGGTCGGAGTCGCGAGACGGAAAGGGAGAGAGCGTTTCGGTACCGGCGGTCGCGGACTGCGGCGGCTGCGTCGTCGGCGATGTCTGCGACGTCAGGACGTCCGTCTGGCGCGGTTTGCGGGGATCCTCCCATGTCGTCGTGCAGGTCGTGTGGCTGAAACGAGAGAGAAGGCGATGAGAAGGGGGCGGAGGGCGGAGGGCGGAGGCCCCCGAGGCCGCGGGAGCGCGGGGAGGGAGCGGCGCCGCGCCGGAAATAGCGCCGCCTGGCCGAGAGCCAGCTCTCGCCCTCGTCCCCGACCCGGCCGATTCCCAGTACACATATCGCACCATGCAAATGCGCAAACAATCGACACCATTGTTCCCTTCCGACGGGCGATTACTCAAAATCGAACGAGAAACGGAGTGACATCATCGCCCCGCGGAGGAAAACCGAAGCGCTCCCCGACGAGCGGCGACGGGGGCGCAGTCGGGGGCGCGGCCTCGGGCTCCGGTCGGTCGGCTCCGGCCGCGCGGACGCGGGAGCGGCGTCGCCGTGAGAACCGTCCGCGAAAAAAAAGTTTACACTAGACGCGCTAGATTGTGTAACGAAAATAAACTATCTGCGGATTTTCGCACTGCGCTTGCAAAAATATTACATAACATAATAAATAAAACAAAACGAGCGTCACGTCGCCGCCGAAAGAATGCGAGACGCGAAGAGCGTCCGGGAGACGCGGGACTCGCCCGAGAGGGAGACGGCGGACGGAGGAATTCCCGGTTCCGTCGGCCCGAGTCGAGCGATCGCGGAAGTCGACTCGGCGGCGTCGATCGGATCGGAAATAGCGACTTTATTTATGTCGGCGGGAGCTCCGGGAGTAAATTCGATCGCCGTCGACGACCGCGACGGACGACCGAGCGCGGGGCGTTCGGCCCCCGGCTCGGGACGGGGCTGCGCCTCCCTCGCGGGCGCCGCGGCCGAGTGCGAATCTTCCATTCACAAAAAGCGATACGGCCAACGGAAATAGAACGACGCGCGTTTGTTTACTATCCGAGTCGGTTATCTAATGTCTTCGTTATTATTAAACAATCCGTATCGCCATTACTCATCCGGAACAAAGATCGAGCGGCCGCGCTCCCGTCTCTTCCCGTCCCTCGAGCGAATCTTATCTGCCGCGCGTCACACGCGGTGACGGCGCGATCAGCTGTCTCTTATCTGGACATCGATACGATGCCTTCCTTATCTGCCAAACGTCAAACTCTACCGATTCTATTTTGCGCGGATCTTCCTTCGACTGCCCGATGGAACGCGGCGAACCGAGGACGCTGAACGATCTCAATCGAATATGTGACTGTACGCGAATGGTCCTAAGCTGCAACTTGTGCGCGATTGCGGGGAATCCCGATACGTCAAGCGAAAACTTGCTATGCGTACACTTGAAAAGCGTTAAATGTGCAATATTGCACAACAATGCGAATTTGTCATATTCAAGTTTCAAGTCTCTACCGACGCCGATAATAAAACGCGAACGATGAATCGCCAACATCATCTTTCGAGCGACGCCGTCGCGGGAGACGGACGTCCCGCATCGTCGCAGATCGATGGGGGAGTTGAATATTTTTAAAATTCAGAAGCGTCCAATAGTTCCGAGGAAGAGTTCGATTCTCGGAATCTCGAATTAGCGGGAGTTCTACTTTTAACGCTTTTCTTCCGAATCCCACGACGTTCCGCCAATTAAAATTAAATTCATCCCACGAATCTATAAAATTTTCTACGGAAATGAGTCACGCGCCCGTTCCGATGCGGATTTACCGCTACATCGATGAACATATTCTGGAGACTCGTCGCTTCTGGTCTCTCCGCGACTCGCGCGATTCGACTCGACCGGAAGGCGCCGATCGAACGCGCGAGTTAATTTTGGAAGTGTCGTGTGCGACCCAATTTCGTTATATAAAATTTCTATTTACGCATTGTCTTTCGGATCTGTCTATCGCGCCGAAAGGCGATAAGATAAAGCGAGAATCGCGAATCGCCGCTGCGATCGCAGCGTTCTCGAGAAATCTCATTCGGGCGGACAAAACTGGACGTTCGGACTCGTTTCGCCTCTCCCGTTGCAATTTTATCGATCTGAACTCGTACTCGTCGTTCGATCGGGATCGCAAGTCGAATTAAATTCGTATTGAAATCGAACGCATACATTATAGAAGCGCCGCGCGCATGCGGTGCGCCGCTTCTATTGTGTGCGCTCTAATTAACGAGCCTATTTTATTATATATTACACAACGCATCATTCAGATTTTTGATAGATGGATAAAATAATGCATAAAATCAGCATTATTAAGACGTTCCGCGTTTTACGCATTCGAAAGGTGAATTAAGCGAATCTTGTTTTATAATTTTACGAATACATCCTCTCTCGAGTCTCGGCGTTTGAAGCGAGCCGACGGAGATCTCGCAGGAGAGTTCGACGCCGCACCTCTTCGCAATGGCGAGCTAATAATAGAGAGCAATCGAGACGAGACGCTCCGACGTTCGTCAATCATAATCGGGAATGGACATCTGTCTCAGGTAACGGCGAAGGATGCCAAAATAATGTAAATGTCACGGTGGAAGATATACGAGTCGCTGGGACATTTTTTTTGCTTCGCGGGCGACTAGAAGAAATACGCATCGAGATAAGAAAACAATGAAGATAAGTTGCAAATGCGAGCAACGCTGCGAGAAGACAAACGGCAGCGGTAGTCTGTCGATTGCAACACTCGGTCTCCGCGATAAGAACGTCGCGCGACTGGACAGAAGGGCTTGCGAAATATCATCGCGAGGCGGAGCGCCGGGAGCGCAGGGAGAGCAGGGAGAGCAGGGAGAGCAGGGAGAGCAGGGAGAGCAGGGAGCGCAGGAGAGGCGAGAGAGCGTTGCACGGCATGCGCTATTACGCAGCGAGGCTTTCAAAAGCGACCGGTCTCGGCTGTTGCGCTTATAAAATCGTGGCAAACGAACGTCTTTGTAATGTTTGTATCGTAAATACGGCACACGGCAGTGTTGCCGATCGAGGTCGGCCGCCGGAGGAGGAAGTGATCGGCGATCGGCGACCGGCCGTCCTTGCGACGCGGAAGCGGACCGCGGAGCCGCGGGCTCGGGCCGCGCTCCCGGCCGGGGGGCTCCCGCGGCGCTCCGCCCACCGCTTTCGCAGCGGGCTAATTGCGGACTTTCCGTATTTATTTTTCGCCGCGGAGAGCAGTCAAAACATTGCCGAGTCTCCGCGGAGATCGTCGGCGATCGAAGGGGAAGGCGGAGTAAAAATAACGAGGCGCACGGATGAATGAATCGCATCCTTCGGGTTCGGGCGGCGCGGAAGCGAAGGAGTGCGGGAGCGACCAGAAATAGAATGTGGGCCGGCGACCTTGTTTCCGTTATTTGCGGTGGCGGCGCCGCGGCGCCCGATCGAAATACCGCGAGAGCGACGGACTCCTCCGAGGCGCCGCCCCGCGAGGCGCCGCCCCGTCCGGGGGGGGGGCGGGGGGTCCGGAGACCGGAGTCTCGTCGCGGGCGGCGCGACCGGTTTTAGACTGCTTTTTCTACAAAAATTGTGCGTCTGTCGCGCGGCGGCGGCGGACGCGGAGAGCGCGACTATTTTTAGCCCCGGGCCGCTTCGCACCCTCGAGTGCGTCCACCTCGGCGTCGGAGCGACGGGCGGCGGACGGACGGGCGGACGGACCGAGGCGGCGGCGACCTTCGGAGTTCGAGGCCGTCGGCGGCCCGTCGGCCGCGCTCGGACGCGCGTCTCGAGACGGAGCGCGCCGGAGGAAGGTCGGGAAGGAGCGGGAAGAGAGCGGGCGCGTCGTTGCCGAGTCGCCGCCGGAGGAGAGGAGGGGGGCGGGGCGGATCTCTCGACGGATCCGTCGGAGGCGACGCGAACGCCACCTGCGATGCGAGATTTTCCCTTTCGAAGCGTCGACAGGTGGGGGGAGAGGGGAGCCGGGAGCAACAGGTGGAGCGCTCACTTGAGGAAGTAGACCTGCCCCTCGGGAGTCTGCGCCTGCTCCCAGCCGAAGGGCAGCGGGCCGGGGTCGTCGGCGGCGCCGGCCACGTCGTAGGAGCGCTGCTTGGCGTGCCGGCGGGCCCCGGGCGCCGGCGCGGGCGCCGGGGCGGGGGCGGAGGCCGCCGCGTACGTCTGCTGGAGGGAGGCCGGCGAGCTGTGGGCGCGCGAGTGCGCCGCGCCGCCGCCCGCCGAGCCGAAGGCGGAGTCGGCCGAGTTCTCGCGCGAGTGCGACACCGACGGCGACTTGGAGCCGGTCGACGGCGGGTTGAAGAAAGACTTGGGCAGCTGCCGCATGCGCAGCGGCACCTGCAGCGGCCTCTTCGAGTCCGGCTTCAGCACGCTGTCGAACAGCGCCTGCAGCTCGGAGGCCGAGTCCTGGTCCACGCGCAGCACGAGGCCGGGATTCTTCCCCTCGGCCTCGGCCATGACGACCGCTCCGTCCGGCGGCGCAGCCACACTGCCCGAGCGGCGCCCGCCGCGCCCCCCTCCCCCGCGCTCCGCCGGGCGGGCGCTTCTCAAACTTTCGCCGACGCGCGACGGAGAGATGCGTCACGCTCGCGCTTTCGGCCGTCGGACGATCCCGTCGGATCGCCTCCGCGCTCGGCCGCGCGACTTCCCGCGTCTCAGCCGCGCCCGCCTTCGAAACGCAGAATCGCACCGATCGAACGTCGATCAAATTTTAACGCGCAGTTGACGTCCCGCGAACGCCGACTAAATTTAAAATCGTACGTCACCGCCTCGAACTCGGCGGGGGAAACCCCGACAACCTTCGATCGTTGACCCGAACGAAATTATCAGCGCGTTTGATCCGCACTCTAGAAACGATATCGAGATCGATCTGTATTATCCGATTCGAAATGACACAATGTCGGACGAATATAAATCTTCGACTGAGACGTAAATCTTAGTACACAGTACGGAAACACGACTCTAATTTTTGTTTCAGTCATTATTTATGCAACGCAAATCAGGAAGGATACAGTCTATCGAGCTTTCAGATCAAACGCATTAAATTAAAATCTACGAAGTTACATTTTTGACTATAGGTAGTTAATGTTCGGTGGTAATGTTACCTTCAATATCGAGCGAATGAGGAGATGAATGCATGATACAGACGAGATGGATGTAACCCCTTCCTGTGAACGGATATTGAAGAGGCCCATAGTTCTTCAGTGGACTGTTTGTGGCTGCACTATCATGCAGATTATTAAATAAACGTTGTCTATATAGCTCAAGTTAGTGGACTTTATTAACCCTTTGCGCTCCGTTGTCCGCTCTCAGGGTACATCGTAACTCTAGCATATCTCAATTCTCTACTGTGCCTATGTTAGAAGCAAGCTTGAATATGCGTCTCAAATCTGGAGCCCCAGGTATCAAAAATATGTGGATCGAATTGAAAGAGTTCAAATGAAGTTTATAAAATTCCTATGCTACAAAATGGGGAAAGCGTATAATTCGTCAGAATATGAGCGTATCTGCTCAGATCAACACTTAGTAGCCCTTAATAAGCGCCGTACAATAGCAGACATTATATACTTACTCAAAATTACAAACGGCATAATTGACTGTCCTGAACTGCTGAGTAGTATTAACTTCAATATACCTAGTAGATCTATGAGATTTTACCAACCAATCGCGGTTCCGTTGGCCTCTACCAACTATAGAAAGAATGCCTTCTTGAGTAGAGCCATAATAAACCTTAATGATGTGCTAAGGGATCTTGAGTTGGATATTTTCAATTGTAATCTAATCGATGTCAAACGTCAGCTAATCAATCTTTTAATTGATGAATAAAGTAAATCAGTAGTAATAACAGCAATAATAAAAATAATAAAAAAATAAAAAAATAAAAAAAAAAAAAAATAATAAAAAAAAAAAATAATAAAAACGAAATAACTACAAGGTTACGAACTTTTAAATTTTAAATTTGAGTACATGTTATAATTTTACCTTTAATTTTAACTAATTCTATATGTGAAATCCTATTATTGGCTTGTAATATTTCTAATCTACAGCTAATTATATATGTAAAGCTGTTGGGTTTCCACAAATAAATAAATAAATAAATATCAGTCGGTTGTCCCCTCTGATGAGACATTACAGTTTATCAGTGATTACGGAGAATCAACTTATTCCAGCATAACTTTTTGAAAAATAAATGCTTTCCTAAATTGTTCTGTTGAAATGGTATAAGAAATCAAATCAATTTCAGCGAGTATTACGTCAGAAGAGAACGTGAGAAGTGCGCGTGGAAAGACAAGAAAATTGACACACTACTAAGTACCTACCACAATACAGAAATGCAATCTACCCTCAGAACATCAAGTGGTGGAAATGCTGTATCAGTCGATAAGTCTAAAATGGTTTAAGATTATATACCAAATATGGGTGCTGTGGATCGTGCAGATCAATACGCTCCAATGTATAGTTCACTGCAAAAATCATTGAAGTTTTTTTTTTAATATATATGTCTCAATGTCTACAAATTCATAAAAGTCCAATATCATTATAATTCCTTATTTGGTTTCAAAACTATGCTTTTTTATTTGCTTGTTCGCCACTTATCATCATTCAAATCCACTTATTTGTCAAGATCACAGCATCGTGTATAAAAGCTTGTTTCTCTTAAAATTCAACAAGCAAGTCTTACAATATTGTGTCTTACCTCTTTGAGCGGTTAAGTACAACATCGTCACGGAAGACTGCCGTTTTATTTACTTACAATATCAAAACAACAAAATGAGAAAGATTTAACTTTGCAGGAATTATTACGCAAATAATATCGCTGCCTCCCGTATTGTAACTCCCGACGCGACAACGGCTCCTCCCGGATCAGCATCGAAGATCATAATTGTTTTACTCGAACGAATCATTAAATCCGCGCGATCTTCATTATAAATACGGCGATAAGATATCGCCGTTGATAAACGACAATATTGATTCATGAGACGGCCATAATTGAAAACATCGCTCGTTTTGAATAACATTGCGATCGTCGAAGAAGCTCGATGAAAATTTTTTGCCCGCGAAAAGTGTGCAGTCTTCGATCGCCAATCTGAAACGATATTTAATACAAATTCAAATGTTGAAAGCTTATCGTCAACAAATTCTCAAGGCGTACGCGTCGAGATATGATATAAATCGTAATAACAACGATGAATCACAGATATATTAGTAGCGATGATAAGTGGCTCAGAATCAGGATGAATAATTAGATTATGCCGAAAGAAGATAGCGGCCAATGACGACGATGCGAATACGCGCCGATAAGCTTTACGACAGCATCGCCTAATTTTTTTTTTCCGAGCGAATGGAGATAAAATGAATTCGAAGCGCTCGTTTTGATGTCGTAGCTGCGGCGATGTTTGATTTGAATCGTTCCTCTTCGATGAAAATCTGCGCCGCTCGCTTCGGTCTGCGAAAAGTTTAATATTCGCTGATGTTTTAAATTAAATTTTGAAAGAAAAAGATTTCTTGAGGAAAATATATTATGAATTTATTAACTATTTGAATGCTTCTGCGAGCGATGCTCGCTTTTGGCGTATTTTAATGTCGTCAATTGTTAATTTAATTATGCGTCGCTTTTAACCAAACCCGCAAAACCGTTGTTTGTGAATATTGCAGTTTAATACATCGTCTTTAATAAATGGCAATTTTATCGGTTTGATTGCTTTTTATTATGTGCATTTCGTACTATATCCGTATCGACACGCACATATTATAATTTATTTTTTATTTCATCGACGCTCGGATTCGCCAATTTTCATGCGATCCATTTTATTGGAAATTAATTTTCTAGCATTGCAACATTCATTCGACGAAAACGACCAATGGGACGTTTGAATTTCTAATTTACAAAGGTCATTTTAATACGCGTGCTATTTTCGGATTTTCAAACATCAAATTTGAAATTTGAAATAAAACGAAAGAAGAATTAAAAAAATGAATAGCGAAGTGGAAATAAATGTTGATTTTAATTGGCCCGAATGACATTCGAAGAGACCGTCGACGCCATCTCTAATCACTGTTACGAAATTGGAAATACCTTTTTCTCGTTATTCGAACCTTAAAATGTCATCGATGGCGCAGTTGACGACTCGACATATGAAACACTAATAATTGAAAAATATCCAAGACATATCCGTCATTAATTCTGGTGGAGAATGCATCTTCAGTAAGGGATGCATTTATTAAGGTTAACTCATATTTTTAACCTCCGGCCATGAACGCGCGCTTACACCGCATATCTACTGTCTTACAGATTAATACATCTCCGGACAGCAAAAATCGATGAGCACAATTATGTCAACATTTATAACCAATTTTAAAAATTATTTCAGAACTATTACATTCAATTATTTAACCTTTATTCCGCCACGCAATCCTCATATATTTTTATTATTTATTATATTAAGCTTTACTATGCTGTTTAGTTACATTGTATCGTGTTCGCAACCCATTTAGATCTGGTATCTAATTCTTGGAACATTCATATGAAGTCCTTCCGTGACGCGAACCTCTGCGCATCAATTCGAACGCTACTCGACTTTCCCGTATGTAATCCAAAAGTGTAGTAAATACTTTTTATTAATATTTATATATACTGATTTAATAAAATTATCATCTTTAACCTTTGCACTCCGAATCATCCTGGACATTACCTACCAACTAATTGGCGCCACTTTATCGTAGAAACATGCATTTACAAACCCTCATATTACACAGTATAGTTTTGAAACCAAGTAAAGTAGTATAATGATATTGGACTTGTATGAATTTATAGACATCAATAAATATATATTTGCAAAAAAATCAATCTTTTATTTTTTACAATTTTGTACATGTCATTTCTGATAATAATAAGTAGTTAGACGCCTTTTTTCTTCTGAGATACGGTAAATTATGTAAGAGTTGATAATACACATTTCCAACCCCCAAAAATTACCTTACTCGATCATTTCAATGATTTTCGCAGTAAACAATACGTCGAAGCGCATTGATCCGCACGCATTTTAACGCAAAGGGTTAAAAGGGAGAAGAAAACATAAAAGTATACTTATTTAGATATTTAATAAATCCATTGTATGAGAATATATATTTATATGGATAATATGATGTATTAACCGTTTTATTGCCATAAGCATCTATAGATGTAGCAATAAATCCGTTCTACACTGTTAGATCTGCTACTATCAGCTGAACCTAAAAGTAAAATAGACGAAGAACGCATAAGAGAAGAAGTTGATACCGTCATGTTTAAAAAAATTATTACGATCTCGCGTATATTAAATTACAATATTTTTCAGAACTATTACTGCGAAACTTATATAGCTGCAGCAGGGCAAATTGATTTGAATGTTGCGAAAAATGAATCTTCAAGAGGCAGTCGGTCAGAAAAAGAAGGAGAATCATCTATAGTCAATATTAAGAGAAACATTTTATTATTAAGGGTCATCCAAGTGAAACGCTTATATATCAGCACTGTATAATATTTACACGTGACTTTTTAGGAAAACTATGCGTTTACACTATTTTTGAACATCGAATGAGAGATTTTATTTAGAGATGAAGCTCATTTCACAAATGATTGAGGATTCGTCAAAAAGCAAAATTATCGTATCTGAGGTGATGAAAAATGGTGTTTGAAATATGAACTGTGAACGCTGAGTGATGCCAATCAATGTTGAGTGACTTTTATGACTACAATTGAATTATATTGATGTGTCTAATATTTCGGACCTCGGAAAATTTCAGACCTCTCCGAGACGAGACCTCAGGCTCTAATGTCACGATGTTAGAGTCTCTAAACACAAGCTAGTAATTGTCGGTAAGTGTAGCCAGTTCTCGGCGGCGATCCAGGAGCATGGAATCCTCGGTAGTGGATCAATGCTCTTCGGGGATGCTGCCATCTTGTACAGTGGTGAAGAGACCACTCAGGCATCGGGCGTGGGTTTAGTCTGGACAAGAGGACCCTGTCATCCATTTTAAATTTAAACCCCATTAACGACAGGGTATATACGCTGCGCATAAGAGGCAGAGGACGTAACTTATCTTTGTTGCGTGTGTATCTTTCTATGAAGAACTCATAGTCTCCATGATTGCTACATCCGTTTCAATAATTGTCAGCGGCACCACTTTTGAACATAAAAATCCATAAATACACGTAGTTGTCTGCCGATAGAGTCACCCGAAATTAGATTAACCACGTTTCGGTTGATAAAAGACACAGAGGTGCTGTGGCGGACTTCATAACGATGTGCGAGACGGATTGCGATTCCGACCGTTGTCTTATAAGAGCAAAATATGTCTTTGGAGCAAGCTTCAGTAATTTGAAAGACTCAAAAAATGGCTCGTTGACATTCTGCAGGATTGTGAAGTACGTATGAAATTCGAAAAATATTTAGACCTTTCCGGGACGAGACCTTGGGCTCTGAAGCCATGTCTTCATTGGGCAGGTCATGTGACGCGGATGTCGACACACCGAGTCCCACGAGCGGTCTTAGATTTTGAATCGGCTATAAGCGCCATCAAAAATAAAGTAAATAAGACGTCTCACATATATTTTTGTGAATGAAACTTCTAAACGCATTTTAAAACGATCTAACAAGTTTCGCTTTAGTAATTCAGGTAATATGCGCTTTAAGGGTCAATATATTTTAAATTGGAAATAAATACAATTTCTAATGGATTTGCACTCTTCTTTTCATAATAAAGGACGGTTATCAACCCTAATTGCCCCGGGCTTCAAAATTTCTCTGAATGACCTTGCTCTCATATTTCACGCCAAATGTGATACACAATGCGTCTGTATATATTTTTGCATATGCGCTTTTGAAATGTTTATAAAATGTGGCAACTTGCAGATTTTTTGTGTTAATGGCTTAGAACCGGATAAATAACAATAACACAATAAATTTTAGTCAATAAAATATAAAAAATAGAATTTGAGTACAGATTGTGGACAAATTAAATAATGAGGCTGATAATAGCGACTGATATTGCGAATATCTCTTAAACACAATGATATTTTTGCAATTCATAGATTATTTCTTATCTAATTTTTTTATTCGAATATGCTTATCCTAGCTTAACCATGTTTGAAAGACAACAGGAAACCGTGAAATTAAAATGTTACAGCCCTGAGATTATCCTCCAGATTGTGAATATGGAGCGATAAGAAGTCATCATGGAATATTAAAGTGTTTATTTTTTTTTTGTAATTGATGAAGATTTGTTATAGTTGGATTTTTATTGGATGAGATTTTAGATGTGCGTATTTATGCAAGGGGGTAGTTGAGGTTGCGTATAAATGGCGAGGCGAGTAGTCGGGTGCGTGTAAGCGCGCGAGGGAGCAGTAAACTAAAAAAGATCGTTAAAATAATGGTTGCGTGTGTGTGCGCGGCGGGAGTGTGCGTGAGGCGCCATGGCCGCGCTGCAGCGCTGCTGCCGAATCTGCGCCGCTGAACACGACACCGGCGTCATGATCTTCGGTTCTCAAGGACACGAGAGGATGCTTCGGGACAGCATCCACAAGTATCTCCACGTCGAGGTGAGCAGCCGTCTCCCGGCCGGCCGACAGTTTTCTCATACCGAGGAGATCATTTCCACCGGAAACGGAAGTGCGCTTTTCACGCCTCCGCCGCGACCTCTTCGAGGCGTTCCCTTCGCTGCCGTTCACAACATAACCTCGCTTCGTTTGTTGACAGTCGCCAAACGTCAGTGGCCGCGACGCTCACCACGTCACGCACACGCTCAGCGACTCTCAACAATTTTCATCGAGTAGTCGTAATATCATTTATAGCACCATATTGAATTGTATTCAATTCATCGTGCATTGGCAATGGTCGTCATTTAAAACCTTAAAACCCTTATTTAAGTAATAATATCAAAGATTTTTTTTATTTAAAAAAATATGTATGCCGCCTAAAATATATTTAAAGGAAATTTTTCGTCCACAAAAAAAAACATAAAACGTGAAAATCGTCAGTATTCCACTGGGCTGAATTGTAGATAAAAATAAAATACTTATACTTATAAATTTAATATATAAAAAACAAAAGAAAAGCAGAAAAAATTCATTCATAATTCAAAATTTTGTCAGCCATATTGAATTAATGTTCATTTTAATAACACATTTTTTATTTATTTATTATGTTTTAATTTATATTAAACGCATCCTGATATACCATAATTTCAGTGACAGCCTATTTACGCATGACACATCGCTTCGTCATCTTATAATATGTATTGATTACTTGTAGAATTCCAATATTCTAGCTGTCATCTTTGAAATATATGATGGCATTAATAAGTAATTTTATTAAAGACTATATCGGAAATTAAGAGCTATTCAAAGGCACTTTGAAGATGAAATTAAATTTAAAAACATTTAAATAGCGTGTGTATAAAATATTAGTAGATTTTAAAACGTAAATAATATACGAATCGAAAATTAGAGCTGTGAACCATCAATCGGACAAAATTAATTATACACGAGAACGCAAGTCTGCTAAAAGATATTTTTAGTTTTACTCCATCTCCTCTGAGTTGCCGCCTTTTAAGATCTAAATAAAAACATCGTTGATGTGCGGTACCGGTTTAGACTGTCGAATCTGCAGCCGACTGAATTGTAGACGTTCGACGGCGTAATATTTCTTATAGCGTAAAATGACTTTTATAAATGATTATTTAATGACCGCTCAATAGGCTGTCTTTTTTTTACAGATATCCCTAGAAGATAGATTACCGAAAATGGTGTGCATAAAATGTTGCACGCAAATAGACTCTATTAGAATTTTCGCTGAGATGGCATGCGAAACTCAAATTTCATTCCGTAAGCAGTTGGAAACGCTGGATCATGTGATGAAGCTCGAAGATACTAATATTACCGCCAAGGTATCTTTATACAACGCCGACAGGGAACACGACGCGAGCGAAAACGATTACAAGGATGATAATTCGTCTTACGATGACGAACCGCACGTGACGGAGATGGAGGTTCGGCTCGATCCCATGATGTTCTTGGATTCGCACACGGACGACAGTCAAACGAGCGACTGGAAAATGTTTCGATAGCGATATGATTACGATTACTCCCGAAGAAGAATGCGCAACATTGACTAAAATCGGAAATCAAAATCAATCGCTCACGATTGAGTTGGTCCGCTTGTCCGAAAGATCTGGCAAACCGGACTATGAAAAAAAAGGGAGGGCTCTGCCGGATTTGAAACCGATACGACCCACTAAAAGATTTATGCCGACTGATGTTATTCGACCGTACGTGTGCACGTTTTGCCCGAGGAGCTTTTTTTCTAGCATAGCGTTGCAAAATCACTCTTGGCTGCATTTGAACAAAGAGATCACCGAAAATTTTACCGAAGGGAAACTCACTTGTCCCATTTGTCGAAAAGATATATCCACAAAGGGAAATCTCAAAGTTCACATGGAAACGCATCGACCCAAAGGAAAATATAACTGCGATATATGCGGAAGAGTGTAAGTTTTATATTTGTGTTCTCTCATTTGATTTTATGGAATAACATTTTTATATGTGTAATTTGAATTGTTTGAAGGTTTAAAACTCAATCGAATTTGTACCGTCATAAGGAATATCACGGCGGGGAAGTCTATACGTGTGCAGTTTGCGGACGAGTATATCCAACAAATAGCACTTTACGAGCCCACAGCGTTACACATAGCGATGCCAGACCTCATAATTGTCCCTTATGCAAAAAAACTTTTAAACGCAATCAAGATCTGAAGGTAATTCAAATCAGAAAATTTATAAAAGTATATTTATTTTCAGCAAATAAGCTCAATCCTCCGCTCACCAGCTCTTCCGTGTCACCGAATTCATTCATGAAGGCATGGAGTTGAAAATGGGTACGGATATCGTCTTTCTAGACGTCGCCAAAGCTTTCAATAAGGTCTGGCATGAAGGACTGCTATTCAAGATCCTCTCCACCGGATTCCGCAACTCCACTATCCGCATGATTGATAGCTACCTCGCCGAACATTTCTTTCGCGGCAAAATTGTATATTTCCTTTCAAATCTTCGTTCCATATCCCCAGGTGTCCCCCAAGGATCCATTCTCGCTCTTATATTATTTTCCATGTATTCCCAAATCTGATCATCCTTCTGACTCGATTGCTATTTACGCGGATGACACCGCCATAATGTCGCAGTCAACCGACTAGACTTGCTAAGCGTCTAGAACTCTAAGTGGAGAATTACGGTAAATGCCAAAAAGAATGCGGCGGTGCTGTTCGTCATGGGATTATCGAAGAAAAAAAATCCCTCTATATTCCTCTAACAACGAGATTCAATGTAGTAATGTTATAAAAATTCCCATTATTACAACTTTACTACAACTCGACTCTGTGTAGTAAATACATCATAGTAAAGAAAAAGTTAAGAGCAAAATTTCCATCGGGAACAAATTGCTCTTATACAAATCCTCTGGAGTCTGGAATAGACGACTGTTATTTGTCGTTTGAATACATTGAAGTATTTATTTCTGGCGTTCTTGACGTTTGTCTTTAATTGAAAGTATTTTTATTTCAGTTTCATATCAATCAACACACGGGAGCAAGACCTTATCGATGTCCCTACTGTCCCAAGGCATTTGCGAGTTCCGGCAATTGTTTTTCACATAGAAAGAGAATGCATCCGATGGAAGTGGAAAGAGACAGAGAGAAATCTGCTCATCTCAATTCACTGTAATAAATACGAATAAAGACTATAATGACAGCCGAGTCAGGAGAAATTGTGCAATACGCTATTTAAATTTACGATATTTTATGATATGACTGGATATATAAATGTATAATATATTTTAGCTATTCGTATAGATCGTGCTGTCCATTCAAATGGTAGTTTTCAATAGTCGAGATTGCCACTATGCATCTTTAATTAAATTTGGCCAGATTTAATTAGAATTATGAGTGATTTTTACAGCTCTTATAAACTGAAACCTTTATGACTGATTTTTATTTCAAACGATAGGATTTAAGATAAAACTATGGTTTTGTAAAATCTTGACTGCGAATCAAACTATTTATTTTTACACTAGTAAATAATACATGTTTAATTAGATTACACGTACGTAGTAAGGTCCTAAAAATGATTTAAATCTATGTGCTGAGGGTTGATTATGGTGTCGTTTCCGCCGAAGTTCAGCCGAAATTTTAAGAGGAATATTTTGATGTGGCAATAAGATTTTTAGTAATTATTATGCATTTATTTTTTTGCATCTCCCCGTATTAAAAATGTTTGGACCTTACTACGTATATTCCTTGAAAATACTTTTGTGTTTTTCACGTTTTTTTGTTGTTGTTGAGTAATGTTTAACATTGGTGAACATTTAGGAAAGCTATTGAATATTATATCGGTACAATGTATCTAAAATTAATATTGTGTATATGTAGATTCATGCTTTTCAAAAGATTTTAGCTTCCCACTGGGACTTAGAAATTATAATATACACACATGAATAGTAAAGCAATAAAAATCAATCAAAATGTAAGATAGACTAATATACATGCTGGTTCATGAAGGGTTATCTAATATTTATATATACAGAGTAACATTGAAATATTTTTGTGACTTGGTATTCGCATAAATGCTTTTTTTTAAATTCTCAAATGAAGACATAAAAGGAAAATTTATGTTATTTTTATAAGTATTTAAATTAAATTTAGATCTAGGGACTATTTTTCCACTGGCTCCAATCTTCTGCCAGACTTCTACTATCATATTCTAGTTGCATTGCACATAGCATTGTCATATTTGCGAGACCCTTTAGATTTTAGATTAGTCTCGCAGACTACAAACTCGGAATGCATTCGACGTGTTCCTGAACCTTTCCCACACTACATTAGTGACTCAGGTGTACTCATTGCGTGTGCACATCAATCGTCGTCATGTAATATATAATGACAATGTAACTCGCCAACGAATCACATAGTTAAAGACGCACAGGTGCGTCTACCGATAAAAGCACATATACGTAACCCTGATAGGAATCTATCAATGAAGGATACCCAAATGGGTTCCCATTCAGTAGTATTTAGACCGCCCTTATCTCCGGCATCTAAATATATTGTGTTTATTGCGATAAAAATTCTGTTCGGGAAAATTCCTTTTTGTAAAAAATTTGAAATAATTTTACATTCTACTCCATTTATGTCTTCAATTATAATGTTTCCTATAGTGTTTTTTTTGTAAAAAGAAGAACTCCCCATGATATCTATTTTTGTGATAATTTAATATCTTTTTTTTAATTAACGTATGTCAAATACACACAGCTATTGTAATATATCTATACCAATTGTATCTTATCTATTATGCTTTAAATAATCTTATGTATAAACGTTAGTAATTACACACTGGTAAATTATTGAAAAAGGTGTAAGTCATACGAATATTAATCTCATGTACCCGAAAAATAGGAATAGATTTTGATATCTATTTATACAAAATTAACAAATCAAAATATTGTACGCGGCTTTCATTTTCGTCATGAAAAATTACATTCCACATGAAAATAATCGAGTCACGTAAACGTTAAAGACTATAGAAAGGTTCATGCAATCTAATTGTTAAATGATATTGAGCGATTCATTTTGATCCATTAATAATTTTGATAAGACAATCTATTTCGCGTATCGCGTATTTTTTTGAATTCTGGCAGCTGTTTTCATCAATCACTGGTTATTTCACAATTAACGGGTACAGCAGGGAAATTTCCTTATTTGAAATGCTCGTATGTATGTAGGTTTAGTAACACGCATTCACCTTAAAGGCGTCAATCAAATAACCGTTGTTTCAGGACGCACGTTTCAAATAAGGTAGTTTCCCTGCCGCACCGTGTATATTAATATTTCATGAATGATCTGGCATTACTGTTCGAAATCTCTCAATTTTTCTGCGCTGTTGATTTTAATCTTATCTTGGAATCATATTTTTTATGTAGTATTGTTTGTTTTTTTCACTTATTGTGTGTACATATGTATTTTTCAATATTGTCATTGTTCATTATGTTATTTAAGGGAGGGCAATCCCAAAATTTCAAATTTGAAAATGCAGTTTCAAGATATGCTCGTTTAAAGTTTTAATACGTTAACACTCACATCAATTTTATTGACTTACCGATCAATCAACGATTCCAAGCGCATATAATAGATCTTCAGCTTCCTCAAAAAGCTGATTATCTTCAAGTGGCCGTTGTTGTCGGGCTATACAAGCTGCTTTTGTCTCGGAAAAACTCTTACGGTTCTGCCTCACTATCAGCATTTCATCAGTATTTTCAGCAAAGACTTTACAATATGTGCCAATAATTATATTTAATGTATTCTTCATCTTCAAGATGAAGTTGTAGCCTTCGTTAAATATCCCAGCAGCAATGTACGTTGATATTTCAATGATTCTTACACCCATCTTTGAAGTAATTCATGCCTGGACTAATCTTTATAAATTGGTAGAAGACGCTGTTTTATCTCATTGCCAAGAAATGGAGGCAAGTCTTCAGGCTTTGGATTTTTTTTTCGAAGGAGGGGAATCTTCAGAATTCACCACCATTCTGGTGACAGTGTGAGATTTTTAGTCACCCCTCCTCTTCAGCTGCCACCCGGCTACAAATTACGTATTGCACAAGAGTGGCAGCGATGTGTCCCTCTCGGGCTCTCCTTTTGTCCCTGTCCGTCGGTCAGGTCGAAATCAAATCAGCATTTGAGAATGTTTCCACTTGCCTTCTTCTCCTCATTCGTTCAGCGTCTTCTTTTTGCTGCATAACGCACTTGATATGCCTACTCCACGCATTCCATGCCCTGGCATCCTTGGGCATTGAAGGGATCATATTGTTCGGCGAGAGGGGATCCCAGTTCATCTCGGAGATTGTCCCTTTCAATATGTATCATCATTATTTTCATCGCAGTGATGGCACTCCGGGCCTGTTTCTTTGCCTATTCTCTTCAAGTAGCTCCCGAAGCATCCATGCCCGGTGAGGACCTGAGTTAGGTGGCAGTCCATGCTTCCAAGTCTGGAATTAATTTGTGTGTCCACCGTCCCTTTGTTGAACATCGAGACCACATCGCCATAGTGGTTTCTTTAATCACCTGTTTCGTTTGCCCTTCTTTCAGTGCCTTTCTCTCAAAGGCGAGTAGATCGATTGGCAGTATGGCAGTTAGTAACAGTACTGCATCTTCCGATACTGTGCGATATGCAGCAGCCACTCTGATCACGCTTTTCCTTTGGATTCACACCATGTTAAGCCTAGCCTTTTCTATTGGTTTTTGAGTCTCCAATGTTCGCCGTCTTTGATGCCGCCTTCTCCATGTGTGTTACAAAACAAAGTTTCTTATCAATTTCCACCCCCAAGTATCGGATGGATTTAGAGAATTTATGTCACATCCCTCAATAGTCAGGAGTGGAAGCATAAGTTTCCTGGATCTTTAGAAGAAAAGTGCTTCCGTCTTCTGAACAGCGAGCTCAAGCCCACCTTTATTGAGCCATTTCATTGTCTCTCGCAGCGTGTCCTCGCAGATTGCACAGAAGGAAAATTAAACTATATAATTTTTATTTTACATTAGTTTTTCACGGAAAAACCTTGCATTATATTTGAGCCATTACATCATACGTCTGAATTGCATTTATAAACATTAGCTCACCTTCAGATATCAGTGTGAGATAAGCTTCAGTATAACTAGTCAAGAACAATTTGTTTAATAATATATCACATGTATTTATAAATATGCTTAGTATTTAAAACCATAGTCGTTATACTAATTCTCAAATGAATAATTAGTAGCGTGTGAATAATTTATAGCGATTTTAAATGTGCGGTCGTCGTAATTGAAACGCGAATAACATAAAATAATTTCATTCATGGCCATTTATATTTCAATTTAAGACTATAATTAAACGAGTACAAAATTACTAAAAGTTTAGAACTGTTATAATAATATGTAAACGACGTTAATATGATCCCATGAGTGCGCTGGTGTACTTTTATTAATGAATTCAATATTTACTTTGGCATATGCATTTTTTTTATACAATATTTACTAAAAATATATGTTCAATACAAAAAAAACGTATGTTGCGTACTTGATATTGTGCATTTAAGCGCCACGTAACAAGATTTGTAATATGCAAAATCTAACTCAGTTAAAGACATGTGATTATTCAATATTGGAAATAGATCTCTATATAATAAAATATTACTATATAATGTGTAGTCAGATATAGTGGGTGTATATAGTTTTATAAAATACATAGTAACGTTAGTAATCTTAATTAATAGGATATGAATAATATGTGTGCCATTTATGCAAGACTGTTAACTGCTAAACATAGCGAGTAGGTTTCATATTTATTTATTCATAGTTTTTATGTTTAACCTGTGATCTTTGGTATACCAAAACCCATTTTATAGTAATAGTTTTAAACCGATCAGCAATTCGATATACCAGTGATGGCCATCCTATTTTGCCATATCTTCGTGTGAAATGTTGAAGTCGTAATTTTATGAAATGTAGAAAAGTTAACGCTTATACTTTAAGAAATGATTTGATTGTAATTGTTTTGATCTCGACCATATCTGGTATATAATTGTACTGATGCATAGTTAAGTCTAAGATTGGCCTATAATAACATCATATATTTTTAGATAGTGTTTCTTAACTGCATAACTGTTGAATGTTGTAAAATAAAAATCAGTATTATGTGTTCGGACGGTCATTGTCACGGTAAATGTATAAATAAATAGATTGTATAAATTTTATAATGTTATTTTTAATACCCGCCTATTGTTATCGAGGTGATTCATTTTGCAGATATTTTTTTTAGGTATTTTACAGATATTTTAGACTTCAATCGCCAATACTTGCAAACGACATTGCAAAAATAGTTTAAAGACTAAATACGTTAAAAATTCTATCTAATTTTGTAATCATCATATGAATGTTGTTAAAGATTATTTAAAAAATTATGTAATAAATACTATAAATATAGATTATTTCTATCGTTGTGATTGATATAAAAAACTATCAAAGACTACTTATCATAAAAAGTGCTATGATTCATTTTGAAATGTATATAATTTTTGTAGTTATATTAATCAGTAGTTCCCGCTCCAGATACAGCATCCAGGCGGATACATAAAAATTGTCATTCACGGAACAGCATTTATCACAATAGAAAATATGATTTTTATCGAATAGTTAGCGCATATCTATTCTGTTAAAATAGCCTTTACATAATATAAGCGTTTATTTATCTGAATGATTTTGACATGCTTGCTCTAATTGGTTACATTTTATGTTTGCAAAATTACATTATCATTATTTTCATACATTTTATTGAAAATGTATTTTTAACTTGCAAATACGTTATTAAAAAAACTGTCATGTTGATAATGCTTTTTACGATTTCATGGTAAAAGATCAAAACATGTCAATATTCACTCCATTGATTTATTCAGTCACCTTGACATATTATTTGAAGACTACGACTTGGTATAACTTCATCTTGCAGATTTGAAAACACAATAATAAAAACAGTTCATTTTCATTTTTAAAATATAAATCTAACGAGTAGTTATCTAGCGAATAATTACATATTATGCAATACGTGTCCTTATTTATTAATTCAGGCGAGTGAACAATATGAAGCAAATTTTTGAAGATGTTTTTGTTTGTATATATTTTGTTATTTTTATGTATACCACAAATCGTGTATAATCATGACGATAATAATGGATATGATACTTTCGTTAATTGAAAAAAAATTATCGACTGCACTTTGACGGTCAATATTGTATCGTAGATAACCCAATGTTTTGTTAAATACTTTTCGAGACTAATTTACATTAGTGATTCATTGAGATTTGATTAATCAATTAATTTGTAATTAGAGTATTTTTTGTGTATAATATATAGTCTAAGGTTCGATACAAAAATTTGAGGATTGTTTGAATGAAGGTTCTTTTGGAATCCAAACAAGAAATGAACAGACAGTATAACGACTAATTTCATCCTATTGTATATTTTACATAACGTCGATAATACAACTAAACAAGCATAAATTATGAATATCAGCATTTAATAATGCAATCCATAACAGTCTCTCTAATTGGAAAGCAACTATGTATGACTATCTATGAGTTGACATTGTTTGCAAAAATGACTAAAGTACTGTCATATGAGAATTGTTTGACCTTCTAATATTTCAAGCGCAAACAACATAATTATACTGATAAAGACATTTTTTAAAACTTGTCAATAAGAAGAAAGATTAACGTAATTTATCTCAATGGTTTCTGCGAAAATTTCTTTCTATTGTGAATATATAATTTATAATCCCCGCATAGTGTGATTCGTATGTTCTACAATCTCGTTGTTGGCTCTCAAAATATTACATTATCACGTTATGTTAATAAGAAATTTATATTATTTATCCAAATTATATAATAATGAAAGGTCATATGCCAGACCCGAAAGATTGAAAAAGACATTACGACGACAAAAATTGTGTAAATTATAAATTTGCAAAATGATATTATAGTATTCGACCCCTCCTGGCGTAAAGAGGTCGGCTATCTTTGTTTTTGCCGCTTGAGGGTCGCCTTATTTGCATGCGAATCCGTGATTGAGATCATCTTAGCGCGATTCGCAGAAGATGGTCCCGACCAACGAGTCGGCTGCGATGAACGACGGAACACGTTTAAGATTTCATTCGTTCGATGATAGATCGATACAATCGGCACAACGTATTTATTAAGTTATCACATGGTTGGATAACCATTTGTGATGCGGTGATAGATGCTTCGTCGAAGCATCTTCTCTAACCCGAAGTTGGTCGTCTTCTCGATGATCCTCCCCCGTCGGAATCCAAATATAAAGAGAGACCCCAGAGGAGATATTCTTTCATCGGAGTCTGGTATCCAACGACTTGATGTCTTTCGTTGCGTTGCAAAATCCCGGCGTTTGCTTTGGTAGTCATTTGTTTTGATAATTCGCCGCTGATGTGATGACATCTCATGGGAGGTCGGGAGTGGCGTCATCATTTGAGTATCACCACTCCTTTGCAAAAATCTATTCTTTAATATGAAAAAATCAAAACTGACAAGTTTGCAATTTTTCCATTATTTCCTTCCGTGTTACAATATTTTATATGAATAATGATTTGTAAAATAAGCTCGAATTAACTAGTTTGAAGGTTTATCATATTTGGTTCGAGATAAAAACCATATTACTTTTCAGGGCCGTAACAAGGACATGACAAAGCAGGCGCCCGCCGCGGGCGCAACTGGGATTGGAGCACAAAACGCAGAATACCGAGTCCGTTTTTATAATATATATACTAAGTTGTCTAATCCATATTTTCTTCGTTATCGCTTAAACAATGTGTCGATCCAGCCGGTATAAGTCCGCAAAAAAATAAAGACAACAATATTTTAGACTGTATAAGTGTAGATTGTAAAATTTGAATAACCCATCAACCGTTTCATAATGAGAGTTTGTAATCGTTATGTAGACATATTCAGGTATGGCATCCGATCGCGAGACGCTCATTCATCATATCAGCGGTCCGAAAAGCGGACCTATTAGACATACAAACCCTGTGGCCGCTCCGTTCTCTTTTAGGACTTTTTACGATCACGGAAGCAGCGTAGCGTTTAGACACTTTCTATCATAGTATTTTTTTAAAATAGTAACCCCCATCATACGTTTTGTCTTTGTATATTATTTTAAAACAATAGTATTTAATATATTGCATTTATAATAGTATTAACCTGTTAAGCGCAACATACAGTGGGCGCGTACATTTTCGTTAGGACGTATATATACGTCCCGCCCACCTAGCGTGAATTCATATTATTACATTTTTTAACGATGCTTAAAATTTATTAAAAAAATTATGAAAAATATATTTTTTATTTATTTAGATACAAAAACATACAGAGAAGTTAACAAATACAAAACAATAAACAAAAGCACACAAAGAAAATGGAAACATAGAGTTTAATTAGTGAAATATATCCATACATATATTCCAAACTTAATTTCTGTGTGATATATTTTAGAACAATTGTTGACAGGTAATACAACCTCACAATCTAGACTCCAGTATGTAAAATCTTTCCCTTTTTTGTAATAAACTCGACATTTCCTAGCTTTAATTCCCTTTCATTTGTTCTTTGAAAATATCTTTCAACTAAGCGTGAGGGTTTAGGTGTAATGCTGTTTTTTGATGGCATAGGTTGAATTTTTACTATGTTGTCTGAACTGAGCATCAATACGTCTTTTTTGTCCTTCCATTTTAAAACCACAAGTTTGCCTTTGAATCTTACCTTATGCTACTAGTCACCATTTACCACCCCAATACAATAGCGAAGTACAACCAATTTGCTACCTTAAATCCATGTCAAGACATGCATCGACAACTCATATTCGTTAAAAAAAAAGTCCCGCCTGCTTTAGGACTCGACATGTATTTCGAGGACGTATATATACGTCCTAACCAATTTCGATGGCATTTACATTGGACGTATATATACGTCATGCCCACTTAATAGGTTCATTAACTTTAAAAAATGAATTGGATTTCCCCCGGGGGGGGGGGGAAGGGAAGTTAAAATGATTTTCCAAATCATTTTAGACGTTACAAATCTTTCATATGGTCATCAGGGTAATCCGATATGTCTATCGACTTTCGTATATTTACGCGATAATTCAATACTACGCGTTAAATACCATCTCAGTGTGTCATAAGTATTTTAACAACCGGCTCGTCGAGCCGTTTCGCATCTAAAGCATGATTTTTAAAATATCTCTAGAAATATGACGCTTATAAATGTTACAATGCATCAGTATATATTGAATTGAAAAATATAAGGATATTTATATTATACAAATTCTACATGCTATCAGGAAGATAAAGTAGATCATGATTTATTAGAACTGCAAACGCTTGATTCAATTAATCACAAAATTAGCCGCCTTCGAAGATGAATCATAGTTGAGATGTCATTTCATTGGAATCGTCAAAGCATTGATAACAGCAAGCTTATTTTTGATTAAATGAAGCACTGCAAGATCGCACTGTTTGAGCAAAATAATATACGAATGGGAAGTTAAACACGATCCAACAATATGTCAGTAAACATAGCAACCATATTTGATAGAAGCGGAAAAACCATCAATATTTTCGAGCAGTGAGCTATGATTAGAGATCCCGGGATTGGGATTTTTATTAGTTTAAGAAATTACATTAATAAATTTGAACAAAAATTACTAATAAGTCCATTTGTTTAATATAAGAAGTAAAATTAAAGCATCAAGTGTTTCGACATTTAGTCTGGATCTGATTTTGGAAGTCAGGCAATCTGCTACTGAAGATGCACGCTCAGTCTCCACATTCGTTGGAGGTATCGTCATCAAATATTTAAATTCTAGTTCGAGTTGATGACCGCGTGAGTCCCCATTTTCGTATAACACCATCAATGTGACTGATAAAATTCCTTTCTGCTGAGAGACGGACTAAAACTCGCAAAATTCCCGATTTCCCAACAAATTATTTATTTCCGTCGCTGCAGATGAATACTTATATACTATAATACTTTGATGTGATTCGTGATTATATTGCGAAGGAATACAAAAATTTTGAACACCGTATCTATTATATTTCATATCGATATTCCCATTATTAGAGCCGAGGTGTAGTAAATACATCACCGGTAGGGAAAGATTAATATAAGAATTTAAAAAACATATATGTATTGTATATATGTATAAATAGATTAGACAGTTACTGCCCTTAGGCGTCGCCTAAGCTTGCCAATTATTAGTTACGCCACTGTTTCCAAGCGTCCAAATTTCGGCGAGAATGTCTCGATTTACGAAGAGAAAGACGATCGTATTACATCGATTTTTTTAAATTTACTAAGCCTATGACATTTTGAATTGATGGAATTTGAGCTTGTATGTTGCTTCTTAGACGATTATGCCAATACTACATTGTATTTTGACATAAATTGACAGTCAAATCTGTTATTGATCTCAAATTTGGTCAATCGCTTTATATAATGAGCATTTGCCTCGCACAGGTATTATGATTTTATTTTTATTGTACGATTGGGTTTTGCATATCTAGTTGTGTGTGATCACAAAACGGGCACTGCTTTAAAAATATAACATTGCGTAACCCGAATTTACATTTATGCAAAAAATCAATGTGCAAGAGCTCGGTCTCGATTTGCGCGGAATCCTCATGAGCGACTTCTTGCGCCGAAGAGATTCCATGTTTGATCGATCGGAAGCAATGGAGCGTTTCTCCGATGCGCACATCGCCAACTTGTGACGTGCTCTCACATTTCTGATATATTTGGCTGCCGATCGTCTGTGACATCAGACCCTCAAGATATGGAATTCGATAGTCAGAGCAAGCAGTTTTAATTAATGGGCACTCGGTGACGTCAGATGTCGTTTATGAAGTCACTCCTGAATGGAAAGGACGGGTGGTGCGTTACAACAATCACGAGGTCAACGACGAATAGGTGTTGAAAAAAATGGAAATTGACCTTAGACTCCAGCTCGTATGAATTGTAATTGAAGAGGCGTGTTTACAATCGAACTGTTTTGTCAATATTTTGGAACCGTTCTAAGAGGCGCGCCTCCATAAAAATCAATCAATTCCTCCGCATTCGAAGATGAAGATATTCAGGCAAACGTGGAACATATTTCGAGAATGCATGAATGACTTCGGTTCATTTATCATTCATGCTAACAATCAGTGTATGGTCAGAAGCTAGATAAAAATATTCCATGAACTCAATAATCTTAGACGCCAATATGCGTCTGAAGATCTGATGTAATCTTCCATGACGAACGACGTCGATTCATTTAAAATAAAACCGCAAACTTGCTCTTATTGGTGCTGATTATACAATAACTCTATGCTGGAAGATAAGAAGATATTTCCAAACAAGCAACATCGACATATTGAACATGATGTTTACTGAAACTATGCACAAATCTATTTATGTACTCTCTTATTGTTTATCTCCTCTTCCTGCATGTCATTTCAATTGTAAATGTCTTATATGTTTGACGCCATGAAGAGGTTGAATAATGGGATGAGTTGATAAAAACTTGTTTTGGCTTATCATTATTTAATTAAACGTATATATTATTCTTGTTGTGCTTCTGTCGTCGAATATTGTTGATTGCCTTGTTAATTTAGTTTCGATTCGTGGCCATGCAAAATAATCAATTTGAATTCATTTCAACAAACGGCTCTCCGAGCCGGTTTAGATGAACTGACCATGCAATATATTTTCCTCTAGCACAGCTTACTAACCAATTGTACAATTTTACAAGTGCCATTTTCAACATGTATGGGTGTTAATTACACCACTATGCAACTTATCAATAATTAATTCTTAATTTATATGCAATAAGAATAACTAAATTTACAAGTACGTGCTGCTCAAAACTGTTCAAATGTTTTTCAAACGTTCCTTTTTGCTTTGTTTTTTTTATCTAATCACACCCATTTAGACTTTAAAAAATAGTATTTCTATTATGTTTAATAATGTATAAGTATGAATTTTACTGAAAGAAAAAATTAGAAAAAAAAAAATTTTAACAGTTTTGTGCACACAAGCGTCTTTGTCGATATTCACAGGCTAAATTTAACCTTTTTTTGTCAGTACTGTCGTATATTTAAGAAAATATTACACAACTAAGAATCATTTTCCCAACCCTCTGGTCGATGAAGCCTCTCAGCAACAGCAAGAAAAAACAAGTCGAGACCCTGTTGCGTTCTAATAGGGCCTACCGAGTCATCATAAACCACCCAGGGTTATCGTTGGCTCAATGAGTACTATTTGCAAGGGGTTATCCGATGTCTGTCCAAAGAACAAAGGAGGAAGACTGCAGAAGGTGACAGAGCGTGGAATCCTTCAAGTGTGTCAGGCGGCGAGCCAAATTCTAGTTGATAATGCCGTGGAGATTGCGGCTCAAGTCAAGGAATTCTTCCAAGTAGATGTCAATCGAATGACAATTGTAAGGGTACTCAAATCTGCTGGTTATCTCTCCGTTAAAAGGGCAAAAAGCCACTTCTAAGCAGTTGCCGGAATAGGCTTAAATTTGCAAAAACTTACATCAACTGGACTTTAGATGATGGAAACGGGTTATTAGGTCAGATGAAACGAAAGTCAACCGTATCCTATCGGATTGTTTGCAGTGGAGCTGATTCAAGCTGAAGTCCCGAGAGTCAACCAACTGTGAAGCACGGAAACGGACGAATCATGGGTTGGGCATGATTCACGGCCCTTGGCTCCGGCTACTGCACTTTAATAGAAAGCAACATAGACCAGGAACTCTACAAAAGTATTCTGGAAAGCCTCCAGACAAAGAAAGAATAATATTCCAATACGATGGAAACCCTAAGCACACTGTAGTTGGAGGAGAATACTTGGGAAGTCCTCTCTTGGCCTGCTCAATCTCAGACTTGAATCCAATCGAGAAGCTCTGGTATCAAATCAAGTGTGCCCTGGCTCGATATTTAACCCAAGAATCTTCTTGTGCGGAGATTTGAACTCGGTTCCAAAAGGAATGGGACAACTTTACTACGGAACAATGTCAGAAGCTCATTTCTTCGATGCCTAGTCGATTGAAAGCCGTAATTGACGCAAAAGGTGGCCCGAAAAAGTACTGTTCAAATTCTTTTTTCTATTTTTTGTCTTTTTCTTTCAATGAAATCCATACTTATACATTATCAAATATAATAGAAATACTATATTTTGAAGTCTGAATGGCTGTGATTCGACAAAAAACGATGCGAAAAGAAATGCTTGGAAAACATTTGAACAGTTTTGAGCGGCACCGTGTGTAATAGGATCATTGTTATAATAGAATCGCCATATTTTTGAAATAATTTTTCAATATTTTGGTTCCAAAAATTGATTTGATGATGACCGTGTAGCACACCTGATGATGGATACCTTGACCTTTAAAATACCCCAAAAAATAAGGCGTCATGATCTGAGAGGGTCTTCGATTTCTAATGGCCACTCCGTGCTCCAAAATACTATTATATGTGGACTACTTTCATTTTTTTTTTTTTTAAAGAAACTGGAAATTTGGAATCTGCAAGACAGCAGTAGAATAACGATCCAGAATTGCTAGTTCCAAATAATTCTTCATTTGATAAAAGAATTTAAGTATTTATACATAGGCATATTAACTAAAAAAATGCATTTACAAAATGTCACCGAATTTGAAGTCATCATTAACCTTATAAATACCACGCGCATAGATATGTACGTTTCATCACTTCAACTTTATACAAACATAAGTTAAATCTTATTTTTACACAGGCGTTTTAAATTTAACATGTTGCATACAGATGTCACTTATTCATATTATTTAACTAATATATTATTAAAACGAAAATTATTAACATGGGCTGTGCACAATATTATTAGATGAGTATGACCGTACATGTACGGTTTTGTTTTGTCTCAAACTCTTCAAAATGTCAAAGAAACTAAGTGAACAAGAAATAGTCAATGTTTTTATATAATAGAAAGTGAAGAACTGAACGATGAACATAAAATTTAAAAAAAAATTAGATCGTGTTTTATCATTTCCAAAACAGGATGAGAGTTTTTTGGTTTGGGAGGGTAGTTAATTTATAAATAATTAAATCTTACATGTTGAGAACTACTAATATTATTTAATCAATCTAAATATAGACTAATTGTTATTCTGCATATAATTTAAAAACAATAAAGCGTTAACACTTTCGTGGCCGGTGATTGATGCATATGATGCATCATCACGGGTTCAACCGGTCCATATACATCAGTAATCAATGAATATGGTGAATGATTTTTTTATATTTGCAACTGCTGATGCTAAATCTATTTGAAATAATACGTTCAATGGTCTGATCCTTTGGTTTTTTCATGAGGCCAAATTCCAAATTCCGATTTTCAGTCCTGAGCCCACTATTTGTCGAATGTTGACAATCGCCTCCTGGAATGTTCTGGTAATGTCTGTGGTTCAGTTTGGTCTCAATTGAACGACAACAAGATAAGCCTAATAACAATGACCTATCAGAACAAGCATCCAATTCTGGTGTGTAGCAGAAGAAGGTCATGGTTACTATCTGCTAGACTAAAACTGTTTCAATGTTTCAATACAATCATTACTAAGAATGGACTACTGTGATAGTGACTTATCAAAAAATATCAAATTCATCTAGATTCTACAAGATTAATTAAAGCAAGAAATGACTAGCAATAATTAAAAATATAAGTGACGACGAAGAAAATGAAGTCAGCATTACGAGCGTGTATTGAAATCGCAGTGAGCATTGCACAAATTATTCAAAATCAACGCGTTCTCACGAGGTGGTGCTAACTTTCACAGATAAGAGGTTTGTTAACGATAAGAATCTGATGAGGGCCATGGTAACACGTCTCGAAATATCCCATCTATTCCGGCAATTCTTGGTTTGAGGGGTAATTATGTAAGTTTGATGGGGGTAATTTGGCAACTTTTTGACGAGGCTACGAGTCGTTACGTGTGGTGCAATGCATTTTTTTCGGGTGGAAAGAGTAATCGAAGATGGTGCCAAGGTTACAGTACTTTTTAAGACAGCTGGTGTATAAGAACATGGGATAAAATTATGTATTTAAATATACAAAGATATACACATGACTTTGTACCAAACAAAAGCTTCATTTGACATATTGCTTTTTGATAATGATTTTAAATTTGATGAACAATTTGATATAAAAAACAACAGCAATATATTTTTTTAAATTAATGTTATTATCATCGTCTTTATTTCACAAATAATGTTCTAAGAACCTAAACAAATGGCAATCAAATCTGCGAAATCAGGGGAATAAAGTGTAGAGGGTAGGAACTAAAAAAAAAACATTATTTTTTCTTGCATAAATTTTATAGAATAAGATCTCGAGTATTCTTGTTGAAGCATTATTTTTATCAAATCTTGTTTTATTCGCTCTAATTATTGACTATACTACTGATATAATCATCAGTATGATCAATCAGTCATCTTTTTCGTTGTTAACCCTTTGAGTAGTGAGCTAATTTTAAATCGACATAAACTTAGAAGCTATATTTGCATGTCCGCAACTTATCATCCGTACAAGTCCACTTATCTGCCAGGACCGTCGTAGCGTGTATGAAGCTTGTACATAAATAAACAATGTCGATAGCACACCAATATATGGTCATTTCTTTGTGTAAACATAAACAATATACTTGAAATTGATTCATTATATCATTCACATATCATTATTAGTCGATAAATTTGGGTTAACGATCTATACAATCGCACGATGTACTCTCGATCGAGATACTCTCTCCGTCTCTGTTTGTCTCTGAGCTCAACGTGCAAGAATTCTCTTTCTGAACCACTGGAATTCGAATACAACACTGTGTCTTACCTCTTTAAGCGATTAATGGCGTTTAAGTGATAAAAACATATGCATTATTCACTTCAGCACTCGTTGACTAGTTGCAAGTCATAATTCGTTGCAAAAACAGGTTGATTTCATACCTGGAAAAGAGAAAAGGACATTATTATTCACTATTCTAATGTGTTTAACGACAATTCATAGCGAATGATAATATCTTCTTTACTTAATCGAAGTATTGACCACAAAATGACTGCAAGGCAGCCAGAGCCAGGGAATATTCATCTATTATAATAAAATATTTTTCTATGATATAATAAAATGTATAATATAAACTAAAGAATAATTATTATCAGAAGACTGATGCTGCTAGACAATAGTTTGGGTGATGGCCATTTTGTGATTTATTTATTTTTTGAGTTAGGGACTATAGTGACATCTTAACTAATTATGAATTATATTGTTGGAAAGAAAAAATCTACACAGAATAACGATGACGTTGGCACTGAGAGCGATTTTGAATCATATTCAAAATCGCTACGAAAATTATCATACAGCGATGATAGTTTGTTATTAAAATAATTAGTATTTCTCTAGTGGATGTCTGGCATTTAAGATGCCAGTCATCCTTAAAATTTTCCCAATTATGCAAGACGTCCTGTAAATGCTACCAAAAATGTTACTTTTTAATTGCCTTATTATTTTCCTGTTTTTTATAATTTTTTTTGTGCGATTTTGGATATATTTTTATAGCTGTTTCAAAGTTATGCGGTTTTAAAATTCAAGGAATGCATCTTCACTTTTTTATGTAAGTCACATTTTTTTGTGCGATATTCCGCGAAACGCATCTATCGCACAAAAAAAGGTTTAAGTGTATATGGTGAGCGATCTTTGTGTAGTGATTTTTACAAGATAATGTGTCTTCTCCTCGAATCGGTAACGGTGCTCATAAACGTTTTCTGGTTGGCTTCAGCAAACTTAAATCAGTCTGGTACTATCTTAACAAGCAGTAAATAGTCTGGTAACAATTATAAACGATTGTTTATTTTATTAATTTATAGAAAATTTCAAAAATACTTGAACAGTATGACTTAATTATGTTACATTTTCACTAGATTTCAACCCCCTCCCCTCTCAAACCCAATGACAGTCAGTCACCAGACTGTCATAATGATAGTCCAGAAACACACCAGAGCACAACTATTAAATTATACAAATATGTTAGATGAACCTCAATTTGTGCTGCCAGTCCAGACGACGCATATCGTCATTTTCGCCTGTCTTGGGCCTTTTCCCTCCAACTGTCAATGTCCAGACGTGCGGCGTCTTTTTCTATCTGATTAACCCAGCGTAGCTGGGGCTTTCCAACAGGTCTGTTGCCACTCAGTTCAAAATTTAAGACGGCTCAGAAAAATTTGGTGTGTCCTGCATCCGAGCCACATGACCTGCCCAATGGAGTTTGGACGAAGCTAGTAATTGCCGCTTCGCCGTACATGTCCGTGACCTCGCGATTGGACCTCATGGCTTCATAACCTAAGGTTTCGTCCGTAGCCGGAGGTCTAAAACTTTATTCGAGATTGCCTTAAAGGTATATTTTGCTCTTATAAGACAATGGTCGGATTCGCAATCCGCCCCACGCATAACTCTGACGTCCGCCACAGCACACAACCAAAACGTGGTCGATCTGATTTCGGGTGACCCCATAGGCAGACAACCACGTGTACTTATGGATTTTTTTTATGTTCAAAGTTTTCCCTGCCAATTTTCGCGTTCAAATCTCCCAATATTCGTACGGCTTCTGTGGTTCTTCATAGAAAGCGTCTTTGATGCTGTCATCTGTCGGTAGAGGACGTAGCTGATATGTTACGTCCTCTGATGCGCAGTTTACATATCCTGTCGCTAATGGGGTTTAAACTTAAAATGGACGACAAGGTTCTCTTGTCCAGAACGAAACTCAGGCCCGAACTCTGAGCGGTCTCGTCACTACTGTACAACATGGCAGCATCCCCGAGGAGCATCGATCCACTATCGAGGATTCGATGCTCTTGGATCGCCGCCAGGAGCTGGCGACACTTACCTGGGTGCTCCCTAGATAATTTTCTAAGAGCGATCTCGTTAATGGTTGAGTACTGTCGTACGTAAGTGACCATTTTTTTTCTTTTCTTTTCATTAAAACGGGATATTTTCGTTTCTTGTTATGTTGTGATGTTGAGTTGGAGTGTGTGAAGTTTGCAGTATTACGAGAATAAGTGAGTGTTAAAGTACTTTGCATGTGTCTTCTAGGCAGAACCATACCATAATTTAGACATTTTCGCGCCATTTGGTTAGCATGGGTCACTCTCACACTGAAAACGGGACATTATGATGTTTCAGTTTACCCATACACAATTTAGAATATATACATACTTCTCATCGGTCATATTTAGGATTAATGAATTTCAAATGCTGTGCATATTTCTAAAATTATATCAGTATTTGCCCTTTAGACACAATTATAATAATCATCTTATCTGCAGCGATAACGATTATCGTTATTCAATAATCTAAAAATGATTGCGAGATGATAGCATTAATATTAAAATCATATTATTCATCTTCATTTATACAGCAGTATTTTCAATTGTGGGATTTCCCTTTTTCTCAACGAAGTGAGTGGTTATCTAATACAGTTTTTTGCATTAACATTGAAAAACATCTTTCGCTCGGTGGAACTTTAAATTTGCAAATAGGAAGGGATGAGAAACAATTATGTACGAAAACGCAAAATTTACAATCGAACCAAATAATCTATGGCAAATCAAATACGAATCAAGTCATACATTTATGTAGAGATTTCACGGATAGAATTAATGAGGCCATGGATATTTTAGCCAAAAGCGCCCGACTTTTATATGAAAAGACAAAACTCCACACAAGGCAATCTACTTTGAATGGCTTCCACAACAATAAAACACATTTTGACTTATATAACATTCCAAGACAGGGGGCTATTACTTATCATCGAATTCGTGAGCCTCGTCGTCGAAGAAATGTCGTGATGACTATTTATTTTGTTCCACATTTCAATATTTTTTTATTCGGCACATCGGTTTGCCTTTTTAGCACATGCAATGTATGATTGGTGATGTGATATTATCCACCACCCAAACAGTTTACAGTCAAGTGACTTTGCTCATGCACATGAAGTACATATAAACCAATTTTTCTTAAGAGAATCCTATATGAATCACATCTGGCATCTGCAATACGCCGCTGACATGATTGGCAATTTAACGTGCTGGTGAAGTGTACGATTTCTGTTAGATGAAGATTTCAATCCCGGGATTCATGAGCACCTAAAACTGTCCGGGACCCCGGGATTGGATTCCCTACCCGCGGTAATTCGAATTTCAAAAAAATGCGGTGAGAAGAGCCAAACTTTCAAGAAACTTAACATACGAAGGTGAAGTAAGCTTTGTATATGTGTTTATGTGGACATATACCTATTTATGGGCACATATTGGCCATGAAAGCAAAGTTGTACAAGGAGATAACAAAAAAGAAGACTTTGTAGCTAGCAAGGGATAGTTGAACCGCTTCAAAAATTATCATGGAATACGTTTGATGACGTTAATTCTATAACGTGAAACCTTATATTGCCTATGTATATCTCATCATTTTCATATTTTTTCGGATTACAAATATTCCTTTCCAAAAACCGTACTATAAGGGGTTGGGGAGCAGTACTCTATAGTTCGACAAATTCGACAATCCGACAATGCCTTGCAAAACGGATTACCGCGGTTCTGCTGTATTACAACTGGCAAAGCTTTGGAAAGTCAATTAGTAATTGGAACATATACAACTGAGGAAGCATGTAAAGGAAGAATCGATTCAGAATCGGAAGAATCGAATTTAAAACAGAAATCATAGATTGACCCATTGAGCATTCCTGTTTTGTTTAATAACTAATTAAATCAGATTTACAAGAAGAGTCGCAAAAACATGTTTTAAAGGGTGCATCCACATTTTGCATAAAACTGGTTCTTGCACCAAAACAATTAACCCTCTCATTTCATTGTGTCTTTTTGCAACTATTTAGCAAACAAATTGATTCAAGAGGTATAATAGCTGCTATACTTGTCAGACCTGTCTCTATAAGATTTTATCTCAGGATGAAGAATAATTCAAAATATTATACATTTAATGTATTGAAGGACACGTCTATATTATGCGTCATTTCGTCGTATGAAAAGTGTTAAAAAAGTTTGCACTGGGAAAAAATATTTTAATCGTTTATGACCTGACGCTATTCCTACTCCCTCATTGTTTATAAACTTTGATCTATAACGATTATATTGTTCATACACTTCTGCATTTTTGTAGAGACGTTCTATAATGAATTCTAAAAACAATTGTTTGACCACAATGACAATTAAATGCGTCACAAAACAAGAAATAACAAACAATGCATTGCAAAACGACACCTGCACAAATGTTTCAAAATAATGTGGTGCGTTGGAATAACGCAAAAAACTAAAAATAAATGTGTAAAATTGTTTTTATTGATAAACTTTGGTATTGTTCATAGTATGATAATCATAACCATCAAGATATATAGCGAGTTCTCTTCAATAATCATTTGAAGCAAAATGTAAAAAGGCTCCAAATCCTGTTTACAAAAGTCATAGATTAAAAAGATGAAACAGGGGAAACGATTAGAATTCGCCAAAAATAACAATCAAAATATGTTTTGGTTAATTTGGTTTCCATTGATAAAATAATAGATTAGGATATTTATTTAACCCTTTGAGGAGTACGTTAATTTAAAATCATCATAAACTTAAATGCTAGATTTGTATGTTCGCCACTTAACATCCGTACAAATCCATTTATCTGTACCAGGACCGTCGCAGCGTGTATGAAGTTTGTACATAAAAAAAATAAACTCTGTCCATAGCACATAATATTCTGTCATTTCTTTGCGTAAACATAAACAATACACTTGAAATCGATAAATTTGGGTTAAAGATCTATACAATCGTATGATGCACACAAGATACTCTCAGAAATAAGACACACATATTTTCCTCTTTATACATAATTTTGTGGTTTAAAACATGTAAAAAACATCTTTGTTTACAAAGACGAAAAAGTCAAAAATTCACACAACGATAAAATATGCGTTCTTAAGCAGAAGTACAACATCCCAGACAGCTCAAACATCAATTATATATTTTGCTTTAATATTATTAAATATTGGTATTGAATCGGTTTGCAAAATTTCACTCTGTTAGTGTAACGTGGAAGAAAATCTTGGGAAAATTGCAAGCCTTTCAGATTCGGATTTTCTACATTCAAGAAGAGATTTCTGCAAAGGAGTAGTGATACTCGGATGATGCTATTACCAATCTCCCATGAGGTGTCATCACATCAGCGGCGAATTATCAAAACAGCAGCCAACTGTCAAAATAGCGGCAGATTGTCAAAAGGGCGGCGGCTTTTCAAAAAGGGACCCGGCGGTGATCGAATCAAACCATTTAGCTTCATTATCAAAACAAGTGACGACCAAAGCAAATGCCGGGATTTTGCTACGCAATAGAAGATGGGAAGGAAAGGCGCAGATGACGAGTACGAGTATGGGGGAGTCGTTGAGCAGACCTCGACGAAGAACCTCTTCAGACAACAGGACTGACTACCAGAACCCGACGGAGAAGGATCTCCTCGAACGACCAGCTTTTCGACTTTACTCTTTCTCTCTTCGCTTATGGACTCCAACAGGGGAGGATCTTCGAATTAATCCACACAAATTCTCCTATTTGTGTGGATTGATTGAATAAATACGTTGTGCCGATTGTTCGCGGGCTCGCGGACGAACAACGCGACCTTCCAAAAGTCGCAGCGACGAAGATAGCCGATCTCTTAGCATCAGAAGAGCGTCGAACGCTACAGTATCTTTAAACTCACAATTGAGTTACTCCGTCGTCCAGAATCAATGGTGGATAAAGATGGACTGAAAATCACCATTGAATCAGATTCATATCAGTGTACATGAATTTTCCTTTATGTTTGGTGCTGCCAGGCAAACAGTATTAACCCTTTGAGTAGTGTGCTAATTTAAAATCATCATAAACTTAGATGTTAGATTTGTATGTCCGCCACTTATCATCCGTACAAAATCATTTATCTGTCAGGACCGTCGCAGCATGTATGAAGCTTGTACATAAATAAATAAACACTGTCAATAGCACACAATATTCGGTCATTTCTTTGCGTAAACATAAACAATACATTTGAAATCGAGTCAAACAAACATTCACAACATTGTGTCTTATTTCTTTGAGGGGTTAACTCATCTAGTTAAAAATAAAGCAATGCATACAGTCATTTTTTCCTAGAAGCTAAGAAGTTTCACTTCTAACACGTGAGTTTTTTTTTTCTAATATATTCGATAACTTGATAAATACTTAGTCCCATGACTTTTTACATTAAATTAAATAAATTTATATTAAAATAAAAACATGGTCAATAAGACGAGTATATGCGTGTCCCATGATTTTTTTAGTGTATGTACGCTTGTATAATACATTGAATCAGATTTTTCAGCATTCTTTCAAACCCAAATACGATCTCTGGCATGATAGTAAGAGTTCAACGATAACATAAAATCCGTCTCTTCTCCAAGCATTACGACTAAACTTCAAAAAATTGCAGACTACGTGTCGGCAGGAACGTACAGGGCCAATGCACCCACTTGCAGTAATAGAAGACGTGGCCACAGAAAAGTAAAAGCATCACAGTTTATTTTTATCCACGACACGAAGAAATCTCAACAATGGTAATTCAATATGCTTTATCAAAGGTGTGCTTCTAGAAAAATGTCACACGGGATGGATGGTTCTAATTTTGTGCCAGATAGTAGGTGATTTGGGTTACTACATTTAGTGTAATACTTGTTTACGCATATTATAATGCCAGAAAATAGAATGCAAGGAATGGCTTCCAAAATATCTTGCGATTTGATCAAACTCATTCATGCATTCTTGTCCAACTGCTTCATTAGCATAACAGCGCGTCCATAGTCCATTTAGTATAGCAGTCTTCTTCATTGACTTTGTCTGATTTCAATGCAATTTATTGCTTTAGAGCTTCAATGACGTCAAAAATAATAATTGTTGATGAAGCTACAAGTCGTCTTTCAGTTATCATTCCATCTTTCATCCGTTTCTTCCGTTTAGCATATTCTCATCCAAGCAAGCTATATTTGGATAATCGCTATAAAATCCAGATTTGAAATGCAATTCGATAATTCATATCGTCTTTTCATACCTTTAGTTAATAACATTTTATATATGATTAGGGAATCCAATCCCGGGATCCCGGACAGTTTTAGGTGCTCATTAATCCTGGGATTAGTAAACGTATTCCCAAAAAATTCGGGATTGAAATTTTTATCTAACAGAATCGCACACTTCACCAGCACGTTAAAAGCTACTAAATCTAGACATTCTCGCCGAAATCTGGACGCTTAGAAACAGTAGCGTAACTACTAATTGACAAGTTTAGGCGACGCCTAGGAGCAGTAACTGTCTAATCTATTTATACATATATACAGTACATATATGTTTTTCAAATTGTTATATTAACCTTTCCCTACCGGTGATGTATTTACTACACCTCGACTCTAATAATGGGAATATCCATATGAAATATAAAAGATACAGGGTTCAGAATTTTTGTATTCCTCCGTAATATAATTACGAATCACATCAAAGTATTATAGTATATAAGTATTCGTCTGCAGCGACGGAAATAAATAATTTGTCAGGAAATCGGGAATTTTGCGACTTTTAGTCCGTGTTTCAGCAGATAGGAATTTTATCAGTCACATTGATGGGGGCTCACGCAGTCATCAACTCAAAGCAGCAGCAGGTTTCCAGGCTATCAAAATCAGATCCAGACTAAGGCCCTATCCACACTATGGTGCCGGTAACGGTTCGATCTCGCTCTCGGTCTCGGTCCGGTCAAATATTCTCATACAAAAAACGGGATTGGAACGATCCGATAGTGCGAATACTCTGATTGTTTCTTGTGTAAGAATATTTGATCGGACCGGGATCGGAGCGAGATCGAACCGTCAACGGCACCATAGTGGCTCAATGTTTTTACAAAGCAATACACGATGATAACAAAATTGGGGAATACCGAAAGAACCAAAGTATAATTATTTTGTAGTACTGTAATATTGCCATGTTATCATGTGTAATATGGCCATTCAAGATAAGAAGTTATTTTTCGACTTTTGATCATTGCAGCTTAAAAGTATTGGAAGATTATTTTATGTTTCATGTTATTTTTGAACTAACTTTAAGCTGTAAGCAATCATCAATCAATCTTACACTCCTTTTAAAATATGCCTCATGTAACAAGCTTTCTTAAACTCCATTGTCCAGTTATTTTAAGAATCAAGGTAATTAAGACATGAGACCAGGTCTTTATTTTTGTAGGTTTTTGACCGGTTTTTATGTAATATTACATGCACTGTTTAAGAGTGGCGTCATTATCCGAGTATCGCCACACTTTTTAAAAAGTATTTTCATCGCTTTGTTGGCTGGGTCGCAAAAATATTCGTACTGGGCCACATGCGGCCCGCGGGCCGGAAATTTGACACGAACAAGATAAACATTTGAAAACTGACGGTTTTCCCCCTGCGTTACATATGTATTTGTATAGTACATTATTTGAATTTAAATACTATCTGTCGTTGGCGCATAACAACGAACTTTCCGGCCATAAAGTTTTCACCCACTGCGTCAAAAATTAATTCGACCATAATTCAAACTAATGTGCTATATTACAAAGGAAAACTTAAAAAGCAACATGCCTTCCATAATAATTTGATTGCGAAATAAATTTAAACTTTCGCATATTTTACATAGCATGGGGAAAATCACAGGATATTCAGCGGAATGGCGTGCCGCAAAAGTTGCGCTATACTCGAATAACTTCGCATAAGTTTGATCAATTCCCATCACGTTATTAATCATCGCTCTTTGGGTCACAATAATAAGGGAGTCGAGTTTCCGACGACGCGTTTAGCGCCCGCGCGAGTCGTACGAAAGTTTTCCGCGGCAATTGCGCCCGCTCGAATACCAGCATCGTTTTTCCGGAACGAAAGCGAACGAATATGTCCCATATGGGATGGCACCTGTTCTCGCGGTCATGTCACTTGCATTCTGCAACGCAATCATCGCTTCTCGTCCGCTAATAACGGACTATTGATATAACTTGTCCTTCAAACGATGACCTTTCGTTCACGTGTGGTCGATATTTGATATGACGTAGCGGGGCTGCCATGCGTCAAGTCATCGGCCCACATAAACAACGCGAGCGATTTTAAATCGACCAATCAGAAGCGGCGTTGCTTGCATTTTATTCAAATTAATGACAATTAAATAAATGCCATAAAATTGAATGATAACACCATATTTTAATTTTTACCAATCAATCCTATATTATTACGCATGATTTATTAAATTTAAGCAAAATTAATATTTATATAATTACATATTTGAAACGATGGAATGGGAATAAATACATACGTTGTTAAATAAAAATGATATAAATTATATGATTTAAATATATATCATGCGTTTGTATATGAAATTTAATTTAAAATAAATATATTTAATTTATAATGTTATATTTTTAAATGCATGTTTATAGCGTTTGTCGTATTTTTAAAATTATAATAATAATGTCAATAGATCGATGATATTTTTAAAAGTCACATTGGAATGTTTTAGATTTTTTTTCGGCGTAAAAAGGCGGTGTAATGTTATCCATTTTTGTGTGGCATCGCGTTCGAATTGATTCCCCGATGGGGAGTAGTTCCCCGACGCGCGGTTAGCGGTGGAAAACAGAGGGGGTTTGACGTTTGCAGTGTGTAGGCGCGAGGCCAGTCGCAATCGTGCGAGCGAGCGAGGTGGGTGTTTGTTGTTTGATTTTGGCGCGCTCTCGCGCCTGTGATGTCTTGGTCGGCGCCGGAGTCCTGCAGACTCCGCAAGAAGATGGCGAGGCAAAATGGGATCGTTCAGCCGCTGCTAACAGGTCAGTTCGCGCCTCCGACGATCAGAGGGAAATTTAAACTTGACCCGCGGCATTATTTCTTTCGTGTCAGTTTGACGTTATGGTTCGGTCTGATTTAGTTCAGATTCAATTTTAATTGATTTCAGATCGGTTCGTGTGCCTTTATTTTACAAATTCAGACTGTGTTTGATGCCATTTGATGCTTTTTTATGCTAGCATCGTCATTAAAAGTCATCTATACGACCTTCTTAAAATATTCTGCATTAATTAGATAGTTTTAAAATGTAACTTTTATTATTAAGAAATGTGATTTAAAGCGGTTCAATGGAATCATTTTTTTGTTATTAAAATTAGAAAATAAACGTCAATTTTGTTGAAAATATATCAATATGCTAATGAAGTCATTCTTATGTATATTACCTTTGAGTCGTGATTTTTCAGAATATTTTTTGTTATACTAAGTTATATTTATTAAATAAATATTTTGACTAATTGCTATATAATTTTAATATATATTTTGACTTGCAAATTGCAAATAAATAATAATACTATATAGCAATAGTTATTTTTGTAAATATTAGATCACGCAGGATCTTTTTTTTTAAATTTCTTAAATTATAATGTCAATCTTCGTTCAGTGTTATTTTAAAAACTATTATTTAATAGTGCAATTTCCAATAATGTGATTTTAATACGTCTGAATTGAAATTCGATTAATTAATCATACATTAAACCATATAAATATATTAAATGATTTTGTAAATATGAATGAATGTAAAATCGCCATCAATAAATACATTTATTTGAATCGATTTACAATTAAATTCATTACTTCATATAAACATATTTATCATTTGAAGATATATTAACTCTTACATTATTTAATTGATCTTTTACGATTTATTCCCCTCTCTGTAAAAATTACATGTAGAGATTTGTATTTAGACTTTCTAAACAAAAAAAAAACCAGTGACTTTCTACAAGAAAATGTTTTTTTTTAAATCTATTTTATTATGTTTTTATTTTTATATACATAAATTATAATAAAATAAGTCTCGCCTTATATTGTTCGATCATTTGAGTGATTATACAAAATATAAAATCTTATTTACTTGGTAAACGTAGACATTTAATGTACATAAATATGTCTAATAAGCGGAAGAAAATTTTCTTAAACCACTTTATGGACATTCTAGAACAATCCATGAAATTTATCATCATATTTGATTTACACGTCTTAAATGTGTCATTGACAGTCTTGTTTATATTTTTTACTCGTCCAGGATAGATGAGTTAGAGCGTCTGATAGTCCATGGGATTCTCAGCATGTCTCCAGTAGTATATTTCGAATAATAATATTTTATTTGAAAATAGCTTTATTTGAAAGTAACAATTCTAAAAATATCGTTTGATATTTGAAGGATTTTGTTTAATTAGGAATGTATTCATTTGAAAAGTATAAATGATATTTATTTTAATGGTTTTATTATAAATATATACAAACATCGATTTTTATATATAAGATCTACTGTAAGTTAATTGTATTATACTTATATTATTTGAGAAAGTGCAAATAATAAGTTAGCAAAGTTTTATCGCAATCGGATGACCGTTATGGAAGCGCATTAAATACGGACAAACAAACATTGATTTTTATATATTAGACTATGCCTATGTTACTTGCTCAATCCTTAGCAATAAGTGGTCGAAGTTTTATTGCGATCTGACGAACGGTATGGCAGTGCATTACATACGAACAAAGACTAATTTTTATATATTAGATTTAAACCATGGCATTGAAAAAAATAAAAAATTAAATGAATTTAACGATCTGTTAAAATGCTTTTTCAAATATTTCAATCAAATAATTTTAGATTAATCTAGGAGTAAGACGATTGATGTGCATTATTACACAGTTTGGTTTACATATTATCGGAATGAAAGAAATATAATCTTTTTACAATTATTGCATAATTTTATTCATCCGCTTTGTTGAAAAAAGTACTTGTTTTATTTTACGAACGAACAATACATACTGAATAATTTTAAACGCAAAAGTAAAAAAAAGATTGAATGCTAATCTTTTTTGCTTTGTAAATTGTTTTGCGTCATACCATTGAAGTTTGGCTTACTTATGAAAGTTTAATTTAAAACTCGGTAAAACAATAATCGATTGCCGTGCGACTTGGTGAGGGTCTAGGCATTAACAAAAAATTATCACCATTCTAGTGAAACTGAGAATTTGATTATAATCGTAACGGATATAATTTTTTGCCGTGTTCTTCACGCGATGACCTTTGACTTACTGAAATTTTTATTGAGTCATTGTAATGTTCCGATTTGATTCTGTCCAGTCATAGAAGTAAAAGATCATCAAAATGTGACACTTAGATGTTTTTAATTGAAATGTTTTCTCGAGTTGTGTGATATGTAGCGCCGTCTTGCTGAAAATAGCCATCAGACGCATCAATATGATTCAATTGTGATTATAAAAGGTCACTCAACATTGTTTGCAATCACTCAGCATTCACAGTACCATCTTTTTGGGCGTAGACATCTTTTCTGAATAACACGAAGATTTTCATCACCCCAGATGGAATCTAGGCGTCGCACTTGGATGCGTCTTCAATGATTACATCTGAACTTCATGATTAAAAAAGCCTAGATTTATAAAAGATATTGTATTGTTATCAAGCTTTGTTATCACACAATAGTCTTGTTGATGCAAATAACTATTAGTCATATTTTGGGTGTTCGTTTTGGTAAAATTTTATTTCAATATGGATATTATTTGTACAATATGGATACGCCGAGATGGTCAAGCAGATGTGTTTGCAATAAAGGATGAAATATCTGCGGTGTGTCGCTATCAGAATTAAGTTGAGAAAACTTGATAAAGCGGAACCTGATAACATAAATGAATATTTACAATGGAGATCGAGTTTATACTGTTCAAATAATATATGTAAATACTTGAAATGAATCGCTCCATTTTAGAAAATGGAATTTTTCTCAGTACGCGATCTATTTGCCGTCTTAAAAGCTTAAATTCTTTGAATGAATGACTTCGTTTTCTAGGAATGAAAACTACATATATTCCATTTTATTTAATTGTGTTCAGATTTGTCATTTTTATTTCTAGACTTGTACCAAATAACGATGGCATATGCATATTGGAAATCTGGTAAAATGGATGATACGGCCGTCTTTGATCTGTTCTTTAGAACTAACCCGTTTCAAGGAGAGTTTACGATATTTGCTGGATTGGAAGAGTGTCTGAAGTTTCTTGAAAATTTTCATTATTCTGATAGCGGTAAGTTATCTTCGTCACGATTTTCACATATTTGTATTCAAAATATTATCTTTCCGTTGTTTTGAAATGAATATTTTTAGATATTGAATATCTTACGCAAACATTGCCGCAAACTATTGAACCGGAATTTTTCACATATTTAAAACATCTTACGTGTAAAGATGTCACTGTAAGTGCGATCGAAGAAGGATCCGTTGTTTTTCCTAGGTACGTATTTCTATTGTATTAATTTTTATTTTTAAAAGCTTAAAAATTATACGTTCATTGAGTATATTTTTATGAATTATAGAGTACCACTTTTAAGGGTTGAAGGTCCTCTTATCATCACACAATTGCTAGAGACGACATTATTGACTCTTGTTAATTACGCCAGGTAAAAATGCATTTTTTAAATTTGATTGATATGTGTTCGTTTATTACAAATATAATATTTTGGTTCTAGCTTGGTTGCAACCAATGCGGCACGTTATCGTATGGTCGCCGGTAGAAATATATCTTTGCTTGAATTCGGGCTCCGAAGAGCTCAAGGACCAGATGGTGGATTATCAGCATCAAAATATGCATATGTTGGTATGTTTATTTTTAATTTATTAGTCGTGTATATCTATTGTGTATTATTTTCTTTATTCGCTAAATCGCGCATAAAACGTAAGAAAGTAAATGGGCGTGTGATAAAAATCTTCTTAACATTTCGTTTTTGATTGCAAAAGTTTTAATATTCATAAAAAGTTAACACCTTCCGTGACTTGGTACGCCTGAGCTTTTGGAATTCTATTCCTTCAACCATTATGATGGTTTTTATTCAACTTCTGCTTAATATATCTGTTTATCTTCATTACTATGTGAGCTGTATTCGTATGATGATATAACTGCCATTTTATCAGTCTTCTACACTATTTTAGCAGTCGTTTCTGAAAATTAAATATGCTTATTTATTTCACATTTCCTGCCAACTATTTGTATGAATGATTAATGATCATAAAAATAATGTGAACACGAACGAACATTGTCAGCATTACTTATAATTGCGAATAATTATTTAAAACTGACTGATACATCAGCATTAAAGTTGAAATAATTTAAAGTTTGTTATAATTGAACGTTGAAAATTATAATATATTGCCCGGTTTTAATTTTAAGGAAAGTTTTGTGTTACTCTTTTCTACGATTCAACTTATATCTTTAACACGCAATAAAAGTTTTGCCTGTAGGGTGGAAACCTCATTTCTTTATTGATTGCATTACATTAGTTTTCGCTATTGGCTCGAGTTCGGTGCCTGGCACCAAATCACCCCAATGTGCCTATCGACATTGAATAAAACTTTTCGGTTACCTCATTCCCTTACACATTGGCGTTTAATATTTCACGATGTACCTTTTTATGAAAAAATATATGTCAATTTGTTTTTATGGCAGTCCTGTTCTGTTGAAAGTTATATTGCTTATCGAATATTATCCAATCTCAATTTTGTAAATGAACTCTATTATTTTGATGCATAATGATTTGCAACTAATAGTTTCCCTTGTACGTCAAGGTCTTTCGATTATACTCGTGATAAAAGGGAATGAAGTTATAGGGGAAATAAATTTATTATACTCGGACTTCTTTTCTTCGGCTGAATTTCTATTTCATTGAAATTGTATTTGTACAAAAGCATTCAGAAGAAATGTTTTGTAATGTGATTTGTACTTTTAATTAAAATAACGAATTATAAAATACCTTTTAATTGCAACTGAAAATATTGCACAATAATAAGCATATTGGTTAGCTTTTCTTTGTAGTATTATTTTGTTTAGTTGAGATATTAACACATTACGCACACTTTGCACGTGTCCGCCCCTTGAAGTGGGCAATCTTTTAATGCTGCTCGTAAAAAACATATATTTACATAAGATGCCATTACTTTTAAAATAATCAACATATTTATGTTTTTTCAAGATAGTGCTCACCAAGTATAGAAAATTCTTTAACTGAGTTTAAATTACGTCTAACAATTATAAATACATGTAATATATTTTATTTAATAATGTTAGTCAGGGCCACAATTTAACAGCCGTACTGTTCAAAAAATACTATGATAGAAAGCGTCTAGATGCTATGTTGCTTCCGTGATCATATATATAGCATAGAAAATGCCGCTAAAAGTCCTAAAAGAGGACGGAGTGGCCAAAAAGTTTGCATGCCCAATCGGTCCGCTTTTCAGACTGCTGATATGACGAATGAGTCTCATTATAAAACGAAGTTGTCCAAAGAAGATTGATTGGGTGGATTGTTTAAATTTTACAATGTTTGAGCGATATCGAAGAAAAGAGGAATTAGACAATTTAGTATATATTATTTAAACAGATAGAGTCGATTAGTGTTGGTTCTTGACCGGGTTGGTATTTTGCGTTTTGCACCCTTGGCGGGCACCTGCTTTGCCACGCCTTTGTTATGGCCCTGATGTTAGCTAATAGATTCGGTAAGGAAAATTAGCTTGAATGTCACGAAAAGTGAAATTCCAAGGGGCAGTTTTTGTTTTTGCTCTACTGTTTGTGTGTCTATATGTAGTGTTAAACAACCAGCGAATCCCTGTCATGAGGGAAGAGCTGGGATCCAAAAGCATATGCACATTCGCTCTCGTCTCGCAGACCAACTTAACCACCGTATTGCGCACGCATCCTTTCTCTCCCCATTCCCGCAGTCCAATATACGCCAACATGGTGCATCCATACAATATTTTTACCATGCCTATGTTATTCCAGCAAGTATAAACAGTAAGTTGACAAAGTTTTATCGTAAGCGGATGACCGGTATGGAAGCGCATTAAATACGGACAAACAAACATTGATTTTTATGTATTTGACTATGCCTATGTTACTCGCGCAATCCTTAGCAATAAGTGGATGGAGTTTTATCGCAATCTGATGAACAGTATGGCAGTGCATTACATACGAACAAAGAGAGATTCATTTTTAAATATTAGATTACACAAATACACCTTCATGTTATCCTCCATTACAAATGAAAATATCCTAAAAGCTAAGAAGTAATTCATAAAAATTCTTGTCCGTAATGTGTTAAGAAAGTTATATATTAAGTAGGAATAAAATGAAAGTGAGTCAGAGAGACCTTGGTTTTGCATACATATAAAGTTATAGATTACTGAACTGATGATGATGAATCAGTGAATTATGTTTCAAATTAGTTTATACATATTCTAAAAGCGATCTTTCTAATATTTTAAACTAAATTCTTAAATATAATATTACAATTATACAGGACATTCACGATTTGTGATCATTTTTTAAAAAAAATCCGTAGTAAACAAATTTTGATTCTCCCAACAAAAACATGCATATTTTAATATCTTTATTCTGTCACTCGTTAGTGAAATACATATTAATTTTATCATTTTGTATACGAGCATGATGATGTATTATGTATTATGCCATAGATAAGATATGCAACATATTGCCAATACAGAATAGTTTCATTTGACATTACATATGATGAACAAGGATGCCCTTAGATGAAGAATCTGTTATATCTGTTATGAAAAATTCCACTGAAGCATATCATATAGTATGATAAAATAGACATTTATATTATGCCATTTTCAAGTAGACGATATATTAAACACAATTTATATAAGATGACGAAGTATACGTTGAGATGCTTGAATAGATATTTAATATGGGCTTTCTATGTAGGCGTAAATCCTTTTGATACGAAATTAATTATGTGGGGAAAATAAATTTATTACATGTGAATGTATTATCGATGGAACCGTGATCTCGTTAAATATTATATTTTTATTAACCTGTTGAACTTGCTCGTTTAAAATATTACACCAAATATTTACTCTCGAAATTCATAATTCATTTGACCTATACGCTCACACCTATCTTTGTTTTATACGTGATAATAGATTGTCCAGTTATGAATGTCGTTTTTTGAATGAAAGAGTCTTCAGTAGATACATACAATCTTTTCCCATCTACTTAATATTTTTTTTAATTCCGGAAGAATAAAATTCAACGAGTTTTGATATGAAATATTTTTTGATTCTTCTTTTCACCTCTTCTATATTTATGATTTTTTTCCCCCGATAAATGATGATGCATCAATCCTAAATAAATGATGGTCGGAAAGAGTAAGGTCAGGAGAATAAGGGGATGCGGAATCGTTTGCCAATTGAGTGCAATTAATTTGTTTTCGATCATCTTTAATTTATAGGGTTGTGCATTATTATGTTAAAGAATTAGGCAATGGTTGATTACACCTGGCCTCTTCGTACTCAACCCCACTTTTAAGCTTTCTAATTGTGAACAATAAGTCTCCCTCGTAATAGTTTAGCCATATGGAAGGACTTCATGGTAGATTATGCCCCGCACTGCCTTGATATCATCAGTAATGTTGTGCGGTATCCACACCTCCTGTTTTATAGTCTTTCCTATTTTTTTCAAGTGTATTTGAATACGTATTTGGAAGTATCTGAGCTATTCTGTTAATTCTCGTATAGTCTATGTTGGATTTGATTCAATTTCAGCACGCAGCATTTCGTCATCCACTTTAACCTTTCTTTCACTCTGGACCTTATTTTCTATACTAATATTTTCACTTTTAAATTGTTTAAACCATCTCTGGCATTGACAAACAGTTAGTGATTCTCCGAGTGTATCACAAATGTTAATACGATATTTATTCATGTTTTTGTGCAAATCATTTAATATTTTATGTGTGTTAATAATTTAATTATTCGTGTTCAAATTTCAGGTGGATTTGATGGTACAAGCAACGTACTAGCTGGGAAGTTATTTAATATACCAGTCAAAGGAACACACGCTCATGCCTATATTACGTCGTTTTCAAATTTGGACGATTTGCATTCAACGATGATAATCCACAGCGAGACCAAAATTCCGTATAATCTTTTAGAACTGGCTGTAGGTTGGCGTCAGAAGATTTCGTATTTGATTGAGGCGTCACCAGAGGAAGCCAACGATGGTGAATTAGCCGCGCTCATCTCGTATGCAGTGGCGTTTCCAAACGGCTTCATTGCGCTTGTGGACACGTACGATGTGAAGAGGTATCCTATTAATGGCACCGCGCTGCCGCAATGCACTGTGCCTCACCCTGATAAAGATCATAAATCGAGATGCTGCCAGTGCGGTACTAAGAATGTTAATTTTTATTCGTACACTGCTGAACTGGTGGATCGTTCTCTGAGGTAAAGTGAGGAAGGAAGAACAATTTTTACGCCCAATATTTTACTTTTATTTTTTGGTAATTTGTGTTGTTCATTGGGATTTTATGATTACAAAATATCTGTTAGTTGCTGTATGTAGCTTGTATTAATTATTAATAACATCATTTTTCATTGAATTATCTATATGATAAAAGCTTTTATCATTATTGCTTCTTGAAATGTGTACGTTTTATTTGAAAAGTAAATTCAATAAAGTGGGGGAGGCTACAGCTGTGAATTTTGTTTTTTTTGTAAACCGCACAATCAGCAACAATGTAATCAGGAAAATGCCCAATGGGCCATTAATAATTAGGTTTTAATTTTATATTTATGCATGCCCATACTAAGAGTCATTTAATACAGGTCTTTTCGTCTTTACAGATCACCAGAAATGTTTGTGATATCAACTTGGTGTGTTTTTTTGAAATGTTCGCCTCTCAATTCACAAATTTATTTTTACAGTATAGTTTTGTCCAATGGAGTAGTATCATTATCATTATAAAATCATATTTGTATGGCGCATTGCATAAAATAAAAGTTAATATTGGGAGTCGACTCACTTTCGCTTCAGCGTCTGATTGCATTATTTACTTAAAAATAATGAAATATAAAATATTATGTCAGTTAAGCGGTTTGTACAAATCAAAATTAATATTTTCACAGTAGCTGTTTTATGATCTTCGCTTTTTTATACTTGTAAAATGCTTAAAAGACATCCTCTATGCTTACATTCTTTAACTACTCCATGTGGCAAGAGTCATCCCACTCTGGCATGCAGGACCTGCGACACACATGTCAACCGTAGATGTCGAACATAATTTCATCTGTAAATATTTCATGAATGTGTTCATTCATTTTTTCATCTCTATTTAAATATCGACAGTCTATGTTGTTATTTTCATATTCTTATTAATTATACAATTGAAAACTCTTACTATTCTAGAAAATAAACACTATTTCATTTTCAAAACATATTTACATTCTAATACACGATACATTTTGTAATGTATCTTCAAAATACAACATAAATAAGCAACGAAAGAAAATAAACTGTATCATATTCAATATAGAATAATCGACGTAGACTGCTGGTATTCATGTTAATGAATGAATTTTTAATGTTGAATAAATTATTATCATGATTCATTGTTTAAAAGATATGAAAAAAATGTTGTACTTCTAAAAAAAGTGTTTGAAAAATGGTTTTTCCACCTTTTAATTTGTAATATTTGGACAATATCCTTCGTTTATAGCTTATTTTATAAACTCAATTGCATAATCGCTCCTGAAAATGTTAATCTAAATACCAATGCTAAAATATGCCAGAGAAATATTTTTTTAAATCTGGAATGGTATAAAAGATTCCTATTTTTAGAAGGTGAAAATAACATTTCAAATCAAACAGACGTCATTGTTTTGATATTTTAATATAATATAGTCATCTATTGACGAAATCCAATTAATTTTACAGATAATATGTATACCTTTTATACAAAGGTCATCCAGAAAGTAAGGTTACAACATTTATGTAGGATTGAAAACGACGATATTTCTATGGTCAGGGCACCAGCTTTTATACGCCAGTATCAAAGACCTCCACTGCCAATCTTTTTGGATTATCTTGTAAGCTGACGTAGATTTAAAAATCAATGCGCAGCGGTCGCTTGATTTTAACTATGCTCCTGTATGAACATTCTGGGCACTCATCTCGCACATAAGTTCTCGCAATCAAAATTTTCCGATAATATTAACAAAGAAACATTGAGAAATTCTTTGTGAAAGTTGTCAAGTATCATCTGGCAGTCATTTCGTACAAGGCACAAGTTCATTAAAAATCACTGATGATATTTGACTCCTTGTTTCGTTGTGAGTATCAGTACGGCCTTTTCTGAACAAGTTAACCCACTTTGTGACATGTTGTCGCCTTATCACATCACTAACATAAAATTCCACGAGCTTCCGATGGATATTTGCTACGATATTGTTCTGCAAAGTCAAACAACGGACTGACGGGAGATGACGGAAGCACTTGACGACTTCTCCATCGGAAGAATTTATTGTGACTGAATAAGATGGCTTACAAACATAATAAGATCCCCCTTACACGTCAGCTGTGCCAACTTCAAAACAATAAAATTCCCCCGGCCTCAGGAGCCGTTGTAACCTTATTTTTTAGATGACCCTCGTACTAACAGAATTTAAATATTACATCTCATTTAAGGTGGTTTTTCTTAAATAATACTTATTTCCGTGAATAATTGCTTGATTGTCGCTTAAATTCCAATGATTTCCAGTAATAAGGATCTCATATGATTGGTTCAAATCCATAATTTTGCTACACTTAAAATACTAAAATTTTACTAACTTCCATCATCTGCTTTTAATGTTAATTGTATAATATAAGGGGATATTGGAGGGTATTATTGTGTCATATCTGATAAAAACCTCAATATACACGGTTCAAAAACACGGTACAAAACACGGTTTTTAAATCTAAATCAATGAGCTTTTTGTTCAATATTTTGTACTAGCGTTCGAATTTGTATTGGTTAATAGTTAAACACTAAATGTGCTTAACAATTAAGATGTCCCAATGAGTAAAATATCGTTGAAAATAATCCTATAAATTGAATTATTAAAATGTTTACGCTAGTATAAAATATTTAGCAAATCTGTTTATTATAATTATTGTATCAATGTTTTTATTTTAATATTAACCGATAATAGAAGGTGGATGGAAAGATCATCGATATTAAAACATTTTTCATACATTTTATCACTAAATAAATTCGAAATGTACATACAAAGCTCTTAACTTGCACCCTGTAAAATTTAGCGGATATCGATTTTTATATTCTGCAGATAAATTCAGATGCGTTTATTTTTGTATTTCTCAGAAGTGGCCTCTTAAACTTTTGCGCCGTCGCGTTGGCGTTAAACGATGTCGGATATAGAGCGGTCGGCGTAAGAATTGATAGCGGCGATCTCGCTTATCTATCGGTTTTGGCCAGGAGTACTTTTGAAAAGGTTGCCGAAAAACTGAAATTACCGTGGTTTACAAAGCTAACGATCGTTGCGTCCAATGATATCAACGAGGAGACAATATTAAGCCTGAATGAGCAGGGGCATAAGATCGATTGCTTCGGAATCGGTACACATTTAGGTGAGTTGGTGAAGATTGACTATTTTTGGTGCACCATAAAGCAATTAGCGATTATAAATATTTTATTTTATAGTCACATGCCAACGACAACCAGCTTTAGGATGCGTTTATAAACTGGTGGAAATAAACGGACAGCCTCGCATTAAATTGAGTCAAGATGTCGGTAAAGTTACGATGCCCTGGTCATAAAGAAGTAATTGATATTATTAACGATTTTTTTTTAGTCGGTATTTTTCATTTTTATTTATAAATTTGATGTTTTTGTAGGCTTATCGACTATACGGTGCAGACGGTCACGCGTTGATAGATCTGTTGCAACGGTCGTCGGAGTCGACGCCGGTCGTCGGACAGAAAGTACTCTGTAGACATCCTTTCCAAGAATCTAAACGCGCTTATGTCATACCGACGAGAGTCGAGCGTCTTTTTAAGGTACAATTAATGCAGTTATATTTGGCGTATCGAATTTAATGCGATTGTTGATTTCGAATTGGATGTTTTATCAAGGTGTATTGGAAAAATGGCATAATATGTGTGCCGTCACCGCCGCTATCTCAAGTAAGAGAGTGTGTACAGGCGTCGCTTCGTACGCTAAGACAGGATATTAAACGCAATCTAAATCCGACTCCGTATAAGGTATGACGAATAGATTTGTTTGATCTAAATTTAGATGACTATATTTTGTATTGTTTTTATTTTTATCACTGCAGGTGGCTGTTAGTGACGACTTGTATAGTTTCATTCACGATCTTTGGCTACAGAATGCTCCAATCGGTGAACTGTCGTGAGATGACTGCATTGATTTATTCTGAGGCATTTTTCAAATCCACATTTTTAGAGCGATATAAGCTCATTTTTTAATTGTTGAACCATATTTGTGGATTTTCTGGGCTGTCATGGACCCTTTTAACTCATATTTAGTATTATGAGTGCAGAAGAATTTGTATTTCAGGATTATTGGTTTGGATTTGGACGAAGAATGAAAAACGGTTGATTGCAAATAAAAGCTTAAATACGTTGTCCACTTGTTTTTCAGTTGAATGTTATATTTGGGACGACCTGTCCGTTTGGATGACTTGTTTATTATGGATATGTTTGCGTCCATAAATTTGATTCTTTAGGTTTATAAGCTTTTGTATTTATTTGTACATGTTGCCTTGTTTTTTTTATTAATACATTCGCATTAGATCACTTGAACGATAGCTTTGGTAAATTTTTTTTTAAATACGAATGACCTGCGTGTGAATCTTGTCATTCTATTCATAGATAAATGCACAATAAATATCTTGATTTTTCGCTACAATTGACGATGCGCTTGACATGATTTATACCATACCAAACGAAATGTAATATTTAATTATTATAGATAAATCAATATTTTAAAGAGTTTCAAGATTAGCAATTAAAAATTCAGTGCGGATGTGTTAAACTTTTTTTTTGTTTGTTAATGAATATATACAGATTTTATACATTACAAGCTTCGTATAGTTAATGTAGTTGATCGATTGAAGAAAATGTGCAGCCTTTATTTGTATGTTAAAATATTTTTTTAAATGTATATAAAAAACGATTGAAATCTTAATTCGTTTCTATAAAAAATATTTTTATAGACAAAATTATGTTTTGGTATCCGTCATGAAATTTACTTCTAAACATTAATATTCCAAGCTATTATTGTGTAGGTTATCATAATTAGAATAGAGCTAAAATCAGCTATTTGTAAATTGAAAATAGCATAAGTTCATGTAAAATAATTTGTAGTTCGTATCAATCTAACTATTGTAAAGCTGTGCCTATGTGAGGCTTTATTTCAATAATCAAGACTGTAAATTTTTGCACTTAAGGTTTAAATACTTCGAAATAGCTTTAAATTTTTATACAGAAAAGAGTAACAAGTGTAGATTTATATTTTTTTATGTTTGTTTACAGTAGTCTATGTTGTTGCTTATTTTTTTTATACACATAAAATATATTTGAGCTAGATTTTGTTAAGAGACATTTGATCTTAAGTTTTTCATAATGGAGGGATTTTTTTAAATTACGATATAATTATATTTATTTATCTGGCTAGCTGCTTTGATTATTTGCAGTAAAATATAAATAATTTCTAATCACTAGAAGATTAATATCAAAATTTAAATTTAGTTTTTTTTACACTGTTGACAAGATTGTTTTAAAAAAGCCATTTAATATCAGGAAAATAAATTAAGTGTTACATAGTAAATTATGGCCTTGATGTAATACATATTTAAAATGTAATTTTTCACATATTTGGTTGGTTAAAGCAAGCTTAACCCTATCGGACCGGAAATCGTGAGACAAATGGGTAATATATATCTAATATATATATATTTATAGAAACTATCGCTATTGTCGGATAAGCTATTAAGTTTTTTCAACAAATATAAGATGACTTTCGTTCGTGTTGTCGTGAGAGTAGGTGTTTGTGTTGATAATTAAGATATTCGCATCATTCTTATCGTCGACCAATTTTGTTATTCCTCTTTGACTGTTCTGGAATGGCGTCATTAGCCCGAGTATCACCTACTCCTTTAGAAAATTTACTCCTTCGGAAGTACACTGGCAGGCTTGTACGGTAACAAGTTGAACATTAAGAAATATTCCGATGTAATGAACGAATATTGTGTCCTATCAACAGTATTAAGGTTCATTATCAAGCTTGTTACACGCAGCGGCGGAGCTGACAGAAAAGTAGATTTACATTAGAGCGTAGCATGTCTGCTCTCCGGTTCGAAAGGGTTAAGATTGGATTTACTATAGTTGTATTATCGAGAACCATTGCCTTTTAAATTTCTGGTTCTTTGGTTCAATTATAATTTTTATCTCTGATTATCAGATGCAGTAAAAGTAGCGAATTTAAGTGTTCATATCCGATTTCAGCCTCTTGAACTGATTGAATAATTTGGGAAAATTCAAAATGTTGCCGTGTGTAGATGTAGTCTTTCTGAAAAATATGAAATGGATAATGCTGAACAAATTATTTATTAACCCAAATTTGTTCATAGTTTAGTTTGAAATATTTAAACAAACTCTTTAGATGCTCAATCCTTTGGCTGCTACAATGTCACACTCTCCCCAGTATCCAGAGGCTTTACAAAATCGCAATAAATGTTTTTTGTTTCGTTCTCGCCCTTATAGTAATATAAAATTTCGCATATATGCCATTTGTGAAGTGGTCAATCGTGCGCTTCTAAAATATATTCGGAGTATAATTGTTAATGTAATCAATGCTAACTAAAAATATTGATATTATTTTGATGTTTGGCAAAGATAAGATTGTTCAATGGAGTGCCCAAAGTGCACCCGTATGCTTTAATCAATTGTGATATCAGTATAAATGGTTCATGTTACTAATTTGTGTTGAAATTTTAAGATAAATAAATTATTTTAATGTTTCCAAAGTTTAAAAAGATGTTTTTATAGAGATCTTAGCTCAATTTGAAATAATAAGCTTTTGATATTTATGCCGTAATTGTTAATGTGCTTTTGGTTTTAATACATCAATATGTCCGTTGAATATTTATATTACGTACTGAATTTTTGTATTCTGCACATGTTTTCTTTAAGATTTTGCATCAGGCAAGAATGTATCATTTGATTAGTGGTTTTTTTTTTTTAAATAAAAGACAATATTTAACTTTTGCATCCTAGTTTATAAAGAACGACAAGAAATGTACTGACATAATTAATTCATGATAATATAGCATGTGCTATACTTTCAATATCATGTATCCGTTATTTCAAAAGAACTTTGCATATTTATAAATCTGTGTCCGATAATATGCTAAAAATCCAGACGGTTTAATTCGATGCAGCGTTATTTATATGAATTTGATGTCCAATTTTATGTTCATATATTGTTATGAAAGTGCCTTTTAAATTCATACACTAGTTAAATTATTTAATTACAAAATCAATCAAAATCGGTTAGGATACGCGAATAGAAGTAGTGATCGTTTTGGCTCGGTGAATTCATTGGTTTTAATGATATACGACTGACTTATTTTATTATGAGATTAAATTTGCACAATATTGTTTTTAGGATGGTTATTCTAAATTAATTTTTGCTTAATAGATGTATAAAAACTATGGATATTAGTTTCGTCACACGGATGGTCGTATTTTGAAAAGTTCACAGGACCAAATAGTGACACTTAGTTTATTATTTTTTTCCGTACTGTTGAATTATGTTTGTTCAACGTCAGAAATTTTAAGCTATTTAATGATATTTCCAATGGATGGTAATCATGCACCTATGTATGTGATAAATGGATATAATTATCAGCGGCACATGTACCTTTAGTTAATAGTTTCTTAACATGAGTCACAAATGTTTTATTTTATAAAAATGTAATTGGTTATATTGCTTTTTTTAAAAATAAAATTTAAATAAACAGCGTTGTTTTCTACTCTTATTTCATTTTAATGCTTAAAAAATGTGATTTTATTTTTTACTAAATCTGCTTTCGAAGCTTTTGCTAAATCACCCAAAGAAGATGAAACGGCCACGAAATGAAGATCTATTAAAGTGTCAAGAAAGAATTGGGCATGAATAAAACACAATTGTCGACTGGAAACTCCATAGTAATGCTATATCGAACGAATGAGAAGGTGAATGTATGATACAAACAAGATGGATGTAACCCCTTCTTGTGAATAGGTATTGAAGAGGCCAGCCCTAATTTAAATAATATTTGGTTAGATTTTCAAAGGATAATTTTGTAAGTGACTGAAAACAAACATTAATGTGTTTTTGAATATGAAAATATTGATAAAAAGGAGGGCATGGGCAGATTCAGCTGAAAATATTTCAAAATTGCGAATATTGCTTAATATCATATATTTAAACCATTGATTATTATAAAAGTGCGCAAAATTGCTCACAGGTGTCTCTACTATCGTCGAAAAAAATATGGCGTCGTACATGCGATCAGAGTGATAACTGCTTTATCGACGTAAACGTCGCAAACCGCGAGCACGTAATCTGCGGACGCGCCGCGCCGGTGTCAAAATCTGGGTCTTTCTCGCTGATTTTCCCCGACGATACTCCGGCGAGGCCTTCTCCGATAGCGTTCCTCGTCAGCCAGCCGATCAAAAGTGAGTGCATCATTCATTTATCAACGCTTGCGAGCTCGCGAAACCGGCGAACCGGCATTTATCTCGTCTCCCTATTTGACACCCCACGATTCGACCCTCTCTATTTTGCGGCGTCGGTCATAAACATCCCCCTCGCGGGGCTCGCTCGTCGGCCACTTGGAAGTCGTCGGAACGAACATCATTCCAAGTCCACTGACATAATTTCGTGTTCCAGCTGACTCAGCCGACGTCACGCCCACGCCCGCTATTTCCGACTCGGTGTTACACTAATGTTTATATTTACGAACGAAATGCTCTGGAAATGGAACGGCGAACGGGCGTCGATCAGGAAGCGTCCGAATTGGCCGAACGTTCTCGTTTTTTTCGCGTCGATTTCGTATTTTGCGACGGAATGTCGTCCCAATATGAACTTCATCCATTGTCAAACACTATCGTTCATGGTCGCATTAGTCATTCTAATGGGAAACCGATTACAGTCCAATCATAGAATGCTTAAATGTCACATTTTAAAGTCGCATCGTTCCGGCGTCCAATATTGATTTTATTGTTCGAGTTCGCGAAGGGTTGACGTTTACAAACAATGTTGTGGAATTCTATACATTTTCTTTGTTATAAATAGTATTTTATTTGTCAAAATAAAATGCACCCAAAAAGAAGAAGAAGAAGAATGACGTCTATGAATTATTTGGCCAACATCCTTTTATTTTTATCCAATACACATTGATTCGTTTTTCATTTGTTTTTTGAATTAAAAAATATTATTTATGAATTCAAATACCCGTTTAAACCATTGCACATACTTATAATGATAATTATTAAATGCAAATTAACTATATGTTAGCATAAATATATTTATTTAATTAATTAAAAAAATCCCCTTTTTGCAAAATTGACTTTTTTCCGTACTTATAAAATAGTGAACTTGGCCGATTTATTTCAGTTCGTAGTTCGAAAAACATCATAAATTTTAGCTCACGTCTGCATATATGCTAAATGTGACACGCGTGTATTAAATGTCAAAAATGTAAGAAGGGTAAACTCTACACGGATAACCTTCGAAGAATGCCATTTATATCAGACGTCAGGGATTTCCAAATCACATTGGGAATACTGCTGACTTTATTGGAAAAATATTTTTTATGGCTCGAATTTGGGCCCGTCCGAGGTCCCCTGAATACAAATCAAATCCGATTTGAACGAGAAAAATATTTTCGCAGATAAAGCATTTGTGATCGCAATGCACCGTGTAGCCGATTCGCGTTTCTCGACCGCCGATAAGATAAGGCTCAATTGGATACAATGTTTTTCCATGTAAGGCAAATTTCGCTTTAAATACACGATATGAGTTATCGCATCGAAGGATTACTGCTAAAAATGATTTTATCTCACAAATGAGAGGATGATTTAATCTTGGCGCATGTGATATTGATGGAGCGCCAAGCGCCATGTTGCGGCAAATAGAGCAAATACGAGATTGCATCATTAGCGCATCCCTTCGCTTGGGATGACAATACTCGCTAATATTATATTAAACCTTCTGTCAATGAATGTTTCTATTACCTTCCGCCAATGAAAGTGGTCTGGCTGGACCCTCGTACATTTTGTATGGAAATTGATGAATAAAAATGAAATTGTTTTTCTGAGCTTATTTAAATATTTTTTTCAAATTTCAAATTCATAACGATACAAAACTTATAACTCATTTACGCTTTTATGGTATGTTTAAAATGGCTGGTTGTGTTGTTGACAAACTGACTTCTTGCATTTATTACATACAAATCGGAATTTTCTTTGACGCTTGTCGTTCACCCAGCCAATTCTGCATGATCATTTTTAACATATTCATTTCTATGTTCATTATTTCTTTTAAATTTGGTGTCATCAGCTGATCTGTTAGGATTTATAAACATTTTTGATGACCATCGGTGGGATGATTATTTCTCTGGTTCTAATTCTTATTAGACGTTGTTTTTTTTCCTGTGAAAGAGGAATCTTGCATAAGACACCCTGGGTTTGATCCCAGGGTAGTGTCAGATTCTTACTGACTAAACCCCTGCCTTGTCATTCTCTGTCCCCCTGGTATTGTTTATCACATTGCTTCAGGAGGGCTCTCTCACTGCCTTCTTTGGCGCTCATGATTTCTTCAACAAAATCTCGCCAAAGGTTCCAGCCTTTCTTGCTTATCATCATGCTGTGGACCATGTTCTCAGCATTGAGCTCGACAACCCCAAGTGCTTGTTTCAGCGTGTTTCTCCGGGCTGTCCAAGCCTCATAATCATTGATGGTGTGTTCGTCATCATTGACTTCTGCTTGGTGACACGCCGCGGATGATTCTTTACCGATCCGCTTCAGGTACGCACCGAAACATTCATGTCCAGTGAGGATCTGAGTCAAGCGGTAGATCGTTTCTCCGTGTTTGCTGACCATCCACCGGCTTACGACCGGGATAAGTCGGTGGGTCCATCTTCCCTTCCTGGACTGATCGCATCTCTGCTGCCAGGTTTCTTTCAGTTTCTGATTATGCTCGTTGTGGTTTTTGGGATCTTCGAAGTCCAAGGCCCTCTTTTTTGCTTGGATGTCCAGCGGGAGGGACTCCAGCGATCACGAGCACCTCTTCTTCAGATATTATTCCGTATGCTGTGGTGACTCAGAGCGCTCCTTGCCGTGGAACCCTTGCCAGCTTCTTCCTGTAGCTCTCATGTCTGAGCGACTCATGCCATATCGGGGCTCCGTACAGAAGGATTGAGTGTATAACCTCGTTTGACTAACTCAAGCTTTGTATAGACAGAGCTAACTTCATTTTTAAGCTATTTTTGCTCAAAAACGGAACTAGAAATACTACCCTCTTAGCTTACTAGCACTTGCTTGCTCTACTAGCTTGAAAACCAGTCTTGTGTGCACCGGGCATTAGTCTGCCATTTGTATGCCCAAGCATCTGCTCTATAACGTCAACACTTCCCTTGTGCTTGTTGTAAAATAACATCACACCGGTGCCTTTTGGGCTTCTCCAACAACTTCGGTATCATAATGGACAGTTGACAATGGGATGGCAGCTTTTGATTTTTTCAGAAAGTATGAAACAGCTGCAAAATTATCTGTAAATCCGATGATGACGATGACGTTTTTGCAACATTTCATTTTCGTTCTACCTACTGTAGTTTGTCCACGCTATCGAAAGTTATGAAATAATTGTCAATAAAAATTGTCTTTCCACTTCCTTTGTACTTGTCAGTTAATTACAGTAGCACCTTTTACCTAAATTGATTTCTCTCTGGCCTCCTTCTTTTCCAGTATACAGGATACCTTTAAAGGATATAAGGAGATATATAAGATAAAAATATAGATCAATATGAGAAACATGTTAAAATATCTTATGGAGCGAAAGGATACAAATTTCCCTATGAAACATAAATAAAAACGTGATTTTCCATACAAATTCTATGGAAAAAATCAGGGTCTGGCCAGACCACTTTCATTGACAGAAGGGTTAAAGCGAATAGTTTTAATGCTTTTTTGTGTTAATGTCGTGACCGTCTGTCGGCAATTATCATTCAGCAACGTTCAAATGCATTTTGCCAAATGACCGAAGTACCAAGATGATGCGGCAGCGGAAATAACGATTTTGACCCTGGAATTTCATTCTTAACCGCTTTATTTTAACACCTGGAGCTCGATTATGGAAGACTTATTAATTGCAAAGCGAAAATACAATTTAATACTTGGAACGTATTTTGTCAAAGATTTCCAGCTGCTTCGTTCTATTTAAAATGCTCTCGCAATATTTGTATTTGGTGCCAAAAACTTAAGTCACCGACGTCGTTAATTGATGTTCCTTGTAACTATGTTAGTGATTCATAAGATGTATGTTAATATGAGCTAGAAATTTGGGGATTTATGCTATTGATTTTGAATATTTTCTATTTAAAATCAGAATTATACAAGAGGCAGCTGGAAGTGGTTATTAAAAGTAATTAATAACACTCCAAATAATTAATTTACTGACTAAATTATTGTTCTCATAAATAAATATTATATAAATGTCTTATACATGAAAACCTGAAACTATGTTATAGCTGCTTATAATAAGTATTGTATGTATTTAATATTTCTATGCTTTGAAAGTGGCAATACTTCAATCGAATTTCCGCCCTACAATTTTAGCCACGTCTACTGAATTCCAAGCTACCTTGTATCGAAAGTAGACGACGTTTATTTAACAATAATTAATATAAACTACTTGTAGACAAAAAGGCAGCTTTGTAGATTTTAATTTAACGCAGCTATGTACAATTATTCATTTTTCGAAAATCGTTCTTTCGTAACTTTCATGAATAAATACTGACTGAAACGAAAAATAGCTTTGTAGAAATGGGTGCAAAATTGTATCTATCTATCTTACGTGTAAATATAGAACTATGTGTCATATATCATTGACGCAAGTTTAAATATTGTTTAACGCAAAATAATCTGCAGATACACACGGATGTATTGATAATATCTGTGATAAAATAGGCACAATTGCAAAAAGATTGTCTTTGAGCGATAGAATCAAATTCTTATATTTTAGACACAACGATCGACTAAAAATGTTTTCCAGCTTAAAGTTTCCATCACATATCGCAATAAAGACGAGCGAGATTATATAGTCGAACATAAATAACTATTGATTTTTAATAAAATCACGATCGTCTACTTTGAAATAATCTCCATTTTTCTTTGGGTACTCTAGCTACTTGGCGGTTTTCTACTTTTTATAACGCCTATATATATATGTATTAATGAATGCTCAATGATATACTGAGGTTGTTTTCGTTTTACTTATGCGCATTATTTGTTGTACGTTTATTTAGAATTGTGAAAAATTGGTGTTTTAATTTTAAATATGAACACTTCTTCCTAAATTCAAAGAGTTTTGTACTGAATATACAGTATTTGGTTCCTTGTTTGGGTTGCCAGGTGTCCAATTCTGAACCGGTCAGTCAAGTTTTTTTATTCATAGACCGTCTGGCAAAAAAATGCATCCACGTTTTGATAGCAAATATTATTAATTGCCTTTATGCATGTTTTAATATTCAGGTCGGTAGTTAAGGTGTTTGATCCTGTGCAAGCGTTTACACTTGGTTTTTTTTATGCGATTTTGAAGTTATGCGGTTTTCAATAATAATAATAATAAGAGGTAAGACACAGAGTTGTGTCCGAATTTCAATGATACAGAAATAGCATTCTTACACGTTGAGCTCGGAGACAGACAGAGACGGAGAGATTGTCTTGCGTATATCATACGATTGTATGGATCGTTAACCCAAATTTATCGACTAATAATGATAACCCAAATGAATCGATTTCAAGTGTATTGTTTATGTTTACGCAAAGAAGAACGAATATTGTGTGCTTTCAACAGTATTTATTTGTTTACATTTGTTTTTTTATGCGATTTTGAAGTTATGCGGTTTTTAAAAATAATGGAACCTATCCCTAAGTTTTCTATTCAGTTCAAGTCTTTTTTTATACGATTTTTTTATATGCGACTCCCCACGTAACGTATCTATCGCATAAAAAAAGACCCAAGTGTATATACAAGCTTGATACATGCTGCGATGGTTCTGACGGATAAGTGCATTTGTACGAACATTAAGTGGCGGACATACGAATATAGTATTTATGTTTATGACAGATGAATTTTGCCAATCTCCAACCGCTCCAAAATCTATATAAAGAGTATAAAAGGCAATTTGTTTCATCCTCATCATCGCAATCAAGGAATATTCCGTTTCCGAAAAAGAGTTGTTTCGGAAAAAAATATCGGTTTTTCCAGCTCCAATTACTATTTTTTTAAATTGTCTAAAATTATTTTTTTAAGGTCTTTTTCACTGAAATCGTTTCTGTTTTGGTTTTTGTTCCGACAAAAATGACGGTTTTCGATCCGGTTTCGGTTCGAAACCCTGATATTTTACAATCACTTGGTTGTGTGCTTGTTTTTGAAGGTAATATGATCTCCGATTATTCAATTATGAACACTCACTCAGCGGGCCACCCAGACGAACGTATCGAATAACGCTTTCATGATGTTATTGTTTTAATGGTGACTAGTTAAGTGACTCGGAAAAAATCAGATTCGTGTTAAAATCTACCCTATCCGACATATTCCCAGACTATCCGATTACTATTTATTCAGAGGTCTGGAACATACCTTGGAAATCGATAAAAGTTGTTTTTATTATACTTGAATTATCATTGGACTGCTTTTATTATAATTCAAATAAATAATAAAATTATATTAAGCGTTGTCACCTGAATTTTGCCTTTTGCTTCTTTAATGGTAATATTCCTTGGACTTTCAAGGTTTATTTTCATTAAAGTAATGTTAGGGTAAAAGCTTTATGCGTGCAAAACTCGAAGATGGATAAGGGGACCCTTTTTTTGCCGTCCTTTGCGTGTTTGTCCTATGTCCTACCCAAAGTTACCTTTAATTTACTCCGGAATTAGTTATTTCGCCGAAAATTCAATGCAATACATTTCCTCTTCGGGGAAACGGTATCTCGCATAATAAAATAGAAGACGAACGAATCTCAACCATTGTGCTACTCTTTTGTAGCCATCTATGGGATGGATAGGAGATATGGTAGAGTGACGTTCGACAAACATTTGCATTGGCGTTTCCTGTGTGCTTATATGATGAAACGGCTTCAATCAATTGCGAATTTCATCCGAAACGACCTGCATCCTGATCATTTCCATGGATGTAAATATTCAAATATGTCGATGCGGTATATTCTAAATAATTTATTTGCCGATCGATCAGTACGTGCAAATGCAGTCTTACGATGCGCCGTCTCCAGAACGAGGAACTTGACCGGTCGTCGGCTCTAGAACCGGGACTATTTTCCGCGTCAATGTGGTCTACTTGTTTATCCATTTCTAGATCCATCCCAGAGAGCACTGACCTTCCAGCACATCCTGGGAGACGAAGACTTGCCGCAGACGCATATGGCAGACGTGATCTTCGGCTTCGATGTTAAATTACTGTCCTTTTGACAGGTACAGTGCGATGGGTCGAATCGTCTCACATCAAGAGTCTTTTTTTCCGGCACATAAAAGGCTCTGCAATAATATGAAAAAAATGTAATTGCATTCGAGCTTTTTATCTTCGCAATCTTGGAATTGTCGGCAAATTGAGATTTTTAACGACGCATGATGGATCCAATCGATATAATAGATTGTCCAGTCGAAAATGTCGTTTTTTATAAATGAAAGAGTTAAATTCTAACTAAATATGTATTCATGTATTTCATCGATACAATGTATTCGCCTTCAGTAGATACAACCCTTTCCATCTATTTAATATATTTTTTATTCCGGATTGATAAAATTCAACGGGTTTTGATATAAAATATTTTTCAATTCCTTGATATTTATGATTTCCCCCCCGATAAATAATGCTGCATCGATCTAAATAAATGATAGTCGGAAGGAGCAAGATCAGGAGAATAAGATGGATGTAGAATCATATTGACTACATTAGGTCTCTTCGTACTCTCTTTTAAGCTTTCTAATAAGCTGAACAATAAATCTCGATCGTTATGATTCGACCGTATGGAAGGACTAAATGGTAGATTATCCCTTTGGAGTCCATTGTCTTTTGCGTTTTCGATTTGGGTACAACACTCACTTTTCATCTCCAGTCATAAGATAGTGTAAAACGGTTGTTTCTTCTCTTTATCGATTAAATCATGACACGTACTCGCGCGCACCACCTTTATCTCGCCACTAATGTCGTGCAGTATCCAAACTCCCTGTTTAATGGTCTTTCCTATTTTTTTCAAGTGTATTTGAACACTACTCCGGGAGTGTCCGACCTTTTCTGTTAATTCCCGCATAGCCTGTGGTCGATTTGATTAAATTTCAGCACGCAGGATATCGTCATCCACTTTAACCTCTCTCTCACTTTGAACCTAATTTTCTAAATTAAAAACTCTACTTTTAAATTATTTGAAACACCTTTGGCATTGACGAACAGTTGGAGATTCTCCAAAACACAATTCAAAAATAAATGAATGAAACAAGACAAAAACTCGCAAAATTCTGGATTTCCCAAAAAATTATTTATTTCCGTCGCTGCAGATGAATACTTACATACTATAATACTTTGATGTGATTCGTAATTATATTACGGAGGAATACAAAAATTCTGAAGCCCGTATCTATTATATTTCATATCGATATTCCCATTATTAGCGTCGAGGTGTAGTAAATACATCACCGGTAGGGTAAGGTTAATATAACAATTTTGATAAAAATACATGTACTGTACATATGTACACATAGATTAGACAGTTACTGTCCCTAGGCGTCGCCTTAGCTCGCCGATTAGTAGTTAATCCACTATTTCCAAGCGTCTAAATTTCGGCGGGAATGTCTCGATTTAATAGCCTTCATCGTGCTGGTGAGGTGTATGATTTTTGTTTGATAAAAATTTCAATCCCGATTTTTTCGGGATTACGTTTACTAATCCCGGGATTCATGAGCACCTAAAACTGACGGGGATCTCAGTATTGGATTCCCTACTGACAACTGATGATCAAAATGTATGTATGTAAAAAACGACATTTTCGACTGGACAATCTGTTATCATTATCATCTTGTGTTTTTAATGTTGTGAAAATTACCTGTAAATAGTTTATGAAGTGAAACTTGTAGAGGCGTAGTACTGTAAATTGACTCGAATCTCACGAAAAGTCAATTGTGTCATTCGCATACATGTATCACAGAAAAACTAAGCGCATGCGCCGCGCCGCCTCTATGTGTGTGTTTATATGTAGCATAAAGCAACCATTAGACTAGTAGCGCGCCTATTTTATTATATATTACACAACGCACAGCTTCATCTTTTAGCCAACAATTTCCATCAATTTTTAAATGTATGATACATTTTTAATATGCAATTTAACACTGCCCATCAAAATATTAACTCCTTACTTGATGCAAGAATCATCAAATCAATATCGTAAATTATTACATTTATTTTCAGATAATTTATCACCGTCTCTGACGGACATATTCCTTTTAGATTGAATATTTTTTTCAATTTTCGCATCAATGACGCTTCATTTTGCGACCCGTCGTAAAAATTGGGTTTTTCACGACGAAATGGAGAATTAATCCAGGGCTCTCCGATCGAATGTGTTTTGTCACTTCCCATCCATCCCATTTCTTTCGTAAAGAAATTCGATTGTTTGATTTTCTACAACCGATAATGTGCTGGGAGACTTACGCTTTTTAAAGATCCCTCATTCAATCCTAGGCTTTCGTCGCGAATTTCATATTATTGCAAAGGGATGATAAAGAACTCGCGTAAATTGACTGAATTTTAGATGTTATTTTTGCAAGCAAATTTATGATATTAAAAAGCTGTCAAAATGTCGTCGAAGCTTAATCTCGTACAACAAGGGTCGTCTGATATAGCATCGAATTCATTTCAGTGCTTAATTATTCATCCCGAACACTGAAAGATTCATTGTCGTCCAATTTTTAGATTATTATTTGGAATTCTTTCCTTCGGCCTTCGGACGGACAAGTTGTTTAAAATTAAATTTGCAATTGAGAAAGGTTTCGTCCATTAGTCTTTGTCAATGTTGATAACGTCGACCCGAATGAGACTCTCGATAAGCTCGTCGGTATTAGGGTCATTATCATAATGAAAGTGATATCGAACGTTTTCCGAATCCGAAGGACTATACTGCAAAAAATGTGTACCATTTTTGCATAGACTGATTCCTAATAGCTATATAACGGAATAAATCCTATCTAAATTCTAATGAATTTTATAATGAATGGCGTAAAAGTAGCGTGATGAAACAAATTTGTTATGTCTAATTTAATCAAGAAGCTTGAACTCAGTCAGCGAGGCGTTATGATCCATCCAACAGCTTATTCAGTAAATTAAATTTGCTGAAGACCATAAATTATCAGACATTTCCTGTAGTGCATTAAAGAAGATATATTACGTAGATCTTTTTTTTTAATATCATAAAGTATAAAATATGAACGATCCAAAAGCAAATTTATATCCGGAATACGATTCAAATTTGAATATTTATCCATATAAAAATCGAACGTATGTCTGTCTGTTCTCTATACATATAACGATAGAAAATACAAGTTTTCGATATGCATCTGCATTGGCTGCCGGGCTAAAACGTATCTATATGTGTCGTATCAATATGACATTCTAAAATCCCGTATTTATTATATTTCAACTCGATATTCGATAATATATACACTCAAACCTCTTTTTGTGCAATTTCGAAGTTATGCGGTTTTTTTAAACATTTCTTTTTTAAGTTCATAAAGAGTACTTATCGAAATATTTAGGATAAAATAGAAAATAAATCACCAACATTAACCGAAATTTGGAAAAAAAAATTATAATATGGGACTGTGTAAATCGTATTGCATCTGCTATTGCTGAATTACGACCACGCCCTTTATTCTGGTTTAATTTTTTGAAAAAATTGATTTCGTTTTTTTTCCTGCATTTCTCTAATGTTTCGACTTTTAAAAATACATTCTCCAAAGGAATTTTCAAAATTCCAACTACTTACGAATTTTTAGCAATCTTAGTGAATTTTTTTAAACAGTCACTATTTTGTGATTTTTTGAGTTATCTTTGCTTATTATGAATTATATGGTTGGAAAGAGAAAATCTACACAGAATAATGATGATATTGACACTGGATATACTATTTTAAGTCATATCGAAAATCGCAACGAAAATTATCATACAGCGATGATAGTTTGTAATTAAAATAATTAGTATTTCTTTAGTGGATGTCTGGCATTTGAGCATCTTTAAAATTTTACCAATGATGCAAGACGTCCTTTAAATGTTACCAAAAATTTTTTAATTGCCTTATTGTTTTCTTATTTTTTATTAACTTTTTTTATGCGATTTTGGATATATTTTATATAGGTGTTTCAAAGTTATGCGGTTTTTAAAATCCATGGAACGCATCTTCGCTTTTTCTCTGCAAGTCATGGCTTTTTTTTGTACGATTTCTTTTTGTGCGATTTTCCGCGGAACGCATCTACCGCACAAAAAAAGCTTTAAGTGTATATCGAGATTCAATGTAAGTAATGTTGTAAAAAATTCCATTATTACAACTTTACTACAATACGACTCAGTGTAGTAAATACACCATAGTAAAGGGAAGGTTAAGATCATATATATATATATATATATTAGAGTTTTTCAGATTTACACGAGTCATATTTAAATTATTTTAATTATTAAAATATTAATAAATAGCCGGGTGTTCGATCGCGTTAAGGTTTGGTTAACGCCAAATAATAAATAATAAATATAAATAATTTATATATATATATATATATATATAGAATATATTCACCCCATTCCTTCTGATATCGTCCCGCTTGAGCTAAATTTTGCATATATCATTATTCTTTGCGGCTCCCTCAAAATTATACATGGTGTTTTAATATGCTTTAATGCTACTAAAAAAATATATTACATTAACATTTATTTAAATAAGAATAGCTTTAGATTATTAGCTTTTTGGATTGGCACCTATCGGATAGGATTGAGAATTTTTCTAGGATTGGGTTATCTGAATAGGAATTGTAGATACACAGACGAAATTATATTTTAATTATTGTTACATGTCAAGTCGTTCATGGTAAGGAGGGGGGGGGGTCCTAAGCGATTTTATTAATCGCCTAAGTCAGCGGTTCTTAAACTTATGTAGTCCCCCTCTTGAGACTCCTTCCTAATCTTTGTGATTTAATTTTTCAAACAAACAAGGTCTATTTCTTGGTCAAAATAGATCTTTTTGCAATGTTATATGTAAATAATTCCACGGAAATATATTGTCCAAGTAGAGATACATGTTTTTTTAAAATATATCTTTAAGTTATTGGTTTTTCACATTTGGGAAATTAATAGTTCAAATTAATTCTATCTAGATCTACTCAGAAATAAAAATTATATTGATTAATAAAAGCGTTATATTCAAAATCTACGTTTGACATTTTGTTTATTTTAGTATATTTCTACGGAAACACATGTATTTAGGCTTTTATTAACACATTCCAGTCCGCTTTGTTTCGCATAAAATGTCGCTTGGAGTTCGCAAAATAATAATTTCTTTATATAAAACGAAATTTTCCGAGTGTCTTCACAAGGATTTTCTGTATAGATATATTTTATAGTGGCTTTCAAATTGTGGTGCGCGTATCATCTTTTTGAACCTTTCCTTGAACATGATGTATTTACTACAACTCGACTTCAATAATGGGAATATCGATATGAAATGTAATAGACACAGGGTTCAAAATTTCAAAATATTTTCAAAATATGGTGTACGAAGTACACATCATGGTATTTTGGGTGTTTTTTTTAGCACAACAAGGGAAATATTAAATTAAATATAAAAGTTATAAAATAGTACAACAAAGTATACTTATTTCATTATCGATCGGCGGTGTACAATAGATGATTATTTCAAATCATCAATTGTACAATCTGAACGCTTATTTTTTGTTGAATGTATACAAACTTGTAGACATTGTAGCATCGCATATCCCACATCAGGCTTGTCAGATATTTTTTGTTAGATGCTATATTAAATTTTGCATATACAAAATCGCCTGAGCTGAAAGCCAAATTAATATAAATATTTCTAGCAACAGTTGTATAAATAAACACTCGGATAACGTAGCATTTGAAGAACTTCAGTGGGGGTCCGTTTGAGATGATTCGCCACGTAGGTGAGGTTAATTCAATTGTATCTATTTTCGTTTGTTAGCGCAATGAACACGCGCCGTGGATCCGAATTGAATTTATTTTTGTAATTCAATGTGGATATTCATCCGGTTGGAGTAGAAATGGATTTTTACGATTTTTTAAAAAGGAATTGGCTCATGGTTTTTTTTCGGGAGATGTAGTATAGTCGTTTTAAGGCTGGTTCGATACGGAGGAAGCTGTCGGTGTTCTCGAGCAATCAAGACAGAGTGGGAAGACTTCTTGCAATGCTGTTCGATTGTAGCTGTCAGGCGCTGCTAGGCTTACATTTCGAATGCACATGAGCTGGCAGTTCGTATTTTACAGAAAAACGTGTACAGTTAGCATTATCACCGGTCAGCCAGTTTGCGGTTTCGTTATGTACTTCCATAGTTGCGGTTCAAATCCTCGTTCATACGCTCGGGTGCCGCGTCGAGTGCTGCCTTCTCTTTAGATTCTCGACGATAACTCTTTTTTTCCGCTGTTATAACAATTTGATTGTGAGTCTAGCCGAAAGCGGATGACGCAATGCACAAGTGCTTCCTAAAATAGTCGTGCAAATTTGTTAGAAAAGGTGCAAAAATTGGGATCGCAGCACGAGTCCTCATCCGCTGGGAAGCTCTCAATTATTAGTAAGTTCATTATTTTGCCCAAAGCACGCAGTCCTCCGAAATAGCTTAATAATGGATCAAATTTGAGTACCCACCATAACACCGAAGTACCGAAAATGTTCACATGTTTATGCCCTAATAATGTTAAATTTCACCAGTCAACTTTCAAGAGCAGCTAAACCATTTTATATTCAAGTATGATGGAATTTGAAAACTTTTGATTGCTTAAGTCTTGCATTTGAAAGTGAGGCGTCTTTGTCTTGCGCACAAGCGTTCAGATAAAGTTTTGAAAAATGGATTCAATTAAAGTCACAGTTTTGTGCTTTTAATTAATCGACGCTGATGATCGAAGATCTTTTTGCACTTTTGTCCAAGAATTGGTGGACACTCTTTTTAAAATGCAATTTCTTTCGATTCATACGTATAAATGCAGTTTCGTCAATTTTTACAGCCTGAGATTGCAAAAATACTCTACAGCGAATTTAAATAATTTTGGAAGTACAAATTAGTTCGGTTCGTTTTTTGTGGTCAAGAATGCATTTATTTCAGAACAAAATTAACTACAGATTAATCAAGGTATTGGAGGTATCGTCATCAGATATTTAAATGCTAGTTCCAGTTGATGACCGCGTTAGCCCCCATTTTCGTATAACACCATCAATCTGACCGATAAAATTCCTTTCTGCTGAGACACGGACTAAAACTCGCAGTATTCCCGATTTCCCGACAAATTATTTATTTCCGTCGCTGCAGATGAATACTTACATACTATAATACTTTGATGTGATTCGTAATTATATTACGGAGGGATACAAAAATTCTGAACTCCACATCTATTATATTTCATGTCGATATTCCCATTATTAGAGTCGAGGTGTATTAAATACATCACCGGTAGGGAAAGGTTAATATAACAATTTGAAAAACATATGCATGTTACTCTATATATGTATACATAGATTAGGCAGTTACTTGCGCCTAGGCGTCGCCTAAGCTCGCCAATTAGTAGTTACGCCACATCCAAGCGTCCAGATTTCGAAGGGAATGTCTCGATTTAGTAGCCTACATCGTGATGGTGAGGTGTACGAGCACCTAAAACTGTCTGGGGTTCCGGGATTGGATTCCCTAATTGTCACCATAAACTTCCACAAGCATTCGATGCGCTTCAGCTGCAACTTTTTCCCAATTAAAATAGAAAACTAAAACCTCCCGTAAATGCTGTTTAGTTATGTAGATGTCTAACCTTAATAAACCACCGAAATAAGCTATCACTTTGAAACATTCATAGCAACCAAAGCTATCTTTTGAAAAAGGACCAACTAATTTGCTCTCCTAATACATTTTTAATAATAGAATTATATGGTTTAAATTTAATCTTTTTTGAAAGGGATTTATATGTAATATGCGAACGAAACTGCATTTGCCGCATTGCAAACTTCGTGTACATCTTCCTGCTTTTTGAATTCATCCGGGATCACAATACTCAATTTAATGCTCCAATCTCTCCATTCATTGTGTCTTCCATTAAGAAAGACTTCTCTGTGCCATTGTATCGGATCCATTCGGAACCAACGGCCATCTTCCGCATGCAAGACATTGTATCGGAGAAGACTCAATAATACTATCTATCTGCGCGTAAGAAGATAAATCAGATGTAATTACGGTGATATTGCGCCGAGACCGCGAAGGTCACTGGACTAGAAATCATACTGAATCATAAACTGTGATGCCGTCAGCAGGATGGGATATGTTCTTCATCGGTCTTCGGATCAAATGCCAATAACACGGTGTCAATGTTAAATATAGAAAAGTATTTGCGCCATACGTTCCGCGGCAAGCGCTGCTCTCGTAGTCTTTCGTTCGTTATCCCAAAATTAAAATCGGACTATGACGAAGACCGTGGACAACTGTGCTTTCGTGACCATTTATGGCGCTGACACGAAAGGTTGCTATTATCGCCATTGAATGTGAATTCTTTTCATACGTTTCGCGTTATGGTTGTCACGATGTAAAGCATTTTTTTATGGTCCGCAATAAGCTGTCTGGCTGGCAGACTGGTAATTTGAACATGCATAATCAAAAGTTTTGGGAAAGTCTCAAAACTTTTAATATTCCCGAGGGTAGAAGCTTCGTCGTCGAAGCTAAATTTGCATTGGGGGGATCGTCTTTTCCAGTCTGTTAAGTCGAATCTGTTGATACAATTACTTTCCATTGAATCTGTAACCGAAACTTTATCTGCTAATATACTGGGCGTTTGGGGAATATTATTTCATCGAATAAATCCAAAATCTATCAGATGAGTTGAGATAAAATTTCAAGATTGATATTTGGATCTTTTCTATTCATAAACATCGAAGGCTGTATTTTGTGATCCAATAGACTTTCAATTGCATTACATGGACAGTTTTTGGTCACACTTTTTGTGGTTCCTTGGATTTTTATTAGCTCCTGCGGGAGTCGTGATCAAACTCAAGATGTCTTTTCTTTTTTTTTTGCACACCACGTGCCATTGCTACGTTTGTCGGGATGCGAAGGATTCTCTCGGGGGTTTTCAATATGTACACCGCACGTGAGAGTTAGTTATGGTTTCAAAAACTACTTTCAGATAGTGCAAGCAAGTAAATGCTGGAGAGCAAGAATAAAAAGAAACTCATATACACACACACGAATGATCCAGATCTGTCTGCTCAAAATCACGAAGCGTGTCCGACATTGTTGAATTACTCCACCTTCCATTTTTTAGCGCCAGTCATTCGATCCACCCCCAAAACCGCATGCTGACGACGCAATAATTGAATTTTGTTGTATAAAAATTGTTCCGTGCCATTTCAAAACCCCCGGTTATGATCTTAATTCCTAATTTCGGCGGTAAATCCGGCTTTAACCCAAACCCCCCTTTTATGCATTATTCAATTCTTATCAGTCCCTTCGTCGAACGACCGTGTTATGTCTTGTGGACTACGCCCTTGCTTATTGAATATTTAATACTCTTTGGGGTTCAGCGGTTGCAAACAAATGGGAGTGCCAATTATGCAACCGGGGTGCTCAGAGTGGTTCAACAAACGTCGTTAACCAAGGTTGGAGACGAATACACGGTGGTTTTAACGAGAGCATCCTTAATTATGTTGAAAGTCGTTTAAGCCATTGAACCTTACACGCGAAAGGGCGGAAATTATATTCATCGCAATTAGTCATAATTTTGTTTGCGAAGAGTCTTTTGATGATATGCCGTCATTGCTCTCTGTATGGCGTCATTGTAAGTGAAATGTATTTTTTTTGTACTCGAGACCCTGAAATGAAATGTACCTAACCGGTTAATGAGAAATGCGTTTATGTTACGCAGGGAAGACCGGTTTGGAAACATCTATTGTAGATATTTCAAAGAGGAGAGCCGTTTGAAAGTTCAAATGTCGAAAGCAGATGGCGTTGCTTTTCCACTTTCATTAGAAGCGACAAATACATTGTTGTTAGTACGATTTGCAATTTTGCAAAATCTTAAACCCGTTGCAGGATGCAGCTTTCGTTCATCTTTCATTTTTTTGAGTTGTATTGTTAGTGTTGGGGTTGTAGTTATTAAATTCAGGATGCTGAAGATTTCAGCATATCATTTTAATAATTACAGTATTTTTCGCTTATTAATTTTATCCATTCAGCATGCTAACTATTATATGTCCGTGCAAATGCACTTATCTGTCAGGACCGTCGCAGCGTGTATGAAGCTTGTATATAAATAAATAAACACTGTCGATGCACATAATATACGTTCATTTCTTCGCATAAACATAAACAATTCACTTGAAATCGATTCATTTGGGTTATCATTATTAGTCGATAAATTTGGGTTAACCTAGATACCACTCTCTCCGTCTCTGTCTCTCTCCGAACTCAATATGTAGGAATGCTCTTTCTGAATGACTGCAATTTGAACACAAATATGTGGTGCCCTATATAAAGGTATACGCCTATACGTCTAAACATTCTTAATATGTTATTATATTTTTTTTAATAGAAACTCATAAATGTTTATACTCACTATTCAACAAAAAAGTCTTCTTAAAATACTTTAAATCGTCATAAAGTTTAGGTATAAATAACTGAAATCGCTATTGTCGGATAAGCTATTAAGCTCTTTCATCAAAGATAAGACGAATTTCGTTCGTGTTGTCTTGAGAGCAGGCGTTTGTTTTGATAATTAAGATACTCGCATCATCCTTATCGTTGGCCAATTTTGTTATTGCCTCTTGACTGTTCTGGTCTCACCTAGTATCATCACTCCTTTGTAAAATCTGCTCTAGAATCAAAGTGGCAGGCTTGCGCGGTAACCCTGTCTTTTTATTTTCGCAACGCATTAATAGGCAAAATAGCTGAACAACAGAAGGCAGATACCATACAAGTTGAACATTAAGAAATATTCCGAAGAAATGAACGAATGTTGTGTGCTATCAACAGTGTTTAGGTTCATTTATTGATATACAAGCTTCATTCATGCTGCGCGGTCCTGAGAGAAAATTAGACTTGTGTGGATGATAAGCGGTGAACATAAGAATATAGCATCTATGTTTACGTCAATTTAAATTTAACTCACTGATCAAAGGGTTAATTTGCATAATACACAATAGGAGATCGAATCAACTTGATTAAGCATTTCTTTCTAAATCAGGATTCCGGTTAGTGTTATCAAGCCAAATATGTAGCAACACATTGAAGGTCTTGCATTTTAGACTTCGAACAGACCGCGTTATATAGAATCAGCGTTAACTGAAAGAGTGCTAAACGAGGTCTTACTGTATTCTGGAATTCTTTCTTATAATTTTAATACGGCTGTTCCGATTTATCGAAAATTTTCTCACTATACATTTTAAATAGAGAAAGGAAGAGGTCTGCAACCCTTTGAAACGTCCTTTTGAACTTGAAGCTTATTCGAGATTGTTTATCCGGATTTATACAGAATAAATCTGATACAGATCTTTCATTAGCTCTAAAGATGTGAAGATACTTCATGACTTGAACCACAATTTACATGTATTCCTGGATAGATAAAACCATTTTCTCATCGAATGTTTCAAGATTCCAATAAACAAGGAAATGTTCATATTTTGCGTATTTTTATGGTAAATACTTGTTTAAATGAAGACTTGAACTTTAATTTGAAGCGACCGATTTAAGTATTTAACTTTGATATTTTTGCAATCGTACAAAGATATTATGTATTTGTACTAAGAAGGAAATTGACTTCCGTTGTTCTTGATAGTGTATCAGCAGATGGTGACATTTTTTTATTGGAATGTTTATAATAAAATTAATTTCTATCGTGTTCCTATTATGTTTAAAATTGTTTCCATTGAATGAATATATTTTTAGTCCACGATTTTCAATGCCTGCCAAGAAAATTTTGAATGGAGCGGAAATAGACGTTTTTTCACTTCGCTGACGTTAATTGCGCCTTTATTGGTTTTTTTTTAGGTTCTGAAAAAGACTATAACATAAACGCCATTCTGCTTAAAAACCCCGAAATTCGCCGAAAGAACACCATTAATCCCTTTATATATATACATATCGTTTTTTATTGGGTAGGCTTTCCATAACATTTTTTATTTCACATTTTCAAGCATTTTAATATTATTTTAGGGGTGTTGAGGGTGCAATATTTAGTTTCCGCGCTAAACTATAAATTGTCGTTTATGCAAATTAACCAACCATTTCTATTAAATAAATTTTAAGATGCATACAAAGCGCCATAATTCCATTTTTAATGGCGGATTTGAATGGAACTAATGTAATTGGTTTATAGATATGATAAAAATAATATTTATCCGGATATTTCATAGATGGCGTTCGTATTCGACGATGCAATGCTTCTGAAGATTCTGAAAAAAAAATCCTGAAATCAATTATATTCTTATTCATACGAATGTCTAAAGATACTGGCATTGAAGCTTATTGATTTTTGTTGTTATTCGAATTTGATACAAGCAAGTCATTCGAGTTCTTTGCTCGATTGAATTAAATTTTTCAGCGAATAATTGGATACCGTATTTCAGAGTCGATTTTATCCGGGCATTATTATCGAGGGGATTTTTCATAAATCCCCCTGTCGATACAAAAAACAAAGGGTCCGCTCATATTACAGCCCTGTACATCAAAGCTTAATTAAACAATATAACGTTCGTTAATCGTTCATAAAGAATTTTTAATCACACTTTTTCATACTGAATAGACTGGATAAATCTCGTCGTGGATGACTATGGGGTTGCTTTCAAATAAAAAGCGTATTTCAGAAAATCAGAAATATACAGTCAAATGGAAGCGAGCTGAAAAGACCTTTGTTTTGCTACGATGATGATGATGATGATGGAAGGCAAATCATTATACATGGATCAAGGATTTTCATATGTGCTAATAGAGGCAAGGGCTTTTATTACAGGATGTTCATAAAGTACTAGGTCACTAACTTATTGATCCGGTGGGGCGCTTGTACAGTAAGATCGCTTTGGCATAATGCGACCCTCATCTTATTCGGCGAGACGTAGCTAAACTCTAAAAGGACCAGTGGTAAATATTTTTTGTTGCTGTTGTTCGTTTTGTTGGATTCTTTAAATTTCAAGGGGATGTAATTTGTCGCGGTATAATAATAATAAATTTAATACTGCGGCATCCTCCGGTGGTAGCTCGGAAGGCCATAAAATGTTTATGTCTAAGCGTCCATTCTGTAAGCATTCCATTTTCTGTGGCGATTTTTATTTTCTTGTTTAGTATCCATCGACCCGAAGGGGTTGCCTTGGGGTAGTTCAATATTTCATGCATGACAAATTGAGGAAAGATAACTGTAATACGCCACGACGACTTGGTCGATCGTGAAATTTTCCACACTACCCTCGTGTATCCAAACGCCATCATTTATTGATTTGGAATATAGCCTTTTAATTTATTTCGTATACGATCGATGCTCGTACCATAATATAGAATGGCACTAAGTGCTTAAATTTTCATCTTCGTGGATGTTATGGATCTCATTCGCTGAATTTATGATGCAGTATAATTTACGCTATGACCACTTTTAAAAATGTCATCGTAAAATGTCGATCAATCGTAGCACGTATTTCACTTTAAGCAGCTCTCGAGCTAATCTCTCCACCATAAAGTGTACACTTATCCCGTCTGAACTGGGAGTATAAACATAGTTTTGCCCGCGGGATATTTTTTAAGTCTCTCTTACAATCCCCTAGTGGAACGTGAGATTAGAATGCATAACGAAAAGAGCTCGTGGTTGAAAACTTGAGCTATTTTTGAAATTATTATTTAAGATTGATGGCATGTTGCTAAAAAAATAATAATACATTTCGTATTAAAAATACTATTTGTATTTGGAATTTAATGAATATGCTTTAATTGCCATTGCAAGTTTTTATCAATTAACAATTAGATGTAAAATAATAAATTTAAGTATTGGGTATACACTAGGGTGGTCCTTATTTTTGGACTTTTAAAAAATGGGGTGATCACCCCGTCATATGATTCTCTACCCTAAAAAATGACTACGTATATTTTAAATTAATTTTTTTAAGGGTTTTAGAGAAATATAATCCGGAATTGCTGTACAAATTTATAAGTGGTATATAAAAATAGAAATGGAGTATCTTATTTTTCTACATAGTAGAAAGTTACTTCATTAGAAAAACATCCATTAGATAGGAATCTTCTTGATCCCGTCACTGAAGAAATAAAGTAGCTGCTCAGAAAACCAGTTGCGCACGTATTGTTCGACTGCAGCGTTCTCTTGAAATCGTTGCCCTCCTAATACCTCTTTCAATGGTAGTCGCATGAGGCCAAGTCTAGACTGTAAGGTGTGCGTTTCCAGTATAATTGGGTGAGTTTATCAAGAGTTAAGGCTGCTGAAAGCTTTGTCACGCAGAAGGACAATGGCAGACGATAGACAGCGGCTGACTGGATTGGAGGGTCTTTTAAACGTCCAGGTGCCTACCCCTTATGCTCCGCGCCCTGCAGAGGAGGCGAGGTTTCTGCAGGAAGACCAGCTTCAGACTACGTGCACCCGAAGGTGCGATGGAGGAGGAAGGAAAAAGATTAATCTAAGTTCGAGGGACAAACTATTGCGGGTACACTACCACCACGAGTTCAACCTTAGTTTGAAGGGGGCTGCAGCAGACGATAGACCGCAGGGGCTATCCCTTCGCCATGGTACTCGTATTTTTTTCCTGTGGGAAGGGAATCTTACATAAGACACTCTGGGTTTGATCCCAGAGTAGTTTCAGATTCTTACTGACTAAACCCCTCCCTTGTCCTTCTCTGCCCCCCTGGTATTGTTTATCACATTGCTTCAGGAAGGCAGGTAGTCTGACCTTAAGTAGATGGCCCTATTCTAGTGTTGGGGAGCCGCTCTGCGTTTCTCTATCTCACTGCTTTCTTTGGCGCTCATGATTTCTTCAACAAAACCTCGCCAAAGATCCCAGTTTTTCTTGCTCACCATTATGCTGTGGACTATGTTCTGAGCGTTGAGCTCGGCAACCCCGAGTGCCTGTTTCAGCGTGTTTCTCTGGGGTGTGTTCGGCATCATCGATCTCCGCTTGGCAGTGGTGGCACGCCGCAGATGCTCTTTTGCCGATTCGCTTCAGGTATGCAGCAAAACATCTATGTCCAGTGAGGATGTGGTAGGTCGTTTCTCCGTGTTTCCGGGCTTTCCGCCGGCTTACGACCAGGATTAGTCGGTGGGTCTATCTTCTCTTGCTGGACTGATCCCATCTCGCTTGAAGGTCCAGTGGGGGGATTCTAGCGATCACGAGCACCGCTTCTTCATATACTGTTCTGTATGCTGTGGCGACTCGGAGCGCTCCCTGCCATTGGACCCTTGCCAGCTTCTTTCTGTAGCTCTCATATCTGAGCGACTCATGCCATATCGGGGCTCCGTACCAAAGGATTGAGTGTCATGGTACTTGTATCGGTTCGGTAATTTGTAGTACCTCGCCATGAAGACGAGTCGCCGTTCGAACAGCCTAAAACCGTTCTCCCCTGTATGCCTAGGCTGTTGAGGATAGTGGTGAGCCTCTGACACAGTCTCCACCAACTACTGTAATCGGCTGTTCCACAAACTCCTTTATGGGTACGCAGTACAGGGTGACCTGCATACCCATCTCATGTTAGCTGGGCTACCTCAGTTGCGTTTGATGAGCAAACTGACGAGGCTACTTTCGCACACCTCTCCCGGCTCCCACCTTTGGGGGTTTATGGGTGGGCATCGTGGACTCTAACACCCACATCATAACAACCCGACATACAAACGGACAGTTCGAATCGGTTTTTTTCGTCTCTTGTTACGATAAGTAGTCTTAGCGTCATCTAACAGCTGACAGTAGTAGGTCGCAATTCGTCTGTTGTCATGTAAAAAATCAATCAATAAAATACCTTTCGAGTACCAAAATACATTAGCCATCACTTTTCCAGCATAATGTTTCTCGACTTTCAGACCTTCATGAAACCTTTGTGGACGGTTGACAATGCTTTAGAAAAAATTAAAAATCGGTAGTTGAGATGAGGAAAATTCCATGAGCTTTCAGGAGCAAAGTTTACAGCTTTGATAGTTTCATCAGGCTGGAAGAATGAATAACGTCTTTGCTACATAGGCATATATTTTTTGTGTGTTATTATTAAGCCGAATTGACACGTATAATATTCCTGTAACCCATTTGTCGATATTTTTAGTTTAATCTCTTCACAAAGTCTAAGAATTCAATTCATCTTCTCTCTATAATCCTTTATTATCAATAGCATTGTTTAATTGACCACATTGAGTTTTTTTTAAGCAGTGATCCATATATCCTTTTTTAATATCTTATCCAAAATTGGACATTTCATATGAAAACGTCTGATATAAGGGTTTTCAAAGCAGTTTTTGATACAAATTGATTTCAACCTTTATATTGCATATATACTCCTGTCCTGTCCGATGCAATGTATGATTAACTATATTACAACTTAAATTTGCTTATGATCTCTTTATGTTCTCTCTTGCAATATTCAACAAACTTTTAATGTATTTTTATCTACGTCGAAACAGGAAATTAAAAAGTTTGAACCCATCTCAAAATGCGGTTTTCATTTCGATACGATTCCGCAAATGAGACTCGCTTATGTTACAAACTCTCATAACTTATATTAACCCAGGAGCACTTTTTTGTTCGCCTTATCTTCGAGAGCATCCTGGGCATTTCAACGCCATGTTTTCTTGTTCTTCGTGTAATTATTCCATCTCGTGTGACATATTTTCGCTTGCGTACACGATTCTTTTTGTTCTCATATCGTTCTCCTTCCGTAAATATTTATTGTTTACGAACATAATGGATTGTAAACTCGAATGTCGCATTTTTATGTATTTTTTCTCGTGCGATGTAAAAAAATTCGCATCTGTCGCTGGCGAACGGTTGGCATTAATGGCGACCGAACCAAATGCCAGATTTTTTTTGGTGCATAAATTGAAAACATCTTGTGTTAATGTTTCCATATCAAAGTGATATAAATGTCATTTTAAATATTAATTTAATATTTACTCAAAGGAAAGGATTTTTAAGTAGTGTTTTCTCTTTGCTTTTCACATGCGGCTAACATGTGTACAAATCCACTTATCTATCAGAACCGTCGCAGCGTGTATGAAGCTTGTACATAAATATATAAACACTATGTCTCTGATTTATTTATCTTAAAATAAATTAGGGATTTTTATTCTGATTTATTTAATCGCCTGTCTGGGATGTAAAAAAATACATCACAGATCTATTTATATACTAAATTAATGGTTTTACAATTTAATTGAAGATGCTGGTGACTCCTGTCAATGTTTTCGAGGGGCTTTTGACATCGAAACACCATTTCATCCAGGCGTAATTGAAACGAAACAAACTCGACGAAAGTCAATAAAAAATTCATTTCGTACCGTTTTCATAAGAGATCTCTTCGTATCCTTCGACAGAATTTCATCCGGAAATAAATCGTTCCGGAACATTATGTTCTATCTCTTCCATATATATTTATTTAATATCTTTCCTCTTTTAATTTTTTTTGCAAAGATGCAGGATTTGTTCAACGAATTGCGCGGTTGAAAATATTTTTTCGCTTTTGAGAATCATTTTTTATTTATATATATATAAAACCTCAACCGATCTTCAAATTTATCTAATCCTTGTGAAATTGCAGCATCGTGTTATTTATTTTTATAACAAACAGCATTGCAAGAAGGAGCGTTATCTTTGAATTGCAGACCTTTGAAAGTCATGGCTTCACAAATAGGATATATGGACGATCGTCTTACGTCTTCGCCCCTCGTATTCTTTTATATATAAAGCACAAAGATGAAATATTTTTCATCCCTTAATAAATGAGCGTGAGATGAAGATGATTTTTTTAAGGCGAAATCCAATTTGTTCCTTAAATAATTTCGTTGTTTCAAATTATGTTATTTTTTTTTATAAACGGCATCTCATATTTATCCGGTTATTTGCGTTGGTATATTAAAATATTTTGGTATTTGATTTAAGCTCGCTCGATGAAAGCTCGTTCTTCTTCTCGGCTCTCTCCCTCATTGTGGTAGGAATGAACCGTAAATAACGTTATTTGATTAATAAGTACTCTTCTGGGAAAGACTCTATATAATTCTTTGAAATGCCTCTTGAATAAAATCTAATATTGAGAATAAAATTATTTCAATTATTCTTAATTTCGCGAAACAAAATATTCAAAGGATAATTATTATTTGATATATTAAATGTGACGTTGAAATTCAATCTTTTTGTTTGTCGTCATAAGATAATTAATAGCAATTTGTGGTGCTTATTTGGTGATCTTTTTGGTTTGTATTTAGTTCATGCGGTAATACATTGTTACGTAGGGTCGCCTCACCATGTGTTTTTCAGAATGATGGGCGCACGTGGGTCTGTTTGCTATCGCATCGTGGACGGGCTAAGAAAAAAGAAAATATTGATAAGTGGGGATGAAAATAATGCAATCGACTTTTTGACCAAGATATTTATTTTGCGCGGATAGAAGCCCTAGTTGCAAACTCGCTGGGGAGCCTATAGAAAGAATACGTATTCCCGCAGTCAAGGCTGTCGGTCGATTTTTTTTCTTCGCTGCGCATTGCAAAAAAAAAAACAAACAATAAATTCACAACCCATACTTTTTAATGGCATTAAAAATACTTGTTTCTTATACCGTGTCTCAATACTAATTGACTGCTAAAAATTGTCATAATTTTGATTACTTTCCGGTTTTCATAATATATATTTATTTTTGTATGATAATAAATAAACACGTAATTTTCTTGCAATTTGATTGTCATTTACGTTGGTAGTTCAACAATTTTCTCCATAAAAGCCACTTGATCGAAGCCTATCGTTCCTCGCATCGAACAAAGACACTAGTACAAAAATGGCAAGTGCTTTCAGTCATCCGAAGAGGACTTTCTTCAAAGCATAAACGTAAAAGTATGGAAAATCTTCTACTACATGCTACGTTGCTTGTTTGCTCTCGACCTCTTGACCCAGCTTACTAATTAGTACCGGCATTCAAATAAGTTTCACGTGAAAAGTGTCAGTATCCTACTGCAAATTTTCAGCCTTAATAAGCATCTCCATGAAGTTATAGTCAATCAAAAGCTTCGCTTATAGCCAAATAACTTGTTGAAATTGTATGTCATACACCGTTTGATTTTCTCATGCATGCACCCCCAATCAGTCCCAATTGTTAATTTTCAGCTCGCCAAAGCGAGTCTTTGATTGGGTAAATGAATGGCGCTGCCGGGTTGATAATGTTTAAATAAGTCAATTTTAAATTTCATTGTAGAAGTGTAATGAGCAGCATGGCATAAATGCTCGCAATTTCCGAAGCATGGAAATTTGAAAAGTTATACCAGGCGTTAAAGTTTTCAACTCGAAATGTAGCCGAATTGAATAAATAGCCGTAAACCTATTCAGCGGGGATTACGAAAGTACTTCAAAGCACTCAAAATAGGGCCCAACACTGATATGTACATTGCTCGGTATTACAGATATGCTTGAAGCATCATTGTGAAGTTACTCGCATATTCCAGCTATGGATGGTATTGTCCAACTTTGATTATCTGGAGCACCATTTATTATTTAATTTATGTCAATACTCGGATTAAATCTGTTTATTCATATATATTAAGTTGTCCCATAAGTTTCTTTCGCAAATGAACACAGATCTAATCGTAGCCATGGTTGAAGAAAACCCGCGATATACTGTTCGCGAAATAGCTAACAAGTCAGAAATTCTACGAACATCCGTCCATAACCATCTGATAAGATTGGGCTACATCAATCGTTTAGATGTGTGGCTTCCTCATGAACTGACTGACTCGAATAAACTTCAGCGTATTTCAACATGCGATCTTCTTCTCCAACGACATAATAGCCAAACTTTTTTGAAGAGACTTTTCACTGGAGATGAAAGTTGGATACTCTATGAGAATATCCAACGTATACGGTCTCGGACCAAGGGTACAGAAGCTTTAACTGTAGCTAAACCTGGCCTACATCAAAAAAAATGTTTTGCTATGAATTTGATGGGACTGGAAGGGGGTAGTTTATTATGAGCTACTTCAGCAAGGTGAAACGATCAATTCAACAAAATATTGTTTCCAACTAGACAATCTAAAGGATGCAATTGCCAGAAAACGGCCAGAATTAGCGAACAGACGAGGCGTTGTTTTTCATCACGATAACGTCAGGCCTCATGTGTCTTTGCTCGTCAGAAATAAATTATTATCATTTGACTGGGATGTTTTACCTCATCCTCCATACTCTCCGGATATTGCCCCTTCAAATTATTATTTATTTCTTTCATTGAAAAATTCTTTACGTGGTAAAAATTTTAATTCAAAAAATGATATAAAAATGTACCTTGATCAATATTTTGCCAACAAACCTGGGAAATTTTGGCAAGAAGGCATTATGAAGCTTTAGGAGAGATGGAGAAAGGTAATAGAACAGATTGGATCATATATTATTCAATAAATTTAGATGTAATACAAATTATTGTTTATTTTTTTCTCAATATGAAAACGAAAGAAACTTATGGGACACCCTAATATTTATTTCTGAGTGAGTTGACACCGTTGTGAATTTAAAAGCTGGATAAAAGAGGACATCTGCAAAAGTTTGGTGTTGGCCACTTTTTTAAAATTTATTTTTGAAGATCACTGTGATAAGAAATGCGCTTATAAAATCTGATGTTTTTTATTAGTTATATTTTAAAACTTTCATCGTTCTCGGTTTTTGCGCCTGTTCAACTATTGCTTGTTGGGGACTCTGACGATATTAATACTTATTATCATTAAGAAACTTGCGCCAAATACGACAAAAATCTATAAATATCATCAAAATGTGGTGTTGTTGATTGACGACTCATTATCTCAAATTAGTATCACGCTAGTGCCCATGACTCACAGAAGAGGAAAAACAACGTTGATACACTTATTTAATATGTTGGATAATATTTATTTTTAAATATGATGAATTTGAGCATCTCTCTGCATCGGAAAATTCTGAAAGATCGTCTTCTTTTGTTGACCAGGCATTTGGTCTCCAGATCTGACACCACTGGATTTCTTTGTCTAGGAATGTGCAAAAGAATTAATTTAAACGACAGAGGGGCTCTTAAAAATAAATAAAGTAAAAATCTTAAATAAATAAATTAAATAAAACATTTTAAGTCCGTTCTTCTATCGGGCTGTGATGTTGCTGGACGAATGGGTGGGAGTAGACGGGCGTCTAAATAACTATTTATTCCACACGAGAAAGAGAGATGTGGCTGCAGGAGGGACGACCTCCCGCAGCCAAGGCTAACCGACGACTCTCTCGACTACCGCCTCCTGCGCGTCACCACCCAACTAGCAACGGTGCACGCGCAAGAAGCGATCGGTCGGTATGCAGGTGCAATGTCTCCGCAGGGCCACAAGAGATGGCGCTGTTAAAATAGCACATTGCACCTGAAGAGAGATGGAAGATGTCGCTGTTAATCTGGCGAATTAAATCTGCTCAAGTTAACAGCGCTACTACGTAGGGATGATAAATCGCCCACTCTACATATTGATTTATAGCATTCGTCGATGGTGTCATCATCTCATCTCACGAGCGCATCCACAACTATAAAATCTCGCATAATTATTTTAAAGACTCCCTAATAATGCTCTTGTCTCGAAGTTTTTGTGTATAATTTATAGTCTAGACAGGGCTTGATTCAATTTCGCATTTGCCATCCAACGCGGATTATGTTTCGCTGAGGTGGCTTTCCAAATGGCAATGATTTCAGTTTGTTTTATCATCGCTTTTCGAGTGATTGAGCGTATTTATCGGCTGCTGAGTTTGTCTACACACTTTTTCTGTGTTTTATTCCTTATCTGAGATATTTCATGCTTCGGTGTGAGCCATTTTCGTGGGCTGTTTAGCACGATTGAACGAGATGCTGGCCTATCCTCGATATGTCATATATCCTCAATATTGATCCCCTTTTCTGAGCCCCTCGTCTATATTCCTCGCATTTTCTCCCTTTTCCATGCGGACCAACCCTCTTCTCGATTATCACGTCCGGCGATTTATGTGCTTCTCATTGTAATCTATATATTCTACTTCATTACTCGCTCGAAATCGCGACTTGATGTCCCTTTGCTGGGAGATTTTTTCGCAAATAAAATATTTATTTAAGGCGACTTTCCCTCGAATATCGGTATGTATTTGAGCTGCTTTGATGTAGCATTTTAATTGCGATTTGTTTGTTCTGCCAAGTCGAAGTATATTTGAATAGGCTTGTTTTTTATTCGAATCCTTTATGTTGGGAGCGTATATTTTTTCTTTGTGAACCTAAATAAAAATTTAACTAGAAGCATTAAATTTATTGTTTTACTGCGGACCGATTTGTGTAAAATAAATTATCGTATTGAATATTTTATTTATACTTGACGATACAACTAGACAATGTGCATGCTCAATAAATATAATCGACAGTAATATTATATTGTTGAAATAAACATTTCACGTTAACGTGCACCACTATATCGAATATTTGGGATGTTGCCAAAATTTGGCACCCTTTCCTCTGACCAAATAAACAGAAACGGGTTCGTTGACTTTCTGGATCGTTAATGTATACCTATGTTAAAAAAACCACTATGTTATAAAGCCTTTATGTATTAAATTTTTATAATATTAATTAGACAGAGGCATCTATGAGTGATTGTAATTAATGTCAAAAATAATTAAACTTAAACAGCATGAGTACTTCATGCTCAAGTGTCGCCGACTAGTAACGTTAACAATTTCTAATATGATGTGATTATACTTTAGCCATCGAGACTTGAAATTGTAGTGCAAGAGATTAAACCCTTTGAGTATTGAGCTAATTTTGAGTCATTGTAAACTTTGATGCTATATTTGTATGTCTGCAATTAATCGTCCGTACAAATCCACTTAATTGTCAGGACCACTGCAGCGTGTATGAAGCTTGTATATAAATAAATAAACGCTGTCGATAGCCCAGAATATTCATTCATTTCTTCGCGTAAATATAAACAATACATTTGGGTTATCGATCTATATAATCGTACGTTGTACGCAAGATACTCTCTTCGTCTCTTTTTTTCTTCAAACTCAACGTGCTCCATTTCTGTCTCTTTCCGAGCTCAACATGTAAAAATGCTCTTTCTGAATTACTCGTGCATCGATGGTAGAGTTGTGCCATAAAGGTACCCCTACACATCTAAACATTCTCAATATAATTTTATAGAAACTTTTAAATGTTCATACTTACTATTCAACAAAAAATCGTATTCTAAAGAATCTTTTGACCGTCATAAAATTTAGGCGTAATTAACTGAAATCGTCGGATAATCTATTAGACTCTTTCAACAAATATAAGATGACTTTCGTTCGTGGTGTCTTGAGAGCAGGCGTTTGTTTTGATAATTATGATACTCGCATCATTCTAATCGTTGACCAATTTTGTTATTGTTCTTGACTGTTCTGGAGTGGCGTCATTAGCTGAGTATCGCCACTCTTTTGCAAAATCTACTCCTTCAGAAGTAAACTGGCAGGTTTGCACGGTAAACCTGTCTTTTTATTTTCGCAACTTGTGTGCTATCAACAGTGTTAAGGTTCATTTATTGATCTTGGTTCATTATCAAGCTGCGGAAGAGCTGACAGAAAAGTGGATTTACATTAGAGCGTAGCGTGTATGTTCTCCGTTTTGAGAGGGTTAATTGAGATATACACCATAATTTACCGACCGTGAATTAGTAATGTTGTAATTTATCATAGCTCATACTGCATTCACGGATTTTGATAAACGTATTTATTAACGTCATTACGTGCTGATTAACCCAAGCGCTCTAATGTGGGGGAAATCAGTACCCCAACAAATTACACGGCCGCAATTACTCAATTGCACATGCGCCAATGGATTGTAATGACGCTATTTATTCGTGTCAGGTTGTATGTCTTTTACTCAACTCGCCCGTGTTTATATCCACAATAAGCATCATGACCTTAGACAAATTGATTTCGCTATTGAAATTAGCATAGGATTGTAGAGTTTACACGACTCGCGACAAATTTATGGAATTGTTTTAGAGCCAGACGATTGTTTGATGCTACAGAGCTCCCAAAATGAACCATCTCGGATTTGAATAAACATTATTGAATTAAATTACTTGGTTTCGAATCTCCATAACAAATTGGATCGTATTTTACAGACAGCCCTTGATAAATATCACGCTCCATTTGATTCAACCAAAACACAATTTCGAAACACGTAAGACAACTAAAAATCGACTTACAATCAGAAAATAAAAACATCTCAATTGAATATCAAAGGGTTCGTGAATGTATTTAACCCTCGGAGTTCTCAGAGACGTATGGAGTCCTAAGCCTGATAATCTAGGTCGGGTTGTCGAATGAAATATGAACAAAAGTATGTTCTCCAAATCGTTGCGATAAATCTGAAATAAACGTCGCATGAAAGGTTTTTAAATTATCTTAATTTATTTTAAATATATCATGTATCCAATGTGATATTGGGTCTCATTTAAACGATTTGTTAATTGAAAATTGATTAATTAACATTGATTGAGTTCAGGTGGCGGTGTCAATTAAGCACTCGTTATTTTAAATAAATCGCATGAATATTTATGATGCCTCTTTTGTGTATAAATTTGCGCTTTATTTGAAGCATGAAACGCCGCATAAAATTTATATACTGACTCCGTCACTGTTTCTCTCCGAGTTCAACGTGTAAGAATGCTTTTTCTGAATCACTGAAATTCGGACACAACTCGATGTCTTACCTCTTTAAGGGGTTAAGCGCATAACAAATTCATTCGTCATATCAGCGGTCCGAAAAGCGGACCGATTGGACAACTTTGTGGCCACTCCGTAACATTGTTTGTGTACGAAGTTTGTTATGCATGCCTATTAATTTTGCAGTGTCATTATTATTTAGCCCTTGATCTCATCTAAGAATTATATGTGAGTCTACTTATTACTGAGCCCTTTTTACTGTATGGTCACGTTTATTTTCATCATAAAGTTAATGTTGTAATATGCTATAGATTTTAGTCATACCACGAGTCTGCAATACACACAGTCAATTTGCTATTAAGTAAATCCATATCCAAATAGGAATTACAGCCATGGTTGGACTTCATAACAGTGTATCAAGCTGCATTCGAGCAATTTTTATCGTTCAATGCTTAATGCGTTTTTTTAGAGGAAACGATAAATATGTAAATGTCGGTTGAATCATATATGAGTACCATTTGGAATTTTTTCGCCTTAGGAGATTAAATATGAATTTTTGATGTATTTATTGATGCGAACGCTTTAAATTCCGATTCGGAATAGCGATGGGTATTCATATTTTTAGAAGACGTTATACGTTTCGATACTTGTTGATATCAATCACAGTTTTTCTTGCTAAAGTTTTTCCAATCGAGGGGAGTGAAATTCTGTCGATAAATGAAACATTTATTGCGCCGAAGGTTACTGGCAGATAGCGGACTGGAAATAATTCGCAATCCAACCGGGATCATTCTTCAAATATTCGATGAGAAATCTTCAAATTCCTCATTGAAAATCTGACTTTTGATAAATACTTCCCTCTCCAACGCAGGAAATCTCCGTTTTTAATTATCGCTCAATCGATCTATTCAATTAGTCTTTGGCTGTTTATCTGCGGTCAACAAGCTTATGTATCGTCGAAGCAAATATTGAATTACCGCCGAGGTTTTGGGCTCGATTGCTAAGGGTCGAAATTGGCCGACAAGAATATGAACAGATTTAATAATTTGTTAATTCTCCCGGCTCGAAATCTAGGGAAAAATTACTCCAATGAAATTTTCACACCGATTTTCCCAGTATTAAAGGTTTATTTTAATTTATAAAGCTCGGCAATATGATCTGATTAATTAGATTTGTATTTAATGGAGCTTTTCTTTTATGGGGTGGTTTTCACTTATGCTAAAAAATATATAATTTTTTTCTAAAAATAAGAAAATTCTTTGAATATTTTCAAGTGAAAACTTTATGAAAGGAATTACGCTGAAGTATTTTAGAGGAAAAGTTCTCAACGTATTAAATTGTTTAAGAGTTATTATTATACCAGCTCAAAGACCGTTCGAATATCAAGGGTCTTATGATGTTAATTTGATTTTTTTTTTGACTGAAGTTGTAAACGAGAGCAATCAATACTATAATACAAATTATTAGTTTATAATCGAAACCGTAACGCGGAAAGAAATTCTGGGAAAATTGCAAGCCTATCAGTTTTGAATTTTCTATTTTCAAGAAGAGATTTCTGTAAAGTAGTGATATTCGGATAATAACGCCACTTTTGACCACCCATAAGGTATCATCACATCAGCGGTGAATTATCAAAATGGCAGCAGACTGTCAAAATAGCGGCAGGTTTTCAAAAAGGGACTTGGTGGTAATAAAAACGAGTAACTCAGGTTAAATATCAAAATAAATGACTACCAAGGTAAACACCGGGATTTTGCATCGTAATAGAAAAGCCGGGAAGAAATGGCGCCCAGTACGCCAGAGTTTTCGAGCAGCCCTTGAGGTAGAAGGACCTCTTCGGACAACCGGGTTGACTACTAGACCCAGATGGAGAAGGATCTCTTCGGACGACCAGCTCTTTGATCCCACCTCCGACGGTGGAAGATCTCCGCGGTGGAGGGGTTCTCTCATTGCTTCCGGACCCCGACGGGAGAGGATCTTCGAGAAGACGACCATCACTCACTCGCTCCATACTGCGCACGCTTGCCACTGGTTCTCCAACCGTGTGATAATTGAATAATTACGTTGTGCCGATTGTTCGTCATTTTATTGATCACCTGCATCATATAGACCTCTTGAAGTTGTAGCATGGGCGATATATCATCCCCGCATAGTAGCGGCATCTTCCATTTCTTTCCAGGTGCAATGTGCTATTTTAGCAGCGCCACCTCTTGTGGCCCTGCGGAGACATTGCACCTGCTTACCGACCGATCGCTTCTTGCGCGTGCATCGTTACCGGCTGGGTAGTGACGCGCAAGAAGCGGGAGTCGGGAGAGTCGTCCGTTGGCCTTGGCTGCGGGAGGTCGTCCCTCCTGCAGCCAGACCTCTCTCTCTCTACCTGTGCTGGGGAATAAATAGTTATCCTGTGAAGAGAGTCTTTCTGTTCAACGCCCTTCGTGTTCCCATCCATTCGTCCAGTACATCACAGCCCGATAGCAGAACGGACCCGTGCGGTAGCGCGGCCATCCCGACGAGCACGTGGAGGCGGGGAGCCGCCCGGGGACTCTGCCCCGAGAGCGCCCCCGCCTCAAACGTTACAAAGTCATAAACGTGCATTCCGTCGTTCATCGCAGCCGACTCGTTGGTCGGAACCATTGTCACGAATTGCGTTGCGATTAGGTAAACGTAATCCCGAAAAATTTGGGATTGAAATTTTAACTAACAGAAATCGTACACCTCACCAGCACGTTGAGGGCTACCAAATCGAGACATTCTTATCGAAATCTGGACGCTTGGAAACAGTGGCGTAACTGCTAATTGGCAGGCTTAGGCGACGCCTTGAGGTATTAAATGGCTAATCTATGTATACATATATACAGTACATATATATTTTTCAAATTGGTATATTAACCTTTCTCTTCCGGTGATGTATTTACTACACCTCGACTCTAATAATGGGAATATCGATATGAAATATAATAGATACGGGGCTTAGAATTTTTGTATTCCTCTGACTGACTGACTGACTTTATTTTTTGCATTCATTCTTCCTGAATATAACTGAATAATCCTAAACCAGAACATAAACGGTAGCCCTGCTTTCGAGCAAATAAAGACGTTAAGCAAAATACTCCTTGCAACCATTTCGTATAAAATATTTGATGTCTTTTAAAAATGTCTCGCATAGAATGTACTAATAAAAATATTTACTTGTTGTCTGTCGTTTGTGCTTCCATGGGAACGCTGGCAAAATACACGTGCTACTGTATCTCGAACTGATACTTATCGACTGAGAAAATTTATTCCATGGAGTCATATATGATTCCTAAACGCTATATTACGCTTTCCATCCATTTGATAAATTGAGGTTCCCTACTCCATAATAGGAAAAACAGACCCAAATCATTTCAACGGCCTGAATCTCATTTTTTCTTCGTCGAACAATGTATGCCTCGTGGCCCCAAAAAAGCCCATTTACTCTCGCCGGAAAACAGCTCCTTTGGTCTTGTTTTCATATCGACCCCTCTGTTCGCGGTGTTTTTGCACCGTTTTTTGGACCGAAAGTCTTTCTCCCCCTCCCTGTGTACCGATAAGAAAACATAATTTCCTTTTTATTTATCTCCTCGTGTAGATATGTTGAGCGTTACACACGGCGATCGCTTGATAAGTGTTCGGAACGGTTACGAAACGCTAAACACGTATGCATTACGTATTCCGATTAAAAAAAATGTTTTGCGGTCAATTCAATTGTATCATAATTGTTGAGCGGCTATTCTGATGCGTTTGCCTCGTGTTCTCGGAATTGGATACAAGGAACTCAATGCACGCACATAATAATGCGTTTTGACCCTTGTATATACGACTGACAAGTATAACATCGTTGTAATCGTATATAATTAAAAATATGAATTTATAGATGATTTTTTATCTCTTCAGCCATTTACAAAGAGTCTTTGATTTCTTTGATGTTAAAGTTTTTTCCATTATCCTTTGTGCGGAGTTTGTTTCTACTGTTTTTGTCTTTTTTTATCAATTGTATTTCTTTTATCAACGACAGCAATTTAACGGTGTAATCAATTATCTGTCTTTGCATTGTTGCAAAGTTTAAAACCTTTTCTCGAATGTACCAGTTGATTTAAATATAAAAACCTATTTTTTTTAATATGAAGTATTTGAAGTTCTACCCTGGATGTGTTAATTATCCAGGGTAGAAGTAATAATGTTGTAAATATTTACTGTGCTAAGATGTGTATCCATTATATTTATCTTCCCTCATAGCATCCTACAATCCTGTGGATTATAATCTTATATATATAAATATAAAAATCCACAATTATTTTTTCGAATCTTATATATTATACATGGGTTGGTGTTATTATTATAATGTTTTTGTGAAATACTAAAAATATCAAGTACAAGTCACCATATTATCTAATTTTTTTCATGCCCTTAACAATTTTTCTTTCGAAATGAATTTGACTATGAAATGACTGTTAGTGATTGGAAATCTCATCTGTGAACGCTTTATAACTTGAAATGAAAAAGGTTTATAATACTTCTTTGAGGAAAATAGTATGTGAAACAGTCTTCATTTAACATTTATTTGTGACATATACACCTCAACCTTTTTTTTGCGCGGAAAATCGCACAAAAAAAGTTATGACTTACATAGAAAAACCGAAGATGCGTTCCTTGGATTTTAAAAACCGCATAACTTTAAAAAAGCTATACAAAATATATCCAAAACCGCATAAAAAAAAGTTAATAATAAACACGAAAACAATAAGGCAATTGAAAAATAACATTTTTGGTAACATTTAAAGGACGTCTTACATGATTTGTAAAATTTTAAGAGAGAGAAATACTAATTATTTTAATTATAAACTATAATCGCTGTATGATAATTTTCGTTGCGATTTTCGATATGAATCAAAATCGAGAAGAAATAGTCTATCCAGTGTCAATGTCATCATTGTTCTGTGTAGATTTCTAACAATATAATTCATAATTAGTAAATATATCACTATAGTCCCTAACTAAAAAAAAATCATAAAATGGCGACTGCTTTAAAAAATTCTGTCAAGTCATTTTTTGGCCTTATTTTGCCAGTTTAATTTTTTTTAAATAATAAAGGGTTATATAGAGTTGGAATTTTGGAAATTCCTTTGGATAATGTATTTTTAAATGTTGAAACATTGGAAAAATGCAAAAAAATGAAGTATTTTTTTTAAAATTCCAAATCAGAATATAGGGCGTGGTCGTAATTCAGCAGATGCAATATGATTTACACAGTCCTAAATTATAGTTTTTTTTTCCAAATTTCGGTTAGTGTTGATGATTTATTTCCTATTTTATTCAAAATATCTCGATACGTACTCTTTATGAATTAAAAAAATGCTTAAAAAAAATCGCATAACTTCGAAATCGCACAAAAAAAAGTCGCATAAAAAAAGATTTGAGTGTATATTGAGAATGATAAATTTTAGCCAATAAGTGAATTTTGTGAATGAGTTTTCTTGTATCCCGCGGTTTATGCATAGCATCCCGCTGTTAACGGGTCTAAGGTGGAGCAAAATCATTTTTGTAAACAAGATTCGAAGATTGCAAGATTTGCTAGAGAAGATCAGAAAAGGATAAGAAGTTGTAGAAGAATAATTTCATCTCTTATCAGGATACCTCATTAGCATACAGCGTTTTTTATTGTACCAGTTTTGAACTCATTCTGATGAAACCTAGCTTTTTTTTATTTTTCTTGAAGTTTCTTTGGGCGGGTCATTTAGCATGGATGCCACCGCATAAATTTCTTCGAGTTGTCTTAAATTCAGGTTTTTATTTATGATAGAATGAAGAGTTTGAACAAAAATGTCGCACATCTAGCCCTGAACATTTTGAGGAAGAAAGCTCAGGACAGAAGCAAATTACTGAATTATGCTGTCGGTAGTCGAGGTTGTTTTTATAGGACTGTATGAGCCATATAAGATAAAAGTGAATTTAAAAAGATTTACAGTCGGATCTGCTCTAAATTAAAGGAATCAGTCTCTGATGACGAACAACTTTTTCCAAGCTTCTATTTGATATTGATGATTGGTGGTGGTAGAAAGGTTTTCGTGGAAACATAAATGAAAATTGACAATCAAACGACCTAGGCAGGCTTTTATTAACAAAATTGCTATCGTTTACATTAGCTGCTAACATACCAATCGCATGTAACTATTGTATTTTTTATTTTCATTTGTGATTTACATAATATTCCATTTTTCATATTGTTATTTTTATCGTACGATAGGCATTCATTTGCAGATTTTCTCGATACACAAGCGCCATGTTCGAGTCGAAATATTTCCTTTTGATAAAAAAATCCGATAATTTTGAAATCTATCGCTTACAAGGTGAAACCTAATATCGATATAACAGGACCACTATAAAAATAACAAGGATATGGAAGATGGAAAAACGATCCAAGAAAGCAATATGCCGGGGGATATCGCACATAGGCGCCATTGTTCGATGATATTACAACTTTTATCTGAGATTGCCAAGTCGATGGACCTTTTTTCGTCTTTTGGCGTAAAATTTTTACATATCGGACCGTTACGATGCGGCATTAAGTTTCATATCGATTTTATTTATAAATAATGTTCCGAAAGCAATTTTATTCCTTCCCGCTGTGGTAACTTCTTTTTCGAAAAACGGGAAAAAATACGTCGCTTAAAATTTATATCCTCCTCGGGATATCGGCTGTTTGGCAAACTTTGATTAAATGCGTGGCTTATACAATTTTTGCGATAAAATAAACATCAGCCAATGAAAAATATGTGTTTGAGGGTTGCTTTAAAAATAAATATTATTAAATGCTAATAATTCAAAGCCCGCGCTGAAGTTTCGCGATGAGTCGCGAGTTTCATAGTTTCGAGCAAATTAAATGTACATTTGACGTGGGATGAAATACTCCCTCGTCAGAAGCAAATTAATCCGGAATGAAAAGCGTATAAATTCATAGTCTTCAAAAATTAATTTCAATTCATATGAATTACGCGGAATTCATTTTTGAATGTACTCAATATATATATATATATATTTAATTGCGATTTTTTTAACCCGATAAAGTCCCCATACCTTGACTCTTTAAGCTGAACGAAGCCCAACCACCGTAGATATAACTTCGACTGTTTTATCAAAGCATCCAGGGGTGAGTCCGTTTTGTGAGTCCTTATTTTATTGGGGACATAATGCGCCATAATTTATCTCCACGAAATAATTTGCCGCAGTATGCCTTAGGTTGTAAATATTTTATACTCTTTTTGTGATGCGATAAACAATGCTGGTTAACGAAGTTGCTAAAACGATGCCCTACTTAAAAAGTATTATATATTTAGGTCCTGTTGTGAGTTGCTAAATAAGCTCAATGTATTATGGCTGACCTCTTATAACGCGCATTCTTTGTCTTTAAAATCTTCAAATATTTCGAAATATCTTCATCCTGCCATTTATTTATGACGATGCCAGCACAACATCATAACGCCTTTCATAGATCATTTATAAAATTGTTCTAAAAAGCGTATAATTTTTATTATAATATCGTTCAACATGCTCGTATATCGTTTCCAAAACAAAGACTTTCATCCTTATAGTCCAAAATCACTCTCAAAATTAGAAGCATTGTATATTTTGGGTCAATATTTAGAGATTTGTGGGATGTTTTCATGTGAAATGTCCGAATTTTTATTATTAGCGAAATTCGATAGTTTTTGTGCGATACACTGTAGAACGTGTCTTGTAATATCGCAGTATCGATCCAAACCTATCTGTTGAGTAAAGTAGAGAGGCTCCCTGTAGTTGTCGAGGTTTATTGGGCTCTGTCAACTCGTGCGGAATCCATCTATTGAGTTTTTTTTTTAACTTTTTTACTTCTACAATCCGAACAAGATGATGGCTGTCTACACATTAAACCTATCGATATACAATATCATTTGCGCACGATCAAAGAAATCGAATTAGAATATGAGTAATGCTACTTGTTCGAGTGCCCTTAATCAATTACGTTTTGGAGATTTTAACCGTAGTGCAAGATTTTAATCCCTTTGCAAGATATTACAGAGTAATCAATAAGCTTAGTTCATCTCCCATATATGGCTTATCGTCATGAATGATGTTAGTCGGTCGTCTACGTGGACCATTTTCTAAAACAAAATTTACTTCGCCGATAACTGTAAATCTCTTTTTGTGCGATTTTGAAGTTATGCGGTTTTTTAAAGCGTCTTCATTTTTTCTATGTAAATCATAGCTTTTTTTGGTGCGAAATTGTGTGCCGCACGAACTATGCGAAGAGAACCTAGGCGACCGCATTAAGGCATGCGAACAACTTCTAAAAATGGAATCCGAAACGCCGATCATATTTATTAACACATCTCCATCGGGAAGGGTATTTATACCCGTTGCGCCGACTGGTGGTTACCGGCGGGAGAGGTATTTATACCTTTTGCGTTGACTCCACTTTGACGGCAGAAAAAGTATAGATACCAGATATTTTTGTATGAACATTGAATGTCTAACGCTTTAAAAAGGTTCAAACTATATTTACTTCAACAAAAAATTAAAATATAAGTATGATATATGCTTTTAGTCTGAGTATAAAATTACGTATAAATAATCTCACGTGGCTGACATCAGACGACTGCTCTAATGAAATAAACAATTTCAACAAGATTTAAACACTTCAAAAATATGTCAGAGAGACAATTTTTTGTTTATTTAAGTCAGTCGTTAACCCCTTGTGGTCCAGTGTCCACTTTTGTGGACATTTCTCTACAGGTACTTTTTAAAATATTCTGTGATGATTTTAGTATTTTTTTTAAACTATGGAATGAAGCAAATGTTCTAGAAGGAATACTATTGCTTTTCTTCTAATTAAATAACCATTTAAGGCGTCTTCTCACTTTACAAATTTAAAAAAATCGGTTTTTATTTTTTTTTAAATTTTGAAAGTACATATCTTCAAAAATGTTATATCGAAATTTTATAAAGATCGGACGAGTCTAACTACATTTTTGGGCGACTACCTGAGAGCACCCGGCTGCATACGTATTGTTCAGACTCATGGTGCAAGTACAAGAAAGTGGTGAAAAACAATCAGATTGAAACTTTTAAACATCTTCCTGTTCTAGCTGAGGATGTTCACGAGGTTTTGAAACCGATTTATGAAGATCTTTGGAGGAAATACCCAAAATAACAACGAGTGTTTCAGAAGCTGTGTCTGGGCAATTTTTCTGCAACCAAAACTTTAAACGCGTTTATCTCAAAACAAGGTTTTTCGGTGGCTTGTTGATGAACTTTCGAAAACTATCCGGCCGATTGTCATGAAATTTGAATGACATATTCTTCATACTTATGGCTATAGCACATATCATCAGATTTTTGAAATTTTGATTTTAAGTAATTTTTTTTTACAAAAAACTGCAAAAAAAACCGCGTTTTTTTTACTTTTTCTAAAAACGTGCGCCATTTTGTTAATATCACGAATATCAAAAATTTGATGATATGCGCTATAGCCACTGATATACTGAATCTAAAACAGTTTTATTTTTTTGTTTCAATTGACCCATCACGGAGATACCATCAACAAGCCACGAGCATAACATTTCTACACGGGTTTTTCGATGCTACTGTTTTATTATAATAATCGTTCAAAAATATAAAAAAAATTTTTTTTCATGTATTTAAAAGATGTGTTTATTACATAAGATCCATTTTATTCCATAATTTTTAGCGAAAATCCTCGAAAAAAAATCCCGAAAATAGCCTATTTTTGAGGCGCCTAAAGTGAGAAGACGCCTTAATAGAGTAAAGGTGTTGATCTCGCTGACCAATACTTATCGTACTATAGTCTATACGCATAGAAAAAAAATGGACAAAAGGAGTAGTGTTGTATTTGTTGAACTGTGTTTTTTTTAAAATTCTTTTATAGTTTAAAAAAATTAAATTTAAATAACAAAGCATCGCGAAGTGTTGGAGTTTCATTCGCGCCACAGTTGATACCGTATTGGATGAACCAGAACCAGGACCAGTCGAAATTATCACCCAAAATATGTAGAAGAGATCCCCCAAACGATTGTTAATGGAAATGAAACAAAATCAAGCCATAAAAATAATAACAAACGGTAAAAAAAAAGAATTCCCAAAGACAATGTCGTGTGTTCACAAAAAAAATCATTGACTACTAATGTGTAAATTTTGTGAAATTCCTTCACATCGAGGCCAATTTTTTCATAATTATCATACAATGCCTAGATATTAGAAGACGTTTTACGAATATTTACGTAGTTAATTATTTCTGTATAACTTTTATAAATATATATTTATATCTTGTGAGTGAATAAGTAAATACGACTTTAAACATTATCATTTGTCTTAATAAGTTTACTAAATGAAGAAGCACTATTTGGCAAGTGATTATTTAAAATTTCATTAGAAAATATGAAATACTTTAAGAGATATATCGATTTTTGTAAAAAATAGTTTTTACGCAAAATGCTCTTGTTTATGCCCGCCGTACGTAGCAGCAGCCTTGAACGCTCGCCCGATGGTAATGTGTTAAGAAAAACGCTCATACCAGAGGATTCAAATATAACCCGGAATTTTGCTGCACAAATTTATTAAAGATATTTAAAAATACAAATGGAGTATCTTATTTTTCTACACACTTCTCTCCCTTTGAAAAAAGAATCATCAGAACAAATCAGATAGAAAACCGTCACTGAAGAAAGAAGGCGGTTGCGCACGTATTGTTCAACCGCAGCGCTGTCTTAAAATCGTTGTCCTCCTTCTTCTTCAGAAGGTTAAGCAGGTAATGAGTTTCAATACAGGAACAGAGACGTTCGTTGCTTGAATCTTGAACTTAGCTGTTTCCATACACAATTGGCATCGTTGCGTCTTTACGATCGTAATCAATCGGTACGCCTCATAATCATGTAAGAAAAGCACGGATAATCCGCAAACCAAATAATCCGCACCCGGATAATTGAGAGTACACTATATATGCTTCAACATTAACCTTATTAACTTTTTTGGGAGGAGTGAGCAAATTTAAAATCGATGAAGTCGTTGATGCCGATGATGTCAGCTTCTATCAGCGTAAGACAATCTTCAATTCGAGGCAGAGTCAATTGTATATAAGCACTGTTGATAGCATACAAGACCACGTCATTTTTTGAGAAATTTAATAAATAAACACTGTCGATAGCACAAAATATTCGGTAATCTATTTGCGTAAACAAATAACAAACTTGAAATCGAAATCATTATCAGTGGATGAATTTGGGCTAACGATCTATACAATCGTGTGATGTATGCGGGGAAGCTCTCCGTCTCTGTCTCCCGAACTGCGCTACGTTCTCTCTCTGTCTCTGTCTGTCTCCGAGCTCAATGTACAAGAGTGCTCTATCTGAAAAGTGGAGGGGGCGTCTCAGGCCCTGGGATAGTACTCCTTTAGGGGTAAGAGTTCATTAAACATATTTTAAATTAAATTTAGTGTGAATCAATTTATCTGCGATCCTTCAAATGTTTTTCCTGATTCATTTGATTGAGGGTCGCGACTCTCATTTTGAAAATCACTGATGTATTATATAATCAAAACGGTTATCGGATAATTCATTTTACTGATCGTGACGGTGGAAATGAAGAATTGATCACGAAAGAAAGATGCTGCGATCTCATATCCGCGGAAGAAGGAACCTAATTTGGGAAAACGTTTTTAGATCCAATCTATCGGAATATTAGATTTCATGCTCGGATAGAATTCCTTTTGATTCCCATATCAATCAATTGCTAGATATTATTGGGATGGAAAGGATTTTTTAAGTGGTGCATTCCACATGTGACTAAGTTAAGATGGAATTATTTATTTTAGATGAACATTATTAATCGTCTCCGATCAATCCCAAATTTGTTCGTAGGATGATTATTTCCCCACATTCTGGATTTGTATGATTGTCATAAAAGTCCACTATATCGACACATATATAGCGAAATACATGAAAATAATTTTATAATGACTTTAAAATAGATTGCATCGTTATTTGGTACCCGGTTGTAAAAATTTCCGCGCCGATGGCGATCTAAAGTCGCATTAAAGCATATTTATTTTGCAATATCTCAAGGAACAGAAGGCGAGCTTTCATTTTGCCTATAGATCCTTAATGTTTTTTTTTCTTTCGTAACGAGGTCATTTCCCAATGCGAATACCGTCGATCAAACAGACGCTCATGGGCAATATTCTAAAATGTCTTTTATGAGCCCGGCCCGAAAAACTCGCTGCGTAGCTTTTAAGTTTAATGCCATCGTAGAAAGCACTCCACGACACAGACGAAAGACCAATTTATTTTCATACTTATCACATGTCATATTTGTAAGACGTTACGGAGGCCCTTCGTAGGTCTCTAGCAATTATACGATGGCCGCGTAGACTGAAACGCTTTAGGGCTCGTAAACATGTTAACATGCCTGTTATTTGTTCTGAAAATATATTACAACAACGCTTTTTATTTTCAGAGCACTCCGATTCGCCCGGTCTGAAACCAGTTAACGTGAGTATGTTTGCGTATTTTTTTTTGTGTTTAAAGCTGATATGAAACGTGTCAAAATTCCATGTGATTTGTGAATGATTACATTATTGTATGTACGAAAATCATAAAGGCATATATTGATTTATCCTCATTCGAATATTATATTAGACGTCATATTTGTACTAGCGTTTTTTGATACATTTGAAGGTTTGAGATGCCTTCAGATGGCATATACTTATTTTGAGTCTTCCATACGTTGATAACGCTTTTCTGACGTGCACATATCATCTTTGGAGATTTTCTTTTGAACTGACTAGTATTATGGTGTCATCTGATATAAAAGCATTCTTATCAAATTTGTCGCTATGTAATATATATAGTTTAGCTATGTTGAAAAACATTTTTTTAAACTCTTTTCGGTCTACAATCAGTCGAACATTATTTCCATTTGGCTGATGCAAATTGAATTCCACTTTGTTACATTACGATAAGTAAAGGATTTTTCTTGTAGAAGCTTAAATTCTAAGAGCATATTTAACCCTTTAAATATTCAACCTCATCAAACCTATTTAATTGGCTTTAAGTACATAAATAGAAACATCCTTTTTTTTTGAAACACAAGGATTCCGAACTTTTTTTAAAAAATATAAATTCTGTAAAACTTTCAAAAAGACAAAGTCAGGGAGATTTGATAAGGTCTATACATAACCTGTATTAAAATATTCATTTCAAAATCATAATAGACTGCCCAGGCTACATTATTGACAGAAAGGTTAATAGCTAGACATGCTTGCCTTAAATTTGCACTTTATCAGGTTAGTCCAAAAGTTTATACGCATTTTTGTGAAATTTTTAAACAGTGTAAATAAATTACAAATTAACCTTTTGAGGAGTATTATCGAAGGGTCGTCGATATGACTTTCACTATTCAGAAAGAGCACTCTTGTGCATTGAAGCTCCGAGGCGGACAGAGACAGAGATAACTTAGCGCAGTTTAGGAGACTGAGACGGAGAGCTTTCTCACAGCATCGCAGGATTGTATAGATCGTTAAGCCCAAATTTATCCACTTATAATGATTTCGATTTCAAGTCTGTTATTTGTTTACGTAAATAAACGACCGAATATTGTGTGTTATCGAGAGTGTTTGTTTATTTAACTGCTTGCTGTTCTTCGCTGCGTGTTGAATGAGTCTTTGTCCAATTATCATTTCCTTCTAAAGGAGGAGCACTTGAATCGATTTTTTGTGCATTGTTTATGTAAAGAAATGAAGTGGTCTTGTATGCACTATCAAGTGTTCATTTACAATTGACTCTGCCTCGAATTGAAGATTGTCTTACGCTGATTAGGAGCTGACAGAAAGTAATCGGTGTAAAGCGATTATGACATCAACGAATTCATCGATTTTAAATTTGCTCACTAACGAAAAGGTTAACATCAGATTTCGAATCTGTTGATTTTGTCGTCACTTGACTAATATATTAGTCAATCCGTTACTATCAGTGTAAGGAATGCTCTGTTAAGGACGTCCTGTTAATTTAGATAACGATATTCTTAAAAATCTTGTGGAGTCAAAGCCACAATTAACAGTGGATCAGGTTGCAGAAAAGATAAATTCATCTCATGGAGCAGTTTTTAATCATTTAAAGGAGATTGAGAAAGTATCCAAGCTTGAAAGTGGGTACCGCATGAGTTATCCGAATCCAATTACCAGCAACGAATAAACATCTGCACTTTTATTGAGTTTCGAAAGAGAGCCATTTTTTGACTGTTTGGTAACAGGTGACGAAAAATGAATTAAATATCGTAGCGTCACAAGAAATAGACAATAGACAGATAAAGATAAGCAGATAATTTCAACAGCAAAGGTGTTTTTATATCCTAAAAAGAAACTTTTAAGTGTTTGTAATTCGGAGCTTTTGGCGCATCGTTATATTAATCTTACCCTACCGGTGATGTATTTACTACACCTCGACTTTAATAATGGGAATATCGACATGAAATATAATAGATACGGAGTTCAGATTTTTTTTATTCCTTCGTAATATAATTACGAATCACATCAAAGTTTTATAGTATTTAAGTATTAATCTGCACCGACGGAAATAAATAATTTGTCGGGAAATCGGGAATTTTGCGAGTTTTTATACGTGTCTCAGCAGGAAGGAATTTTATCAACTTGAACTAACATTTAAATATTTTAAGATGAAACCTCCAACAAGTGTGGAGGCTGAGCGTGCATTTTCAGCAGCAAGTTGCCTGGTTTTCAAAATTAGATCCAGACTAAATGTTGAAACACTCGATGCTTTAATGTTACTTCGGGCATATTTTCTAAATAATTTTTTGGTGTTTTATTTATCTATTTTTGAATTGTATTTTCATCTTTTCTTATATAAATAAAAATCTTTGCATCAGTATTCAAAACATCAGATCATCAGTTCCAGTTGATTATCATTGCAGTAAATTCATTTGAATCCATTTGTCTGCCATTGATCCCTCATTAATTAGATTATGATGGCTCCAAAACGTTTCAATTTACATAATTAAGAATAAAATTAATTAATAATTGCGACAAGGTCGTCATTATAATAAAAATGTAATTATGACCCTCTTAAAATGCTAACCAACTTTAGCAATTTAGCCCCTCTCGTTGTGGCTTAAAATTAAAAAAAAAACACTTCATTAACTTATAGCCGTATGACATTAACTCATAAAGAAGAGAATTTATAATTTATTATAATATATTTAGATTATCTTATAGCCGTGTAAAATATATTCGCATTCAAGTCATAATTTTTAACGGAGGACGTCGCTTGGTTTTAAATGATTTTTATCACAGAAATTGGGTCAAATTTCATCCGGATCGCACGATGGTTGTCAAATTTGACGTGGAAATAGAATCCAGATGCTCGCAGATTCTCACGCTGTAAGATTAAATATTTTCCGACATTCGCAGGGTTGCAGAAATGAAATTCGTCGATGTTATTTTTATTCGGTTCCCGAAATAATGTTTTCGTTGGTACATCTCATCAATCATGCTTAAGTCTAATTTTAGCTGAGATAAACGGCATTTTTCCTCAAAATGAACGTGCGAACATCCATAATGATTTAGGGTTTTCGAAACGAAAATATATCGACGCCTCTCGAATGTTAGACGTCGTGAATAATACTGCGGGCCGCGATTGAAAATTATCGCCGAAGATAAACGCGAAGCTTCCGCAGATATTATTCGAGGGCACGTCCTTTTTTTGGCGAAATCAAGTCGTTATTCATACGGAAAAAAATTCAAAAATTGTAATTTTATCTCCGGGACGACGTTTTCATTTTCCTCTGGATTACATGAGAATTTTATGCCGTTGGAGTATTTACGTTACTGTGCTGAAAATGGTTTCATCGCATTTCGCTTCCATATCCGGCAGATCAACGTGGAGTTAACTTGGACCGGTTTTAAGTGTTATTCGAGTCGAAAAATATTTTTTCTCGCGAATATTTTCATCTTTCGCAGACGTTCAGTGCGTGTGGAGATTGTAGGATGGTGGAAGATTTTTTCGGGCGCAATTCGCAAGCCTTTGTTGAGCCGCATATACCCGGTACGTTTTATTAGGACCTTTTAAAATTTAATAGAATTTCCCCCCTGGCCATGTGGTTATTCGCATTTTCTTTGATGTCATTATGGCGGACGTACTTTGCGGAATGAATGCGTATGATTTTTTCATGAATTTAAGTCCGTCACATATAAATGGAATAATTTTTCATATCAACTTCGCACATATGCGTCCCAAGGCACTCCTATACCGGTATCATAACGGCCCTACATATGCTCTCATTAACCATGAAATATACATGATTTTTTCATGAAAGTCTCAAAGATTTTTCTCCGAGTTTAATTTTTCGCCAGCGTATAACAGTCAAAATGTTTACTCTTTTGATATACGTAATAAATTCGGTCCGTGACGTAGAAAAATGTTTGGTCTGAAACTATTTATTTTGAAGTGTAAACATTACTTTCATTGAACGTCATCTTTCCGTGTCTTCATGGTCCATGAGAATGCTCTCAATTTCTTTTTATAAAATTAATTTCTTAATGGCCTTTTCCAGAGCTTGTGGTTAACCCACGCTGGCATTCCAGCAATTTAATCGCCCGAGAAAAATGGGTTATATATATGTTAAGTATTGCATATTCTTATTATGTGGGGGTCGACGGCAAAGGGCACCCCCCCAAACCGTACCCAAAATACAATAAAACCGTAGCTATATTTTGTGGGCAATTATAATTTCTTGTTTAAAATTGATGTTTGTTTTATCGTCTTTGATCTTGGAATGGGAACGAACAATCACTCCAAAAAGATTAGTTCTGATAAGCTGGGACTTATTACTTGAGTCTGAAGCGAGATCCTTGAGCTTTTAGATCTCGTCGATAATCCGTCATCGTTACAATGCATTGAAAAATAAATAAAAAAATATTTCATTGTGCATAATCTTGCTATTATGAAAACATTTAAAATATCTTATCAAATTATTGGCCTAATATCGATGGTAAAAATAAATCGCACAAAAAAAAGCTATGACTTACATAAAAAAAGTGAGGTTGCGTTCTATGGATTTTAAAAACGGCATAACTTTGAAACAGCTATAAAAAATATATCCAAAATCGCATAAAAAAAGTTAGTAAAAAAATCAAGAAAACAAGGCAATTAAAAAATAACATTTGAAGGACGTCTTGCATCATTGGTAAATATTTAATGATGTCTGACATCCACTAGAAAAATACTAATTATTTTAATTACAAACTATCATCGCTGTATGATAATATTCGATATGACTCAAAATTGCTCTCTTCTTCGGAAGAAATAATATACCCAGTGTCAATGTCATCATTGTCAGTTGTAGATTTCTAAAAATATAATTCATAATTAGTAAAGATGTCATTATAGTCCCTAACTCAAAAAAATATCATAAAATGGTGACTGTTTAAAAAAAAATCTGTCAAGACATTTTTTGGCCTTATTTTGCCAGTTTTAATTTTTCAATAGTTAAAAAATAAATTTTGATTGCAGATACAATATGATTTACACAGTCCCTAAATATATATTTTTTCCAAATTTCGGTTGGTGTTGATGATTTATTTCCTATTTTATCCAAAATATCTCGATACGTACTCTTTATGAAAAAAAAAATGCTTATAAAAAAACCGCATAACTTCGAAATCGCACAAAAAGAGGTTCGAGTCTATAAAAATTTTATATTTTTTCATTTTATATATCGTTACACCATTATGAATATAATTTCTTAAATATTAGTCTCTAGTAATTTTTCTGTGTATGATATTTCATAAAACAATTTCCAAGATGCTTTTCAAGGCAAGTATTACAATAATATGTGGTTTGATGTTTTTTGCCGGTTTTGTTTCTTTGAGAACAGACTTTACAATCCTTCCTAACTCCTGTTCAATGCTTATAGGGATCAAAAACTTAGTAGTCTTTCTGCCACGACTATCAAGTTCGAACTAGTGCCGATCATGCAGTCCGGTCCGTAGTTGCGAACTAATTTCAGATAAGAAAATATTATCATGTTACACTTCATAATATACAGAAGAGCGTAGGGACCCGCTTCAAATGAACTAATCTTAAACAGTTATTGCCGTGCATCGAATTTGCATCAAACCGAATGGTGAGCGAGAGTCGCCTCTCAAGTTGCGGCATCAAATAATATGGTGAGTGAGAGTCACCTCTCAAGTGGAAAGGCTTAAACTTGACCATAAAATTGTTTTTATTGAGCTTGCTATTGAAAAAATCCTCCCAGTTGAGAAGTAGTATTAACGAGTAGAGAATCGTAAAGTATATCTTAAATATCACACCTTTTTCGTCGTGATCGAAATTTTTGAATAGCTTTTCAATAAATTTTACACCGATAATTTGCATACGAGATATCTTTTTATGTAACTTGCAATATAAAAATATGATATAAATTTTCAATAGTATGTATTAAAATATCAAATGAATGATTGGTATATAAATAATTCGAAGGAGGCGTTGGGTAGAAAAATATTTCGAAAGGGGACGATTTGATTTCTGTGAGATATATTCTCAACCCCTATTATAGTCAAAACAATATTGTGACAGACAAGGGTCTCGGACGGATATCAATAAATTAATCCGCATTTCGACCCTTTGCACTGAATATATTATACAATAATATAATACGTATCACAGTTATCCATTACTATATACTTTAATTTGAAAGTGCGAAATAAAATCATTCTATTATCGTTTGTTGAAAATATTAGATATAAAAACGGATGATGATGAGACGACTGGGGAATATTGAGGGTGTAAAAATGTTCTTCAGCTGAGGTTGTCCCGGGTCACTGGCATCATGTAAGATGAAAGATATAATGTTATCCCGATGGAATACAGCTCGTACGGGGTAGTATCAAAGTGGTTGTCCTATAAGATTTTTGCTCTATGAGCATACTTTATGCTTTGAAATGAATAATATTTCTTTTAACGATTTTTCCATATACATAAAATACATATTTTAAAGGCAAAAATCTTTTTATGCAATAAAAAATATTATTGATAATTCCATATTTAGATATCAGCTCTGGGAAATAATTTGGCACACTTGGAAGTGGTGTTAGCAAAACCTCAATACGTGCTCAGCCTCCTGAATTGTATTGCATTAAAACTGCAATAAAATGAGTTTGGTAAATTCGAGACGCTAGACTTTTAAGTCAAATATGCCGTGTAAAATTGTCGAATTTGCACATTCAAAAATATTGGTAATGCATGTGGCATTTTACTATGTTACTTTTATGCTGCAATCGTAATATCGATTGGAACTGTTGAAGATCAAATAAGCGAGTTCTTGAACGACAAGAGGGAATATTTTAAGGCATGCATTTTGAATTCTCTTTTATTCAAGTAACGTCGCAGAATGCTTGAAGATTGCGGGAAGAAAGTAAATTTGCGAATTGAGAGTTTTATCAGATTTTTCGTCTCGTAATAACTCGAGCTTTCTGTATAAATGCGACTCGGAATTGAATCATCCGACTGAAGAATGCTTCAGTGTTTCAAAAGCGCATAACAATTCAAAATAGAATGGTTTATTTAAGTGCCATGGTTTAATTACTCACGCTAGACGTGTTTTGTATCATGAACACCATAAACGCAATTTGACGTCATTCCCGTTTCATTGCAATCCGCTCTCGTCTCGTTGTGATAAGTGTTTCGGGGGAAAATTGTATCCTAGTATTGAATACGCTTGGAAGCTCCTCCCGATGTTCAAATGACCTTTCCCATTTTCTTTCTATTGTCCTGCTTTCCGCGATTCGCTTATTGGAAAAAAAGGGCTCCAGAAGTTGGAATTTTTATTTCCATCTTGAAGTGCAGACAATGCTCGAGTACTTTAAGCTTAGCATAGGATACGAATAAAACGGAAGCACGGAAAGAACTCTTTTAGCATCGAGGAAACTTTGCTTCGTGTCTTTTTTCCATTGCGGATATGACGAATATTACAAACGCTCGGGTAAATAAATTACGGTTTTGTTGTGCCAGTAAACTTTCGACAACTAGAGTTCTTATGTGATGTTCAAGATACTTTCTGCATTAATTAAAACATACATTTGTATGGAATTGGAGCTTGAGCGATGAAAATAAAAATTCAGGATGAATTTCCTTATTTCAGAAAAATATTTTATATCCATAAATTGAATTTATTTTCGGAATATTTTTAATCCAATTATCACTACAATTTTGTTATCAAAGTCGACCCTCTCTAGACTCGGGAAGCTTAACCCAATCAATCCCTTTCGTATTATGTTATAATAGGCAACGAAGGATTATCTATTATACGGTAATCCCCAATGAGAAATTAAAAATTAGCTATTTATTTTTATTATTCAACTTCGTCTGAATTATTTAAAGCGAGATTACGTTAAATCGAATAAGTATATCAAGAATTCTCAATGTGTTATTTATGAAAATATCAGTGCATCAATACGATACACAGTAGACTCTCGATTATCCGGGCTAATGCTGGGGAAGAAAGGCACGGATAACTGGAAAACACGGATAATCCAAATCTATAACAGATAACAGACAACAGGCAGTGACTAACTTCGATCCCATTTCCTGCGCTGCTGCATGGTCTGTTGCGGGTTATCTTGGACTACCCACACAGAGAGTGCCTTCCACTGATCTTTTGGTCCTAAGAGAAACGCTACGCGCAGAGCCTCCAGGCGCCTACCCCTTTTGCTCCGCGTCCTTCAGAGCAGGCAAGGAAGAATAAAGGCTAAAGCTAAATTCAAGGGAATACTACTGCGGTTTCACTGCCACCACGAGTCCAACCTCAGTTTGAAGTAGGCTGTAGCAGATGACGGACTGCAGGAGCTACCCTTTCCCCATGGTGCTCGTATCGGTTCGGTCATTTGTAGTACCTAGCCAGATATCAACATTGCTTCAGGAGAGTCGCCGTTCGAACAGTCTAAAGTCGTTCTTCCCTGAATACCTAGACTATTGAGGATAGTGGCGAGCCTTTGAAACAGTCTCTACTTGCATAAAACACCCTGGGTTTGATCCCAGGGTAGTGTCAGATTCTTATTGACTAAACCCCTCCCTTGTCTTTCTCTGCCTCCCTGATATTATTTTCCACATTGCTTTAGGAAAAATCTGGCCTTGGGTAATTGGCCCTATTCTAGTGCTGGAGGCTTTCTCTCACTACCCTCTTTGGCGCTCAGAATTTCTTCAACTTAATTGCGCCAAAGGTTCTAGTTCTTCTTCTTGCCATCATGCTGTGGACCATGTTGTCAACGTTGAGCTCGTTAAGTGTTTATTTCAGCGTGTTTCTCGGGGGTGTCCAAGCCTCACAGTTTGTTCAGCATCGTCGACCTCTGCTTGGTAGTGGTGGCACGCCGCGGATGCTTCCTTGCCAATCCGCTTTAGGTACGCACCTCAACATCCGTGTCCAGTGAGCACCTGCGTCAAGCAGTAGGTCTTTTCACCATGTTTTTGGGACTTCCACCGGCTTACGGCCGGGATAATTCGGTAGGTCCGCCTTCCCTTGTTGGACTGATCCCACCTATGTTGTCAGGCTTCCCTCAGTTTCTGGTCGTGTGTGATGCGATTCCCATCATCCTCATCTTTGCCTGGAGGTCCAGCGGGGGTATTCCAGTGATTGCGAGCATCGCTAGTCTCCACCAACTACTGTAATCGGCTGTTCCATACACCCCTTTATGAATACGTAGCACAGGGTGACCTGCGTACCCAACTCATGTTAACTGGGTTACCCCAGCTGCGTTTGTTGAGCAAACCGACGAGGCTACCTCTACTCCACAACATTACCCCAGGGGTTCAACAGTTGCTCAGGGGCGTAGGGTTGGCCCCCCCCCTCTCAGGGGTTTTTATGGGTGGGCATCGTGGAATCTAACACCCACTCGGAAGAAAATCTATATCAGCATCATCCACGAATTCAAAACCTAGATAATTTAAATCAAGCCACTCCTTGATGTTTTTCTCTATGTACGTTTTCAAAACATTTTAAATTTTCCACATATTACAGATATATTATTTGATTCATTCTCTTCAGAATGCAATTACATATATCTGTTATCTGTCGAGTATTATAAGTGTTTCTGGCTTTACTCTTGATCAATAGTGTGTTATTAAGACATAGTGTTGTGTCCGAGTTCCAATGATTAAAAAAGAGCATTCTTACACGTTGTGAAACAAACAGAGACAGAGAGTGTCTTGCATGTTGAGTTTGGAGAGAAACAGAGACGGAGAGAGTATCTTGCGTACATCGTACGGTTTCATAGATCGTTAACCCAAATTTATCGACTAATCATGATATGTGAATAATATAATTAATCGATTTCAAGTGTATTGTTTATGTTTACTTGAAGAAATTACCGAATATCGTTTGCTATCGACAGTGGTTATTTATTTATGTACAAGATTCATACACGCTGCGATGGTCCTGACAGATAAGTGGATTTGTATGGATGATATGTGACGGATAATCGAGAGTACGCTAGTATGACGCTGTGATTATGCTCCAACTATTTCATATATATTTATTTTTTCTCGTCTATATTGATATTTGCTGGACTGCTCTATAATCATATTTCTTGAAATCGTGTTTAACAATGAATATGATACAATTTTGCGTGTTCTTTTATAGTCTTTGTCGGAGATTAACGATATTTATGAGATGTAATGGATTTCATTCAACACGTTTAATATATAGTTGTATTATTACATTTTGGAAATAAAGTATGACAGTTTTTGCTATAGGATTGTGTTAAAAACGTTCATTTTTCATTAAATCATAGACAATATTATTAGTATTTACATTTTTCTAATTGAAAATTGCTATTTATAAATAAGGTGTAGAATTGACAATGTACGACTTGTCATTGTCCACGATCAAGGAGCATAAAATTGGTCAAACGTTAAGAAGTTTGAAGTGCCAATTTCTACGTCTTATAATATAATAACAGGAGAGATCGAGGGCTGTAGGGGAATTGCTAGGAAATAGATACTTCAATAAAAGAAAATCTGTGATCGAGCCTGAATCATACCTATTGAGGTGTAGTTCTGTTTAACAAAGGATATGAAGAAGACAAGATAATATGATATGGTTATTTATGTTCATATATTTTATCCATTCAGTGGCTGTATTTTTTTTAACTTTAATGTTATGCTATTTTTTGATTTGCTTGCAGAGTACGAGGCTTTTTCATGGTCAATAAATCATAAATATAGTGATTTTTGGCAATAAATGTAAATACTGTTTTATAACAATTCCACACTCAGAATTCTGATTGGATAAGATAGTGAATATGTGAAAATTACATTGCATAAAACGAATGAAAACGACCACATAAATAATTAATGTGGTACCGACTGCCAATGCCGCTTTTATATTACATAATTTAATACGTTACATATTTAATACAGAGTATTTTTCAATTCCACAATTCCGATGCCTATTGTGGATGATTTCAAATATTTTACTTCGCTTTCGTGTTGCTTTAGATACTTCACAAAAGAGCTTCAATGTTTTCTTTGGGCAAATTTATTAAATCATTACAAACTTTCCTCTTTGCGGGGGTTGCTCTGTGTTGGTCTCAGATTTATGAATACGTAAAGGCACCCCGAACCTTGCTTCTTGTTTATGAGCTTTTGTCCACGTTCTTTTTGGTCCGAGAGGGCGCATAATATTTGCACGATTTTTTTTCGACCGGCTTTTTGCCAAATTTATACGACGGACTTGTGTGTTGACCGTAAATTAGTCTGGGCGCGCATTATAATTTCTCTCTGTTGTTCTTTTTTATTTCCTTTCATCAATCAAGATCGTGTTGCGAATTATGATTAACATCGCACGTGGCATACATTTTAAGCTTCTCTCTATAATTTCGCGATGTGAATTAGGAGCGGGTGCAAAAATAGAAGACGTCGATGGTTGTCGAAGATAAAAATAGGCGACTTGTTTCACCCTCGACTTTAGGAACTTTATTCAATCCCCTGTAAAGATACTTATCGCTTTTAAAATTAAATCGCGATTAATCGAATCCCATCCGTGTATGGTTTTACTAGAATTATCATCGGCGTGGAAATAACGCCCAACCAAAATTTAATAGACGTACCAGTTCAATTTTTCACACATGACTATGCTCTATTTGGTGCATTTACTAATATATAAATAAACATCGTAACGTATTGTATATTGACATTAATTCGAATAGTTTCCATTTTCTACACACTGTACATTATGGCCTTATATTCATTTTTTAAATCTGCTATTTTTAATCGGCTTTAAGTTAGTAAAAATACGTTTTTAAACTGTCGCCTACACTCGTAAATCCTTCGAAAGAACAATGTTCTCAGTTTTATCTTCGTCAGAAACTTTTTAAACTTTACTCAAAGATAAATATATTTTAACTAATAAATAATAATATTTTAATGTGACTGATAAAATTCCTATCTGCTGAGATACGGACTAAAAGTCGCAAATTCCCGATCTCCCGACATATTATTTATTTCCGTCGCTGCAGATGAATACTTATATACTATAATACTTTGGTGTGATTCGTAATTATATTACGGAGGAATACAAAAATTCTGAACCCCGTATGTATCATATTTCATATCGATATTTCCATTATTAGAGTCGACGTGTAGTAAATACATCACCGGTAGCACCATATCCAACCGCTTAACGCGGGGTTACAAATGTTTAGGATGTTTATGAAAAACTGGAAATATCTAAGGACAGTGCAGAAAAGACTTGGTAAATGTGGTGCTAAGAGCACAATGAAGATCCAGAATATTTTTCCAGCGCTTGGTGATAGGAAATTAAATTTGAAGAATATGCTATATATATATTTTCATCCTTAATAGGAAAGTCTTGCTTGAGCAATTATTTCGTAGCAAGACGCTTTCAAAGAGAAACGTTAAGAAAAGTTCTCAAAGGACGTCCTGCATGATAACGCACTGTTGCACTCGTCTGCCAATGTTGGAGTTTTCATTCACCATGTTAGTTCTAACTAAACCACATATAATGCAGTACAGACCCAACTCGTATCTAATTATTTTGATAGATAAAGATAATTTTTATGAGGATCAAGGCGAGGGTTTATATTAACTATTTGTTCTATGGAGATACACTCTTGTTCCGAGTATTTTGAAACCTTATTTGTATTTCGGGCTCTTTTGTATTTGGATTCTTCATGGACGAAGTCGCTCCTGAATGTTGAATTCCTTTAGGATAAAACATTTATTACTATATAGTTTTAGTTTATATACTCAAAATGATGATCAGAGTATTATTTTCGGTTCGGTAATACTTCATGTTATCTTAAATATTGTTAATCATTAAAAATTAATATATTTAAGAGACGTTTTTACCTTGTTGGGCCTTTGTTGAATATAAAAACATTTTTTTTAAATTTGATTGGATATGGTAATAAAAGTGAAGGGAGTCATGTATGTTGGTACGCGAGCGATGACGTTCTTCACCATGGAAGTCCTAAGTCCTGGACAGGTGATTTGCAGCAAAAAATTTAAACATATTTTTACTTTGTATAATATTGTCTATAGCTTAGACTACAATTAAGAAGAAATATTGGAAAATAAAAAAATAGCAAGCAATCGAAAAAAAGTGTTTATTTTTATTAACATTTTTTGTAGTTTTTTGTTAATTAAATAAAAACTTTTGAATATTTTTGGATAATTGTAGTCTATACGATAAAAACGTTTATTATACACATGTCTGCCAAATTTCATAAACAATGCTCATCTAGGGCGTGTGGGAGCACTTCCATGAGCTTGGAAAAATATTATTTGGCATTTTAAATTAAGATTTATCCCACAGGCCAACATGTAAACGTTTTACATTTATATTAAAATTATAGGTATGTTTAATTCGGTATTAATTTCAATATTTTAACAACCCAAATTGGTTCCCTTAGAATTCTGATACCATAAGCGCATTTCGATGTTACGCAAAATTAATTGATCCGATATTAAGACGTATCCGTCACCATGGCGAACGCTTCTTTCCTTGCGCCAATTAAAATTATCGATCCAAAAGTCAAATTTGTTTAGAGACCCCCAGGACGTCGTTCCATCACCATAACGACATAAGCAGGGCTTCTGTTTTTAATGTTAAGTTACGCAAGCTGGAGCCACCCACTTTGCGATGGCGCGGCTGAAGTGCGCCCTAGTCCCTGCGAACGGTAATATTTTATTCAGCAGGACTCTTTTGCATGGGCGGAGGGAAAATCCGTTCGCACGGGATTCATTTTGATTATCGAATTCTTCTATTTGTTTTGCATTTTGCAAGGGCGGAGGATTCCGACGATGCGACGACGCTCGGCTGGACAGATTTAGACGCTCTGATGATCAAGGTTCCGCTAATGAATCCGCCACATGATGGTGTTAAATGTTGATGCAGCTCGCTCAGACAGGGGCTGGACGAGCTCATAATTAATCTGACCCAGTTTTGACTTCAAAAAGAGTATATGTATTTCGGTCTTCTATTGAACAAACATTTTGCATCGATTCTATACGCTTTTGCGCCAAGACATTCAGTCAAATTAATTTTGCCTGGCCAAATTAATTTAATATGTGCAAGTTAATTATGAAGACTGATTTACACCTACTATAGCCTTCGAGATATATCGTCATGCCCTACAAAAATGCATTCCTTTTCTGATACGATACATTTTGGAATTTCTTCACTTTCAGATCTAGGAATCTCAATTTCATCCTCGCTTAAAAACAGAGTTCGATTCGGAGAATAAGATTGAATTGTTGAATTTTTCCAATATTTCATCTCGATATCAAATCAATCAATCACAGATTTCCTTATCGCTTCACGTGGCCTTTCCTTCGTTTCCACTACGTTTTCCCACAGCGTTCCAATTTCAGAATATTTATGTAAGTCTAAGATTGTAATTAAATTATTTTATTCTCATTTATAAATGCCTGAACGTATCGTATTGTTGATTTATCAAGGGATGAATGAGTTTAAATCGCACTGTTGTTTTAATCGTATTAATCCGTTTACGCTCGTGTCTTCTGGAAGCGTTAAGGCATTAAGATTTTATTGCTGCGAAGCATCCGTTTGAATGCGAGGATCACAATAAAATCTTCTGAATTCTCTCAAAGTGCACTAAAGATAGTGAAACATTAGATTTTAATGGAACGCGATACGGGACACGTTAAGGATCTTTAAGACTCCCACCCCCCAGGAATATCTTATTTCTTAAATTTATCGATGGCAAATGATTAAGACTCAATATCGTATTGATATATTATTTTATGCATAAATTTGCTACATTAAGCTTGATGTAAATTATTCGAAATTGAATTTATAGCTTGAGTTTCAAAACGGCTCGTCAATTAGAGCGATTTTCAATTAACCATATAATTACTCATAAATGATCGATATATTCCACGAAAATGGAATTCGACGTGGACAATGAGGTTCATTTTGATAGTTTCAGCTTTGTGTGTCTGAAAATTATACCATTGTGCCTAATGAAATTTTAATGTCTTGTGAAAATTCCATGAAAAATATCCTTTTCATTAATGTCCCATCAATCATTTTAACGGGCGGAGGATCGAAAAGTCGAATGATTAATATTCCAATTTTTGCATGACTATTGTTGCTCGTGTATTTTCGATATGCCATTTACATACCAATTTTGGGGTCTCTGTAGGACCCAAAATGGAATACGGCCGATTCTCTGGGGGCAAAGATGAAGTAGGGGCGTATCGAATGTTAAATTACTCGTATGAAAATTCCACAATTCAATACATTTATTTCATCTTTCGAGGTGGGATTTTCAACTTATTGCGCACGTATTATAGGTTTTTTTCTTTGAAAATAAAGGACAGATTAAATACCGAATTGCTTTTCAGCTACGCCTTACATTAATAAATACAAGTTAATGATTAAAACAGTGTTTTAACATTTTTTATGAAAATTCAAACCTTGGTAGCGACCCCTAAATATTATTTTAAAAATTGAAAAAAATACTGAAATAGTTTTTTAGGGTGGAAAAACAAATGAGAGGTTGACCGGTCGAATGTTCGAAAAATATTTTTTTTGGCCCAAATAAGGACCACCCTAATCTAGAGCCAATAAAATAGGTTTGGTCAGCAAACGACACGTGATTGATTTATATCAAAACCATGTATTGAATAAACATTGAACTGTATCCGATTAAGTCATACGTTGATGAAAATATCCGATTTTAATTTAATGTATGAATTGACATCCAGGATTTATTATTGGGAATACATTGACGCAATGCTTTAAGTCCTCAATCCGCGTGCATAAATCACAGTTGGAATCCGCACAGACACACAGCTGATGAAGAATGGGTGCAATTCATTTTCGTTCGAGCATCCATTTTGATATATCGTACTAAATAATTTCCACGACCCGTGTACAAGGTGTTAATTACAATGCAAAGATATTCGTCCGTATACGTATGTACTATAGTAATAACGAGCGGTGTTAATCGAAAGAGGCAATTGGGACACGTATGGCATTCGTGGTCTATCGATTCTCGTGCTTCAATACAATCTTTGAAATCTGGCAAAATATCAAGCGGGTAAATTAATTATGAACTTAATTATGTCGAAATGTTTATTATAAATGGCTCAAAATTAAGTTGATTAAGCGAGCTTTCCTAACGAGTTCTCGTTTAGCTTTTTCGCTACTGTCGTGTGCCATTTTTTTGCGACGATATACGTACGACGATCAGGAAATAAATCAGAGATAATGAAGAAAAAATATTCGGGTGCAAATTAAGCTTCTATTCCGCTTATGATATTTCGTACCTGCCGTCGAGCTCCAAGAACACCAACACAATGAAAACGGGAAGAAATCTCCCGTTGTTAATGCGATTTCCAACTTTTTGGTAAGCGGCCAATTCGGTCGATCCTAAAAGGACTTCGACCCGCACTTTGAGCAATTTCCAAACTGTAGGCGGGCGGAAAAAGTTGCCACATCCCGAGTTTCCCCCCTTTTTTTGTCCGGAGGCGAAAAACGAAAACCCTTTTTCTGCCGTACATACATTCTGCATCACGTCCCAAAGCCCATTGCTTTAGCAAAAAGACACGTTTTACTGACCTTCGGAGCTGTGTAATATAGCGCTGCGACATTATGCTATTTTGTCACGCCATTCGCCATCGATCCACTATAGGGAATTATTTCACCCGTCGCAAACAAATTTAGCATTCTATGGACAGAATGCTAATAATAAGAGTGAAAGTGTTCATTTAATGACACCATTGACCGATGATTTTGTACTTGGAGCTTCGGTTAACACAAAGAAGTATAGCAAAGCATTCTAAGAGGGTTCAATTTGTCTAAATGTAATAATTATAAATCGTGTAAATTAATAATTTAATGTTATATATTTTATACTAGATTTTCTTTTCTGAGGAAGATCAGCTTCAGACTACGTGCACCCAAAGGTGCATTGGAGGAGGAAGTACAGAGGTAAAACTAAATCCAAGGGAACTACGAATGCGGGTTCATTGCCACCGCGAGTCCAACCTCAGCTTGAAGGGGGCTGCAGCTGATGACCGATTGCAGGGGCTACCCGTTCCTCATGGTACTCGTATCGGTTCGATCATTTGTAGTACCCAGCCACGGATACACTGGGCTACCCTAGCAGTGTTTGATGAGCAAACCGACTAAGCTGCTTTCACGCACCTCTACTCCACATCATTACCCCAGGAGTTCAACCGTTGCCCATGGGCATAGGGTTGGCTGGGTTGTTGGGGCTTAATGCGTGAGCATCATAAAGTCTAACACCCACCCGAATTTATAGTAACAGCATTTACAGCACCATATTTGAAGAAATGTGGCGGTTGACCTTGGTTGCGGGAGGACGTCCTTCTTGCAGCCAGATCTCTTTTTCGCCCGTCCATTCCCATCCATCTATCCGGATACACATGGGAGCGGGGAGCCGCCTATGTAACAACTTAATCAAATACTATTCTATCATCTGAAACAATAAAATTCTCTCCTAGAAACGCGGCATCTTATTTTTCAATAACGCAAAATGGGTTATACATTTCATATTACAACAAATGCATGGTGTATTTTAAATTAATTTGTCCCCAATCGCTGCTTCGCTGCTGATCGACTGCTTCAATATCAGCAAAGATTAACGATTTTTTTGTCAGTGGAGAACGATTTTTTTCGTATTTACCATCAAAATTTATTAAAAAATATAATTGAGATTCATTTAATTTCAGTATCACTGTCTATTAAGGGATGGGAATATTCAAAAAAATATCATATACATCCTTAGCGAGCTTTTGAAGGATCTTTAATTTTGCGCATGTACATCTTAAATATTATGCGGATACATTAGATCCATCGTATTATTACAAGGGAGCTTAATTAATGAATGATGATTCAAACTTTGAGGATACCTTCCGACTTCTTTCATTCGTCCTATATAACCGAAACAATCGGAACTTTCCCAATCAAATTATCTTGACGATTTTCTGTATTTGATCTTCATTTTTGTAATACGTTTGTTAATCATTTCAGCATTTACGTTTTTAGGCTTCAGATTTACTGATATTTTAACTGATTTAAGTTGAGCTAAGCCGTTTGTCTATGATAATCAAAATCAGACACGGCCACTGTAATTGACTGAGAATTTATTTAATTAATCATGATAGCTTGTTGTTGTTCGTTTTATTATCTTTAATTTATCTGCAAAGTTTGTGTATAAATTTGAACTTTGCGGATAGATGCGGTGTTCTACAATAACAGGGAGCTTTATTACTTCTGAATATTCCGGCACATGTAAGCTATGCCTGCGCGAACTTTTTGAATGTAATTTGTTTGATTGATGTGGTTTCTTTGGCCGCATTTTCATATTATGAACTTGTTCACATCCATCCATATCATGTGTGCACAAATTCTGCAAATTGGCTCCGGAGGTCGTTTAAATTGCTTATATTTTTATTATCTCACACATGCTCAAAGCTCAATCATTTGGATAAAAATGCAATAAAACGCGAACCCAAACGAAGAAGAAAAATTTAAAGTGAAATCCTACGAACTTATTGAGTGATGTGTAATTTCAAGGAGATGATATTCTTTATTTAGAGTAATTTGGCCATTCATGAATGCCTTTAAAACGAAAGCACATAAACCGCAAGTCGTATATCATTCTGTCTTCCGCAGTAGTAAAAACTTCAGATGCTGAAGACTACTGTAAATATTATTCGCGATTGTTTGTTGTGGAATCGTTACAAAAGACATGTTTTTATACAAACTAGCTACCTATTAATCCCGCCTTTTATTGCCGAATCTTTTATGGTCTTTCCGGAATAAATCCATCATCTTGAATGATTAAACTATTTTCAGTTGCGTATTGCAGATATACAAATTTTATGGTATGGATTAATTTTTAATTACATCATTTCCTTTGGCTTTGTTTGTTGTCTTAATTCCGCAAAAATAACTGCGTACTAAATTTATTTTTATCTCTATGGTTGTTAGCCGAAAATAGTACATTTTGGGAGTGCTCTTGAAGCGCATTTATATTCAGGTCTAAATTTCAGCTGGAGGGTTTTTTTCCTTGCCAAAAAGAGACATTTCATCATTTTCGTGTAAATAAATTTAAAATATTCGGTCTCGCGTAAAATTTGCGAATTTTCGTAATAAATCGATTCGGGTCCTCCCCCAATATTTACATTCAAATGGGGTAGTTTATAAGATATTGAACTGTTTTCAGTTATGTAACTGAAACTGGGTCACGGTTTTGCCCCCATGGAACTTCATACGTAAGTGCTATCGGTGATAGAACTGTCGGAATTGATATGGGGAATTTTGAAAACTTGATAAATGACTTTAGAAAGAAAAATAAACAGAATAGACGTAAAACGTTCCCATGTTGATTTATGTATGAAAATACATTTTATTTGCAAATATGACAGTCATTTCATCTACACTATAAAATGATTATCAACATATTTTTTTATCGTCGAATTAGATCAATAATTTAATTTTATGTTCAACAGATCCAACTTCGATCATCAAAACCGCAGACCAGGTGTTGATCCGGTAAGTTTGATAATTGTACTTGATTTTGTGATTTGGACTATTGTCAAAATAAATTGGCGCAGCTCTCTTTCTGGAATCGCGTCAATCGGACTGAAATAAAGAGTAGCAATAATTCACGTTGGAGTCTTTTTTTTGTCTGAAAAGTACGCGAACTCTTCTAATTGGTCGTGCAATTTCAGCACGTCCAACTTTCCGCAGTTGGGTCCATCGTTTAGCTTTCTTCATTTCCGTTTTCTGCCCGAGCTGAAGACATTCCGCTGTGAAGATTGCAGCATCCCAGGCACAGCATGCGCACTGGCGTCCAGGCTTAAATGTATTATCCTACAGGAACTATCATTGCGCAAGCTCGTGATAAATTTGACCAAACTGCTTACCCGAAGTGTGCTTTATTCTCCCCAAATAGAATTTAAATCAAAATATATAATGTTTTTGTTGTTGGTAATCTTTTTGCGCGTCATATTCAATTACCGCGTAAATGTGTTTTTGTTTAATAAATCTGCCTGTTGTTGTTAACTTCAGGGCGGTTATGGCTTACATATGTTATTTTTTCTGTATCAGACAAGAATTTGATTAAGTTCGGTTCTCTTTGATGATATCAATTGAAATCATCATGAACTTCTGATACATAGACGTCATATGATGTTATGTGAATTGATTTATAAAAACACCCCACGGGCTCTTTACATAATAAAAATACGATCGCATTATGAATCAATTTTAATTTAATAACATGACATGTACACTCACATGAAACATTTAAGATATTGATTCCAATCGAGAAGGCAATGGATAAACAACCACACAATCAATGTGTTGAATATACACACGTAGAAGAGATTCGGTGATGTTCTCATAAACGATCTCTGCAGAAATGAGATTCAAAATAGTTTCGCACTATGCTCGCTTTTATTACGTGTGTGTCATCATGTAAATTTTCCTCGTTTTTACAGATAATTTTCCTTTTTTTCCTAATGTTTGACTAAAATCAGTCGTAATATATAGAGTACGTTTTTAAATACTAAGCAAATCTTGGCTATAAAATAATGAGACTGGTGGTGTAGCATAATTTTAATATATGTACTCTTATATTGCTTTTATATATTGTAGAAATTTTCTCGAAACAAGTTTATTAAGGAGCAGACTTGACAATCGAGATAAATTTGACATTCAAGTACTGTGATATTAGCGGGACGATGAAGGCTACTAAATCGAGACATTCCTTTTGACGCTTGGAAACAATGGTGTAACTACTAATTGACGAGCTTAGGCGACGCCTAGGGGCAGTAACTGTCTTATATATGTATACATATATACAGTGCATATATGTTTATCAAAATTCTTATATTAACCTTTCCCTACCGGTGATGTATTTACTACACCTCGACTCTAATAATGGGTATATCGATATGAAATATGATAGATACAAGGTTCAGAATTTTTGTATTCCTCCGTAATATAATTACGAATAACATCAAAGTATTATAGTATATAAGTATTCATCTGCTGCGAGAGAAATAAATAATTTGTCGGGAAATCGGGAATTTTTCAAGTTTTATTACGTGTCTCAGCAGATAGGAATTTTATCAGTCACATTGATAGTGTTATACGAAAATGGGGGCTCACGCAGTCATCAACTCGAAATAGTATTTAAATATCTGATGATGATACCTCCAACGAGTGTTGAGGCTGAGCGTGCATTTTCAGCAGCAAGTTGTCTGGCTTCCAAAATCAAATCCAGACTAAATGACGAAAAAAACTATTGAAAATCCCGATTAGGGATTCCAATCCGAATATTCGGATATTCGATATCCGAATATATTCGACAGTTTTCGACCTATTCCATATTCGGATATTTGTTAAAATATCCGAATAGTATTCGTAATACTTTTTGCTCGGTTGACACGCGTCTGGAATAACGATTTTCGCAATTTATGAGCGTAAAATTGGAGTTAAACCATCGCTAAAACACACATTTATTATTTTTTTGAATCAATGACATTGATTGTTGACAGTAGCGTTATCTGCCTCATTTCTATTCTCAGAGAAGTTTGAGAGTTTTTGACCCGCTAAGGTTGTTTTCGTTTTGATGAGTTTCGTCGATGTGAGATAAGATTTGAAGTGTTCACGAAAACGGTAGGCATAGACTTATCTGGCGCAAAAAGCAAGTATTATCTGCTGATTCACGACGGGATTTGACGGCTGTGTACGTCAAAGTGTTAATATAATATTTTACCAAATCGACAAAGATTACACGAATACTGGGGTATTCACTACCTGAGTGAAACCATTACTTAGAGATATTGTTTTTTTGCCTTCTCCGAGCTCTGGTGCTATGAATATCTTATCTGGTGTGGAAATAATACCTTATTCTTTTTTAATTTCAAAATTTTTAATTTTGCATCATGAAATGCAAAATTCAATGTTGTTTCTCGCGAAAACGAAGAAATATGACAGTACAAATAACCTGAAAAAAGATTTCAAATATTTAGATCAATATAGAAGGACAGAAAAGTTGGACGTGTTGTTTAATACACTTCTAACAATAAAACCAACGTAAACAGCTACTGAACGAGCATTTTCAAAGGTAGGACAAACTAAAACTAAATTAAGAACAAACAACAAATATTTAATGCTCTGTTATATTTAAAATATGATTTTTCAAGTTTCAATAAATGACAAAATACGCTCGTTTTCAAGGGTAATGTTTGTTATTTTCATACTTCAAAAACTATTCGGATATCCGAATATATCCGAATAATGTCAATTTTACTATTCAATATTCGAATAGCTGATAATGGCGAATAATTGTAATCCCTAATCCCGATCCTAGGATGGTAAACTGTTGCAGATCATGGACAGCCAACCTTCAACAATGATGTATCTATTGTCATTATGTGTTTATTGGACTGTGTCTCAATACAAACTGTGAAAAAGTTCATCGAAAAAAAAAGACGATTAATCTTCGGTCCCCCTAATATTTTTCTCCCCGACGAGATGCCCAAAATAAAACAATTTAAAACTTGCTTATTAAAATTTTACGTGCATACATTTTTCGCTATTCTGGGATAAATAACAGGCTTTCAGCTTGAGAGTGCAACGTGATTTATGTACGTTGTATTCAACGTGTATTTTATTGCCCTCATGGGAGTTGTTTGGGGGTTGGGGGGAGGGGCTGATGTTTTAGCATTTTTGGGGATTCGGAAAATGGATGTCTCCCACGCGGAGACGCATTTCCGATGGCTTAATAATGTAAACTCGTTTTTTTCTCACTCGTAAATAAGTTCAGAATTTCAACGCAAAAAGGATGAGCATTCTGGTGCGATTCGCAAGCACAACGAAGACGCGAAATTATGTTGACGTATTTATCCACAAAGTCTTTAAAATATGCCGAAATTTGATTTAAGACAGAGTTTAAACATTTTTCAGCGCTGCGGAGAAACGTCTGTTTTTTAAATCGTCTTGAGTTTTCCTTCGCGATGCCCCGCTGGAGTTTTCCTCGCTCGTTTAAGACGAGTCGCTTTTTTCAATTCTTAATTAATTGAAAGCGAGAAACGAGATTTTTTTTCATGAGTACTTCAATCACATGCCTTCGGCGTCGCTCACGACAAAAAGGGCAACTTCGTAATGAATTTGAAACTTTTCCAATTCCGCGACATTATTTGCTAATGTTGCATGTTTTTCTGGCCGCTGTTCGCACAGAATGTAACTTTATCCCGATGTCGTCAGCGCGTATGGATGACGGGAAGGGATGACAAAAACCCTATTTTTTCATCTCTCACCCCGATAGTTGGACCGCAGTATTGATTAGTCTGCTGCAAACGTGTGTTTCGTGTTTTTTCGATTTTATTTCGCTATATTCACATTGAAATCTTGCGTCATCGTATTTAACAAGTGCCCTATGGAGTACTTAAGTCTGAAGTCGACCCCGTCAAAAAGGTTAAAACGCACATTTAAAGAGCCTCACCACTTCGTAAGTACTCCTTTTCTTATGCCATTGCGATGACGTCGAGTTGGGAATTGTTGACCTATTTAGGCTTTATTCCTTTGGATCTCTTGAAACGAATCCTCGAATCCGCCGAACATTTAATTAATTCAAATTAATGCAGTTTGAAGAGAAGAACGGTATTTTTATCTTTAGTATATTAAAAAAACAATACATATAAGATAATAATAAGAAAGTATCATCATAGTCCACTACAGAACTTGGGTCTCTTCAATATCCATTCACAGGAAGGGGTTACATAATTCACTTCCTCGTTCGCTCGATATTGAAGGTAGCAAGATCTCCGAGCTTCATTTAGAATACTCACCCAGCGGGCCACCTGGATGAACGTATCGAAGAAGTGAAAAACTACTCTAGGCGACTTTGTTGATTTTATTGGAAAAGACTTTCTGGAGTACAAGGAGATATCTTAGTTCTTATATAGCAAATTTCAAAGCGACTTTCAATGATAATTATGATTTAAAACGCGACCTTAACAAATCCCAATTTTCTTATGGTCATTCACTGTTCCCAAACGTTGGTGGACTTTTCTTCAATTCATTTTGTTCGAATTTTATTATCTATTCTGGCGATCTATCATCGTTCTGGCTGATCCTATATATTCATATCGATGCCTCTTTATAGCATTTTCCTGCTGTTATTTGTATATTTGTCTATCTATTTCGGAAAAGTCATCTGAGTCATACGACCGTTACATACGGCCGAAGGAATTTCCGGCTATCTCCTGCATTTCCTGAACACAGACTCTAAAATAGAATTTTAAACCGTGTTTCTCAAATGTTATGTTACATATTTGTATGGTGCTTAATCAATTACACGTGCTTGTCAGCTATGCAATTGTCACATTGATATTTGAATGCCAAATAATTGGGAGGCGGGCGGATGCCAAAACATCATACCAGGAAGTACACTGCATGCAATTTTATAATGTCATCGATTGAATCCAATATAATGTTATAGGCAATTGTTGGAAACGCGAAATACATGCATGAGGGTGTATACAATCGATAAACATCCCTCGGGCAAATCTATAAATATGACACATGCTTATCCTAGAATAGAATCAAGTTTATTTTTGTCTGAAAAATTAATATCGACATAGCAAAAGTTACACTTGTTTATGATATTTTCTGATGAATGAGGGATATTCTATGAATTTAATTACACAGTCGAAGGGTCAACAGCGTGGTCAATATTATCTATGGGGATCGCTTGCGGTTGACGTGATTGATAATGCCAAATTCATACCGGATCAAAGATCACGTCCTGGCATAGTTACGTATTCCGTTTCGATTTTCGAATACTTGCGAATTCCGGACATCGAAAATGATTATATTTTATATATTCGGGCCTATTAAAAGTTTTCCAGTTTCCCAGATAAGTCCGTTGAACTTATTTTAATTGGTCAGCAGTTTATGAGTCTTCAGAGTCTTTCATCAAAACGTGCCCTCGGTTGTATGATAAGACTTGGAAATTTATATTATATTCCTGCCCGTATCTGAGATATTATAATCGGTACGAAATGATCTTATAAATGTATAATTTAAAATGTAGAGAAAATTGAAATGGTTTTAATCCGATATAATTAAGATTTTTTTTAGCATTCAATGGCATGATATATAAGTCTATAATTCTATCGTATCCTCCGCTTCTCGTCGACATCCTAGGGAAATTCATATCATTATACTTTTCTATCTTTTTATATAGATTTTCCGATTCAAGTATTAACCATAGATTGGCCCGATTCGTTATAGCACGATTTATTTCGCTTCTTTTCCTACTTTTAAATTGTCCTATTTCCCCGTATCCTTAGAGGGTGGTTAGAGTTGCGCAATGCGAGCATTTTTTTTGCTGTATTAAGTTGGCTCATGCCTTTAGAAGAAATGCCTATAATCAGGGCCTGCTCAATCTTAGTTAACGATCGCACTTTTCCCAGGACAAATCTTTTAATTAATTAATAGACGCAAATTAAAGAACGCAAAGATCTTGAACATATTTGATTTGATCAGACAAAATTTTAAAAAGTCGTCGCTTACTTTTTGAGTTATTAGCTGAGAGTTTTATTTTCATCATAAAACTCATGTTTTAATTACCTTGGTTTTGAAAAGAACCGAGCGAGATTTTAAGAAATTTTGTTGTGTAAGGCAGAAATCACAACGAGAGTAAGATTTTAAAAATGGACTCGGGATGATAAGAGCTTGATTGCTAAAACTAACCTGTATGCTAGGATGATCGCGCATTTGCGAGCGAATTCCAGTGATTCAGAAAGAGCACTCTTGTACGTTGAGCTCGGAGAGAGACTGAGACGTTGTGGGCGAAATGTTAGGCGATGAGAGTGTTAAACTGACTACCCGGCTTAACCCTTTAAATAGTGAGTTAATTTTAAATCTTCACAGTCTTAGATGCTATATTTGCTTGGCCGCCACTTATCATCCGTACAAATCCACTTATCAGTCATGAAATGAACATAGACGACATTTGGCGTATCTTCTCTCATGTGTTGTTTTATGTTAGATCGATAAGTTTGACTCTGTCATTAGTCAAATTAACAAAAAGTGAAGCAAATTCGGATAGATAAGGGCAGGAATGCAAGTTTCGAGGGCGATCTTGAAAGATATTTAGACAGTTGTCATCTGGAAGACATTATAGAAATACGCTCGTATAGTTAACATTTGCAAGTCGTTAAAGAAATTCGTAACAATGACGCAGCGACGAACGAGTTAAATAAATAAATACTATCGATAGTACAAAATATTCGGTCATTTCTTCAAGTAGACATAAACAATACACTTGAAATCGATTCATTATATTTTTCACAGATCATTATTAGTCGATGAATTTGGGTTAACGATCTATACAATCGTGCGATGTACGTAGGAAGCTCTCCGTCTCTGTCTCCCATGCACAGTTACCGAACTGCAAGACGCTTTATCCATCTCTGTCTGTCTGTCAGTGCTCTTTCTGAATCACTGGAATTCGCTCGCAAATGCGCGATCATCCTTCCATACAGGTTAATAATGAGCGTTTTTCTTAATAAATAATGCGTATTAAAATTATTAAAAAAATAATTTTATTGTAAATATGATATTATAATCGAAACCAAGTAAAAATTTGATGATTTTTTTTTGCAAAAATTTGTCCGCGCTAGGGCATATGCGGTCCACACAGAGAGCCCGCCGACAATATGTTAACCCTTTCAGACCTGGCGGGCACAATTGTAGACATAAATATATTTTTTTTATATTCTCCTTATTATATTTTAGAGGACACATGGAATTTACAAAATCCATCGGATGAAAAAAATAATTCAGGTCTGAAAGAGTTAACGACACAAAAAATAATTTTACAGATGCTTTGTATTAAAACATTGTTTTAACATGTTATTGCCCGTTGTTTTAACGTCGGGGCTGTTTTATATCTGAGTTTCTTCGAAGGAATTCCTCCGAAGTCGTCTGGTTTATTCACATTTTCATTACCTGTTGTTTTATTAATAATTGAAGTTTGCAATGTTTCATAGAGAATCTATTTTCGTCTCGTACATTGTATGGTTTGTGGGCAGACATTCCTTAGTTATTTCAGATTTATTTTTATTGCATTTCGAAATAGGAGGATATCTTCACCATTGCTTATTTAAGCTGCATAGGATCTACTGATGCCGCTCGCAGCTGGTTTAAATATAGATGCTTTATTTTATTTATTGACTGTATCCATTCCTTTCGTCTAGTAGTCGTTAAATATAATGATCTAGTTTGTTTTGTGTTTGCATTCTAATTAATGTCGATTGTAAAAATACTGCATTTAAAATGCATATGCAAATCGATTGTATACCGGGGGAGGATGTGGATTTTGTGTTTTTTTTTATCGGATCGAGTTGAATCACACAATGACCTTGATGCACCTGATGCAGCGCTTGTCGTCGATGCTTATAAATATGGGGAAGGATAATTCCAGGTCGGGCGGAGGGCTGGGGCGCATCGATCAGGGCGCCGCCGCGGCTGCCCCCCGAGCCCCCACTCTGCCGAGACACGCACCCGCCGCCTATACCGCGGCTTCTTCGCCGCGGAGTGCACGCGTTTACGTTCGGCTCCGTCGGTTTCGTCCTTTGCTCTCGCGGAAAGTGCCATCCGATGGTAACGACTGTGTATTCATATCGTTTCAGCATCGATTAATACCGATCGAAGAATGACCGAGTGTCCGCTCATAAAGTGAAGATCTCCCCGCGGAAGTTTACATCACTTCGGCTATAGTTTCAGTGCAGGCCTGAATCGGGTGATAACTGTAATTGCTCGCGCTTCATCTTGATTGCGTACAGTTTTGCAGAATTTTTAACGGGTTTTCACGCTTATGCTCGCGTTTTCGCTTTGATTTAAATCGATCCAATTCTGCAAGATCGTACGATATTTTTAAGGGTCTAAAGAGTGATCGCATCGCCCCGGTGGTCGATTTCGATGTGCACTATGTGGTTACGAAATGTTTAAAAATTGTTGCGTTTGCATAAGTAAAAAAGTTGATAGTGATAATCTTTCCCAGAAACGGTCGCCCAAAGATTTAAGGAATCCGAAGACGATCCCGAATGGTGAGTCACCCTGCGCAAGAGTGTCGCCGTCTGCAGGACGCACAACCGGTTTCGCTGTAAACAAATTCAGCGACGGATCGACTGAACCCGCGACCGCTCCGGTGCCGACGGACGTCCCCGAGGAAGTCTGCAGACTTCATGCTGTAACGTCCGGCGAGAGCGACGCAGCCTCGTACAAATCGGACATGGAGTCCTCCATCGCGGAAGTTTCCCCGATCGACACGAGCAAGAGCGACGAAAAATCGGACGACACCGCGTGCACCGTCAAAGACGTGTCGGTCAAGTTTAACTGCGACGAGATAAACGATGCAGATAAATCGGACTCGGACAGCGACTCGGATTATGTCATTGACAAACTTACGTCCAACATGAACAGCGGCGGACTCTCCTCCGGCGATAATGCCGGAGACGAAAACGAAGCCGACGATAAATCCGACGAAGAAAACGAAGACAACCTGTCGGACTATGTGTGCGAGAAGGCGATAGTCCCTCCGGAGCGCAGGAAGTCTTCCACCGGCGGCATCCTGAAGCGTCCCAGCTTGGCCCTCGGCGAGCTGCCTCTGCGCATCACCGGCCTCAGGCTGGACGTGGACGACGATGTCTTCAAAGCTCCCGATTGCCTGCCCGACAGCCAACGGATCTACATAAGGAAGCGCTCTCTTCCAGCCGGCGCTTTGGGGACTGCCGTCGGAAAAGACGAATTGGCGTTGAAGAGACATCGAATATTTTCCGAACTGGTAGGAGCCGCCCGAGCTGCCGTCGAGCACAAAGTTCGCTTCGATCCGCTGGAACTGGTCGCTTCTGGTGAGCTTTCGAAACTTTATACTAGGAGTACGTCCAAACTTTACAGATTCATCGAACGCACAGTGTTAAACTATCGGAAAAGATCGCTTCTCATACCGACTTAGATTGAATTCGATTTATCAACGTGTGAGAGCCTTCATTATGCAACGTCTTTCATTTCGATCCGCCTTTATATTTTCAGAATTTATACACACTTACACCACTTTTGCGTCGGTTTATCGCATCCAACACAAATTTAATATTTGAGATTTATTAACATATATGCGATAACAATAAATCTCACTCGCGAGAGATGCGGCTCAATATGAAAACCCTGAATTTTTATATTCATTAAATATACAACACATTCAATAAGCCAAATTCGACACGCTGTTACATAATGGATGTTAACACGTTCGTGCAAATTTGTCTTAATTGACCAAATAATGTTTTAAACACACAATTTAGCATACGGCGCAACGCCAATGATCGTTATATCCATTAACTAGTCCAATATTGTAACAATTCAAATGGAATTGCACCATTGAAATCGTTCAAATATTTAAATGCCGCAATCTATTTATGCGGAGATTCATCCCTCGGAAAGAATAATTGTGCAATTATCGAATTTTATCGAGATTCATATGAAATCTCGATCATGCCTATTATTATACTAATTACGCTGTTAAATCTGTTATAAAATTATGATAAAAACGAATGTTCGTTCTAGCGCCGCGAGGCCTTAATTGCAGCCTTACAGCTAATAATGGAATGCATCAAGATATTGAAAAAAAAATTAATTCATGATGATCAGTCTTGGACTATTGCGAGATAGCCCAAGGAGTCCGTGACTCATCAGTGGTTCGAATCATCCGACAGTCTGATTGTGACACAGGTAGTCGCGCTTTTGGATGCCTTTATGGAAGTCGATGTTCGTCATCGTATATAGATAGAACGTTGATGACATCGCCATTGTATTATCGGAGCTTAAACTTGTTTTTAAAATGGGGAAAATTCGCATCCAAGCATCCAATCTTCGATGATGAAATCCTGCTCCGTTGGATTTTCTATGCTTTTAAAAGACATTTTGCACAATCGCTTTGAATGATATTTATTCACCGCAATTCAAATGGGAAATATAAAAGTCGCCTGTCTGCATGCAAATTGAAAAGAACATGGAATTACTTTCGGTTTGTGCTTCTGCAACGGACTGCTCTTTGCCAAATTGAAACATTGTTTATAATAATTTTGGCATGGCGTTTAATAATCCGAATATCAGATTTAGCCCATTTGTTGACAATTAGGTTTACATCTTTGGCCATTGACAAATTGCCATATAACTTGGCGCTCGTTTCGGCTATTTTCTCCGCTTGAATAGATTGAATCAATTATTTGAACTCAGACGAGAGACAATGTGCTGACATACATTCTTATCAGCGTATGATGACTTTTGGATGATTCTGTCAATCCAATACTTAAATGGAATTTTATCGCTCCTCAGTGCTGCCATTTCGCATGTCGTCCAGAGCGTTGCATCTGATACGCGACGCATTCAACGTCGTCATTATCGTCTCTGCGACGTTATCTCTTGAAGAAAAATAAGTAATTAGTGGAAGATGTTTTAGTGCCTCGGAGAGGAGCAAACAGCACTTCGAATAATATGGACAGTTTTATGGCTGCGTTTTAAAGCACTTTTGGATCGCATGCCAACGCTTACAAGTCATATTTTTGGAATGCTTCGATGGCCGTGACATTACGATATGAACCGCGTTTCGGTAGATTTTACAAGTCGTCAGACATCGTTAAAAATATATTCCATCAATGTAATTGATTTTTCTTTGATGGAAATACTAGTAAAAAGCTAGAACTACAAAATTTAGGCAACACTCGATCTGGCGAATCCCATATAAAATATTCAAGTTAATCCATTTATAATTTTATTTATTGGTATCTGAGGATTTGCGACGTAGAAGCTCGTTGTTGAAAATTTTGGGAAGACGTCCAAATTGAGTCCAGTGACACTTCGAACGAAGAGGAGGAGACTTGTTTTTTTCTTTGTTAAAAGAAACTCGCCGACAAAGCAACTCACTCCATGCTCAGATGAAAGTGTGGAATTCAACAAAGAGCTAGAAAATCTTCCCCTATAAATGAATAAACAAATAAATAAGATGATTTGGAAATAGTTAAGACTTATTCGCTTAAGTTCTCTTCAATGTCCTCACGTCCACCGAATGTATTTATAGCTTCGTATCATTTTGCTTTGCAAATAATCCGGAGAGATTTTCAGCTTCGAGGTGTTGGATTTTTTATTTAGCAAATTACGGTACTACCCTCCAGTTCGTATCACGAATTGTGAATGGAGCAGTTTGTGCTTGAGTTTGTTTATTCTCGATCCCTTGCTTAAGTCCGAGAAATACCAATTTTGTTTATAACATTCGAGCTATTTCAATTCCCCAAGTCGATTTGTCTCTGCGTCTGGATTATATAGTGTACCACTATCGAATGATGTTTATACTCGTACTAGTGGATGCTACATTTTACCAACCAATAGTGTTCATTTTTGAGCATATATCTGGTTGAAAACTGTCTATAAGCAATGATATATAATTCAGTTCTTGCAAAAAGTCTAAAATCTAAACAATTATCCCCCCAAGGCTTAGTTAATTTTGTACTGTAATATTTAACAGCGGATGCATTGGTACTTTTAACGCTCTAGTTTAACGTTCGTGTTACACGCGTAAACATTTATCGATAGCCACGAACACACGTATCACACACGTGCAAAATAATTAATTTTATAGTTTTTATTTAACCATTTCATCTGAGTTTTACATATATAAATAAATTTAAAAGCAAAGCAATAATATTGTTAGTATAATACACTCGGGCCTCGTATAACACGGTTATATGGTTCAGCAAAAACGTCGTGTTATACCAGGTTTGAAGTTCATACAAAATTAGGGTTTGCGTTCCAAAAAAATATTGAAGATAATTTATATAAGTACACTTAAACCTTTTTTGTGCGGTTGATGCGTTCCGCGGAAAATCGCATAAAAAAAGCTATGACTTACATAGAAAACGTGAAGATGCGTTCCATGGATTTTAAAAACCGCATAACTTTGAAACAGCTGTTGCATACGAGGGGGCGCCGCGCTTCGCGAGCCCCCATCGCAGCACCAACACCGCTGCCGCCACGGCTGCCAACCGCCGCGGCGTATCTCGGACGGCCCAGACGGCCCAGACGGCCGCGCCGCGGGCGCAAAGCGCCGGCCGCAACGCCGGCCGCCGGAGCCCGAACAGCGGCGGACGCGCCCCCTAACTAGGCGAGGGGGCGCAGAGTTCTTTGATCCGCTGGATCGACGACGGCTGTCAGGCTGTCGAGCGGCGACGAGGGGAAAACTCCATGACGGGATATGAGGATAATGAATGAAAGTCTTCAATTATTCAACACGACTTCGAAGATTGCGAGGCACGTGGCCTCCATGCGGGGCGATGCGTGCGGGCCAAAATGTCCGTCGACCGCCTCCCAAGGCTACAACAACGTTAAGATTCTTTTTGGTTGCCCGCCTAACGGTTAGTCCGTGGCGGGTCTTAATAGCAAAAAGTATGGCCAGCTTAAAGCCGACCAAACTGTCGACGACAGAACATTTTGGTCCACGCAACACAGCTATATAAAATATTTCCAAAATCGCATAAAAAAAAGACAATTATCAAACAAACTATTATCAGACAAACTATCATAGCTGTATGATAATTTTCGTTGCGATTTTCGATATGACTCAAAATCTTCTTCGGAAAAAAATATATATTCAGTGTCAATTGTTCTGTGTACATTTTCTCTTTCCAACAATTAGTAAATATGTCACTATAGTTCCTACCTCAAAAAAAAAACAAAATGGCGACTGTTCAAAAAAGTCATTTTTTGGTCTTATTTTGTCATAGTTTTAATTTTTTTTAAATAGATAAAAAATAAATTTTTACATAAATCTGGTAGGAATAATAGAGGATTATATAGAAAAGATTCGTACCCAGTTTGAAGTAAATTGATTAATTAAAACTTGAGATAAGATGCCAATCGTGTTGGAAAAAGTAGTTTCGAGAAAAACGCGTTAAAAGATTTAATTATGGTATGACCGGTCAAGTTGCTGCATCACTAAAATAGCTATAACTCCGTAAGTAGTTGGAATTTTCGAAATTCCTTTGGAGAATGTATTTTTAAAAGTCGAAACATTGGAAAAACGCAAAAAAAAGCGAAATCAATGTTTTCAAAAATCTTAACCAGAATAAAGGGCGTGGTCATAATTCAGCGATAGCAGATGCAATATTATTTATGCAGTTCAAATTATATTTTTTTCCAAATTTCGGTTAGTATTGATGATTTATTTCCTATTTTATCCAAAATATTCCGATACGTACTCTTTGTGAAATAAAAAAAATGCTTTAAAAAAACCGCATAACTTCGAAATTGCACAAAAAAAATCGCACAAAAATAAGTTTGAAGGAAAAATGGTTAGGATCATTCTTTATAAAAAAAATCTAATTGAATAGCCAATTATATGGTTTCATTAATTGTTTTTAATGTGAAACATGTAGCTACTTCGCTGCAATCGCTTTCTGAGTCATTGTGATAGATTAGTTTAATATTTCGACTAATTCTTCTTCGTTCAACGTACGATCCTCCAATATTTCTTGGATGTTATAAATATCCATGACATCAAAATCTTCTCCATCAATATCACAACAAATGTTTATTGTCCATTTTCTATAGAGAGTACTTCTGGCCACAGCTTTTTTCAGCAAAAATTTAAAGCGGGTTGTTTTATAAGCGTGTTGTAAGCATGTTACAGTATATACAAACCGTGTTATACGAGACCCGAGTGTATATTGATATGAGTTTATGAACGCCGCTTGTTTGACATTTTTATTGTTTATCAATAATTTATTATTTTAAGGATACAAAACCGCATTTTATTTAAATTTAAATATAAGCATATACATATCCGTTGGCTCTAATAATATTATCAAATAAATAAAATGTTTTACATAATCATGGGATGGAATCGTGTGTCAATTCTACTATTTTGTTTTGTTTGATGATTGTATCTGTGACAGATGAGCTCAATGGATATGCCTGGTATATAGCGTTCATAAAAATAAATGATACGTCCGACGAAGCCGCCGACTTAAATTAAAGACTATATTTAGAGTCAAGCTTGCTCAAAATTATTTTCGCTTGTTGATTGCCAATTACATGGTTGTCGTCAGCGGAAACGACGTCTGTAGAAGAAGAATAAAAAGTGCAAGCCTCGGGTGAAACTTCACCCGCTATAATTGAGAGCCATCGAGCCATGTCGATATATGGTTCCGCAAACTCGCAGAAGGATGTTGTGTGGAGGCATTTCTTGTCCTTTCGATGCTTGCATACAGGATGCCACGTCCGTGGATTTCGTCATCGGCGCCCACAATTCCGCACGAGCTGCATTTATTTTGCATTCCTCTTGTTGCACTTATTAGGACATTTATCGTCCGTCTGACATGTCTGAGGACTCGACGGTTCATGTCTACTGCTTTTGTATTCTTCCCCGCTTCTAATAAACATTTAACATGTTTGCGGCCGAGACCGAACTAGTTCTTCTAAACGCAGTGATTATGTTAAGTTGACCTGAATATTGTAATACACGACAGCTTATTAATGGCACACCTTCACGTGGAATATTTATCGACGGGCTGAATATCAATCGTAGCTCGTTTATCAGCTGTCAACAATAGATGCACAATGAATAGGAAATTCGAACCCTCGAGAATTGCCACACGGCACGGCTGAACAAATAATCTGTGCTTTTTTTTATTTCTATGGAATAAACTTGGGATGGCATGCCTTCAGAATATTGAGCATGATGCTGTCTTTCGTGTTTATTGCAACTGAAATGGCGAAAGAATGAAAGCTGTGACTACCAAGGAATGGTACCCCGAGAGTGTTGTAATCGAAGCGTGCATTCGATCTAAAATTATTGACCAATAAGTCCGATATCCAATCCGACCCGATTTTATTAATATTTATCTAATGTCAATATATTTTTTCTGGTGGATCGCATTCTTACGGCAAATCCCTGGAGGTCTCCATCAAATCATTAATAAGTATACAAGACGACAGACATCAGACAGCGAACCCATTTCTTGCGCTGCTGTATGGTCTGTTCTGGGTTACCCCGGACTAGCCACACAAAGAGTGTCTTCCACTGATCCTTTAGTCCCACGAGAAACGCTACGTGCGGAGCGTCCAGACGCCACCCCTTTTGCTCCACGCCCTTCAGAGGAGGCGAGGTTTCCGCGGGAAAGACCAGCTTTTAGACCATATACACCCGAAAGTGCGATGGAGGAGGAAGGACTAAAGTTATGTTAAATTCAAGGGATTTATTTCCGCGAATTCACTGCCATTACGAGTCCAACCTCAGTTTGAAGGGGCTGCATCAGATGATGGACTGCAGAAGCTATCCCTTCCTCATGGTAATCGTATCAGTTCGGTCATTTGTAGTACCTAGCCACGGAGACGTGTCGCCATTCGAACAGCCTAAAACCGTTCTCCCCTGTTTGCCTAGGTTGTTGAGGATAGTGGTGAGCCTTTGACACATTCTCCACCAACTACTGTAATCGGCTGTCCCACACACCCCTTTATGGGTACGCAGCACAGGGTGACCTGCTCACCCAACTCATGTTAGCTGAGCTACCCCAGCAGCGTTTGATGAGCAAACCGACGAGGCTAGTGTTGTACAAGAAAATATAGAATTATCTAAAATATCATTTATTCACCCTTTCGCTCGATCATCTGCGACGATCTCGAGGTAAATGCGTTCAATATGAAGCGGAATTCAGTTTCGTGGATCAAAATTAGGCGCGGCGGCGGACGAAAGCAAAAGTTCCGCCCGACTGCAAAAATCAAACTCTAGCGCATTTTCGTCCCACTCTTATTCAAATTTTCAGCGGGTACAGAATCTTAACAACTATTTTATTTATACCCTTAATTAATATTATGAATTTTTGCTTCACATTGCAATAATAATGATATGTATTTCAATTTTCATATTATATTGTATCTGAAATGTTTTTGTAATAATTTCAGACCACCAGATAAAAGCTTCAGACAATGAATGATAATAATCAGTTGTCGCTTATCTTTATTCTGAGTGTCAACATTTTTAGCGTATGCTGTACACGCCCCCGGTAAACACGAGCGTGATCATATGATCACACGGCTTATTCAGTTGATTTATTGGTACTATGATAAATATCTGTCTGGATTTGAACTCGGATGCTTGTTCTTTAGTGGTTTATTAAACTTGAGCGATTACTTTTTTTTAGAAGAGTCAGTGAACTTTTGAAAGTTTTTAATGAAACATTTTTATAAATGAATCTCATTGTCATATCCTGCATGCATAACCAGAGCCGTAACGAGGATATGAAGCGCCCGTGGCAAGTATCTAACTTGCGCCCCTCTCCGGATTTTTTTAAAAGTTAAATAACACTATTAAATTAAAAATGTAAAAATAAATGCAATATATTAAATATTTTAATAATGTATATTTTAAAATAATATAAGGATAGTCCCAAAAAATTCAAATTTCAAGGCGCTACATTTAGTATTTTTTTTCGCAGCCTTTAATAGTAAATGTTGGAAAAAACTGGTTATCACTAGGCGAAACAATACTTTTTAAAATAATTATAAAAAACTTACTTTTTAAATTTCTCTAGACTCGTGGCGACTTCATTTGGTGGGAGCCACCTATTTAAGCTAGCCTCTGATGGGGAGTTTCCACGGTCGTACAGATCATAGAAAATGCCACAAAAAAACCCACAAGATCTTTGTGTCCAATCGGTCCGCTTTTCGGATCGCCGAAATTACGAATGAGCACCCCGCAATTGGACGCCTTACCTGAACACGTCGGCGACTATAGAACGATTATGGACTCTCATTACAAAACGAAGTTGTCCGAAGAAGACTGATCGGGTGGGTTGTTTTGGGTCGGCCCAATGTTTGAGTGATTACGAAGAAAATATAGATTAGATAACTCAGTATATATTAATATTAAAAATGAACAGAATCAATCAGTGTTGATTAATGTAAATAAGAACGAGCGCCTGCTTTTCCAACCCCTTGTTACGGCCCTGTGAATAACGCATAATAAAGTACATTACAATTGGTAAGAATATATCTTATTGTCTTTTCTCGGATTCTGTATGTTATATTGCGCTTCATGATTTTAATTAAGACATTTCGAATCGGATTTTTAATATTATTTGCTATTAAATTTCCTCGTTGTCTTGTGTTATATTTAAGCCTAATTAATATAATGATTTATTTGAAGGATTTATAAACTTTGGCGAAAAGTTTCATACACAGTTTGCTTTGGGAGTTGATTTTTAAAGACTAAAATAAGTTTTCTTTGTCGTACATAATAAACGAGGTAAGAAAGTACAATCAGCTGCTGTAAAAGCGATGTTCCTTTTTACTATAAGGGAAACAACCCCAAGACAGCGAATTTTATAGTAGCACACTTCAAACTTTCTTTTTATCAACATTTATGCTCTAAAGGGTTAAAGAAAATATTTTATATTTATAAAAATATATAAATAGACGAGCTAATTTGTTTTTAAATTTTGCTATAGTTTATACGACGTTTTATCATATTTATTACGCAATTGATGAACGAGTGTCAATATTTATTGCTTTTCATTAGCAATTAAATGGTTGTTAAACACATGTGATGATAATAAAGTTTAGTGTAATGTGCGAACTGTCACATAAAGTTTTTAACGTCTGATTTTACTATCATATTAATTGATCTTAAAATAAGTTGTTTAATGAATTCGAATGAATTTGAATTGGCAGAAAATTGATTTTAACACATTCAGGTCGACCTAAATTTGCTTTTTTCTAGGGCAATGCCAATTTACATTAAGCTATTTTCATCGACGAAGATGCAAATTATTTTACGATGCTATTGATGTGTAACTTGAGTGCTAATTTAATAGCTGTGTGTCAGAAGTCATTTATAATTCCATCCATGCAAACGTTCTAATTTCCGAATAATTCCATTGAATGAAAATTTAATGGCACGTATCAAAAGACACGCGAAAATGAATTTTGACCGAATCGAATGCGCATTTATTCTTATACACCTCGAGTACATTAGATAACGATTTGTTTTATTTTTGTAGAATCAACATCCACCATAAGCTCCCAGTTTCTCGTTTTGTCGTTTTTTATATTTACCGAAAGATTATGCGCCATATGTATTCCTTGGAGGATTGCTCTCGGTGAAAGTAAATATTTAGTCGGGCTTCAATAAGACATTCACAGTCGAGATTAAATTTCGGGGCGCTATCGACCTGAAATGAAAGCCTATATTTGCTAATCGAGATTTCGTGTTTTTGTTTCATTACGCCGAGGGTATCTATTTCATAAGTTGGCGCATTACCAGACGCACCCTTAGAAGCGTCCCTTGCGCAAAATTAATATTTTAAAGTCGACGCTATGCCGCACTCTAAATGTACATGCCTAATTCGGTGGAATGTCTTAGTTTTATGGGGTTGTATTTATTTATGATGAAAAACATTCGGCTCCGCCTCTGTAATAAACGAAATTCTCCCACTGTGTTTCAATCAATTTGTTCGCAGACTGTGTGTTAATGCAACCATTGGCGCTTTCGGTGTAAGATTTGAGGTAATTAATACCTTGGAGGATCGCCTTCGTAAATAGATGCAAGTCACGATCTTCGAACCTCATTTATACAGAGGGTATATGGATCATACAGAAATTATGATGAAATTACGAATAGGCTTTAATTTTAGCCGTTTCTTAATCTATTAACGGATCAAGGACGATCTTGGGTCGCGTTGAGTTTCATAAAATTAAATACCATAAATCTTTATTTGGAAAAAAAACTTAATGAATCCCTACAATATTTAGAAATTGAATTGAATCTTCGTTTGAAGCCTCGAGGCAAAAATATACAATTTCGCCTTAATTATGTGAAATTGTTATGCTTGAGCATTTAAAAAGTTTTATGATTGAAATGTTTAATAAATTTTATGAAATTTTTAGATTGTCCTGTTAGAAATGTCGTTTTTTTCATACTTACTTTTTGATCATCAGTTGTGTCTCAGTCAGAATATCATCAAAAAATTAATGCAACAACTGCAAATATAAATATTTGTGATATACTGGGAGAATCTCTAACTGTTTGTCAATGCTAGAGATGGTTTAAATAATTTAAAAAATTTGCGTGCTGAAATTGAATCAAATCCAACTAAAAGAGAATTAACAGACAAGCTTGGTTACCCTCGGAAAAGTATTCAAATATACTGGGGGAGTATCTTGAGTGATCTTGCTCCTTCTGAATATCATTTATTTAGATCGATGCATCATTATTTATCGGGAAAAAATCATAAATATAGAAGAGGTGAAATGAGGAATCGAAAAATATTTTATATCAAAACCCGTTTAATTTTATTCTTCTAGAATAAAAAAAATATTAAACAGATGGGAAAAGGTTGCGCCTAGGGAATCCAATCCCGGGATCCCGGACAGCTTTAGGTACTTAAGAATCCCGGGATTAGAAAACGTAATCCCGAAAATCCCGGGATTGAAATTTTTATCTAACAGAAATCCTACACCTCACCAACACGATGAAGGCTACTAAATCGAGACATTCCCGACGAAATCTAGACGCTTGAAAACAGTGGCGTAATTACTAATTGGCGAACTTAGGCGACGCATAGGAGCAGTGGTTGTCTAATCTATGTATACATATATAGCGTACATGTATGTTTTTCAAATTGTTATATTAACCTTTCCCTGCCGGTGATGTATTTACTACACCTCGACGAATAATGGGAATATCGATATGAAATATAATAGATACGGGGTTCAGAATTTTTGTATTCCTCCGTAATATAATTACAAATCACATCAAAGTATTATAGTATATAAGTATTCATCTGCAGCGACGGAAATAAATAATTTGTCGGGAAATTGGGAAATCGGGATTTTTGCGATTTTTAGTCCGTGTCTCAGCAGAAAAGAATTTTATTAGTCACATTGATGGTGTTATACGAAAATGAGGGCTCACGCGATCATCAACTCGAACTAGCATTTAAATATCTGATGACGATACCTCCAACGAGTGTGGAGGCTGAGCGTGCATTTTCAGCAGCAAGTTGTCTGACTTCCAAAATCAGATCCAGACTAAATGACAAAACACTAATGTTTAATGTTAATGTTACTTCGCATAATCGGCATATTTTCAAAATAATATTTGAATTTTTTAGTGTTTTATTTACCTATTTTTGAATTGTATTTTTATCTTTTCTTAAATAAATAAAATTCTTTGACCTTCAAGTGATTTTTTATATTGAGCAAATGGACTTACTAGTAATTTTTGATCAAATTCATCAAGGAAATTTCTTAAAATATTGAAAATCCCAATCCCGGGATCCCGGGACTGGTCCCGGGATTGTCTAATGAAATCCCGGGATCGAAATTTTGGCTCGGGATTGGATTCCCTAGTTGTGTCTACCGAAGTACATAAAATACATTATATCGATGAAATTCATTAATACATTTATTGTTTGAATTCAACTCGTTCATTTAAAAAAAAAACGACATTTCTAACCGGACAATCTATTATTAAATGACCGCCAAGTTGATTGGGCGGTAGTGGACGCTATTAGATATGCATATAAATATCAATTTTAATACTCTTATAAGATAATTCATCTATACTATTCCAAATAATCCGTGCAAAACATAAAAGTTTAATACAAAGAGTAGCAAAACATATGAAAATGAATTTAAATTTATTCTGTTTTTCAATTTAAAATTTACATAAGAGCTATATATACATTTTTTACACATCATTACTGAAACCAATCTACCGTGCAAAAAATATCATGTGTACGCACATAGGATTCCAACGATTTTTAACAAGGACCGTTACATGTTTATTATAAATACCATGTTAGAAGATCTTTGAATATTCATTTGCAACGTATATCATTGACAAGTGTATTGGTACGCTTGCGATATGACTAGGGAATCCATTCCTGTGACAAAATTTCGATCCTGGGATTTCAGGATTGCTTTCGGGATATCCGTCCAAGGAAGCTTAATAAAATTTAAATTTAATTTTGAAAATATGCCCTAAGTAAAAAACTCGCAATTCCCGATTTCCCGACAAATTATTTATTTCCGTCGCTGCAGATGAATACTTATATACTATAATACTTTGATGTAATTCGTAATTATATTACGGAGGAATACAAAAATTCTGAACCGCGTATCTATATTTCATATCGATATTCCCATTATTATAGTCGATGTGTAGTAAATACATCTCCGGTAGGGTAAGGTCAATATAACAATTTGAAAACGTATATATGTACTGTATATATGTATACATAGATTAGATAGAGACTGCCCCTATTCCGGTTATAATTCTTGATATTTAATAAAATTCGTCTTTGATTAAGAACAAGATTTTTTTTGCAATCTCATTCGTCGACAAATGTCTCTCGTTCTCTCATTGCTGTATTTTAGTGCCATAATATAGTTAGGTCATAAAGATATAATGAGCCATTTGAGATTTTTTTTGCTTGCTGCTATAAAATCGATCATTCGGATCGACATTAATTTATTTTATGATCTATAACGCCCAATTATGTTTGATTCACGATCCCAATACTTTTTGTGCATATCGCGAAAAATGGTCCCAAACTAAAGCCCTCACGTCCTCCGACTCTCATACATTATTCCGCAACAATTTATATTTATTTTCCAGGTGAGCCGTTTTATTTTTTAGCGAACAGAACAATTTATGAAGATGCGATACCACCTCGGCTGGTCTTTATTCCCGACCCGATGTCCCACGCGAATTCCAGCATCCCAAAAATGTATATAAGCCCATCTTCCGCGGATGAATTGGATTCGATTTATGAAAAGTACGCAATATGAATACGGAGGAATGCGAACAATAAGATTAGATTAACAATAAATTATGTTCACTGGAGTGATTCACTTTACATCGCAATGCGGTATCTTCATTTTTCGTCGTCGTGCGCATTGCCAGATTGAATAATGCGTAATGTATAGGTCTTCCGCGGAGATATGTCGGATGTGTCGGGGGGATGTTAGGAAAATAAGAATAGGTAACTGGGACCCCATTTGAATAATGGTTCCTTGTGTCGCGAGCTGTAATTGGATCGCTTGTTTGTTGTTGAGGAAATTGGATTTTGCGCCTTGAACTTCTAAGTGATTAAGCGATTTGATGGACTCGGTCCTTCATAGCAGATTCGAGTATCTTATTATTGCAGGTAATGGATCGATTTGAAGATTTACAGCTGTCGCTTCTGCAAATTGAATATATTTATTGGATAAACATGAGGTTTGATAGGTGCACTCGACCCTCGTATAGCACGGTTATATGTTTCCACGAAAACAGTAATGTATAACGTTGGAAATTAACCCAATAAATATTGCTAAGAATTAGATAATTTGGACAAAACAAAATAGCTTAGCTTCCCGCCTGTCCCGCCTGTTTTAGAACTCAACATATATTTCGAGGACGTATATATACGTCATAATCAATTTCGATGCAGTTTACGTTGGACGTATATATACGTCATAACCAATTTCGATGCAGTTTACGTTGGACGTATATATACGTCATAACCAATTTCGATGCTGTTTACGTTGGACGTATATATACGTCCCGCCCGCTTAACATGTTAAAGACGTATTTGGACGTTATTAAGTGTGTACGAGCAATATGTTTGATCCTGCCAAAATTACGGATCTTATTTAGTTTCATTCTTTTGTATCGTCCATATATTCAAATTCAATGTTATAGACGACGATCTCTCAGAATTACCCCGGGTATATTCAAATCTTTTATGTAATATCATTTCTTAAATCGCACTTTACAAATATGTCGCGACGTAGCGATTGTGCAAAATCGAAAACGGTTGAATATCCAAGCATTCAATGCTAGTTTGTCGTCGGCAACAAAGAAAGCCATATTCGTTTGTGAACTTAGCATATTTCAAAGCCATTTTTTTATTGCATTAAAATTTTACATATCGCGATATCTTACACGCACATACAATCTGCATTTTTATAGCCAATCATAAAGCCGATTGTTACTTTTACCCCCGGCTTTTTCGCTATAATATTTATAAACACTATGGACTTTCCACTATCTGGTATTTTCAGCGTGTGTATACTTTTATTTATGTCAATCAGTATTAAATGTCATTTACATGGTGTAAATTTTTTCTCAGACAAGCTGAAATTCAAAACTTTTATTTTGCAAACATTTCAGATTTTTCGCATGGCAACAAATATTAATTCGATACAAAGTTTCCAGACGTAGCTAAAGCAACAAGCAATTACAAAGGTTTCTGACATGTTTTAGTCGTTGATTAAAAAATAAAATTAATCCATCAGGTACGCGATCATTTTTTCAATTAGAATTTAATAAATCACTTTTTTTATGCGAATATTAAAAGTAAGCATTTAAGCAAAAATATTGCGTGACTAAGTTCACAATTTCATTTAATTAATTTAAATTAAATCGGCTTCAATTTATATTGCGTCATTAAAATGCAACAAGGTACCGTTACCATATGGACATGCTCGTCTTTAAGTGCTCCATAAGATAGATTTGGCAACATTTTAGCTGTCATTTCATTCCAGTGTTTATTAAATTACTCCCTTCGTGTTTGTTTTAAAAAATATTTTTAAATTAATTAAATTTTTAAATGTTACATTTATTTGCCTTTTGTATAATCCCAGTACGAATTACAGAGCGTGTTGGTGAATATTTATTACGTTTGCCCAAATTGCTTAACGACCAGTTGCGAAAACCCGATTACCGACGTTAAGTCGGGTTAAAATTGAAATGCATGGAAATTTCTCAGACCGCATTGTATTGTATATTTTATTATTTTATGCTTTTATTAAATTATTTCAAAAGGCCTTATGGATGAAAGCATTTTTGTTGATCAGCTTATATATCGAAGCAATTCACATTTTTCCTACGTACTTCCAATTGTTTTCTGTAGTTTTTCCTATAGGATCCAGGTTGTAAAATATTTATCGTACTAATTGGCTTGGAAGATCACTTTTAATCATATCTCCTGGTTATTAAAATTCTGCAATTATGTCATAGATGCATTTGATTAAGTAATATGATCCATTTAAATTTGGTAGTATATATATATTTTTTAAATTTGTTCTTTGGCCTTTTATAGGACCATTGCCTATCATTTTGACATGTTTTCATAGCATATTTAACCGTTTCATGAGTACTCACGGAAATATCCGTTTTGACCTTCACTATTCAGAAAGGGCACTCTTGTGCATTGAAGCTCCGAGGCGGACAGAGACAGAGAGAACTTAGCGCAGTTCGGGAGACTGAGACGGATAGCTTCCTCACATGCATCGCATGATTGTATAGATCGTTAAGCCCAAATTTATCGACTTATAATGATTTCGATTTCAAGTGTGTTATTTGTTTACGCAAAGAAACGACCGAATATTGTGTGTTATCGAGAGTGTTTGTTTATTTAACTGCTCGCCGTTCTTCGCTGCGTGTTGAATGAGTCTTTGTTCAATTATCATTTCCTTCTAAAGGAGGAGCAAATGAATCGATTTTTTGTGCATTGTTTATGTAAAGAAATGATCTTGTATGTTATCAAGTGTTCATTTACAATTGACTCTGCCTCGAATTGAAGATTGTCTTACGCTGATTAGGAGCTGACAGAAAGTAATCGGCGTAAAGCGATTATGACATCAACGACTTCATCGATTTTAAATTTGCTCACTAACGAAAAGGTTAATATTGAAATGTGGGTGTTAACCACACCTTTGTGGGTTTGACCCCAACACTATTAATTTTGGAATACAATGAAATGATTCATTGATCTTGAAAATCATGAAATCGTATTGAAATTCGCATTTCAGCCTTACCTAGTTGCTGTCATCAAGCAACCTAAAGGATTATAGATGTAATTGATTGCGTTCTCGGCAGATGAAATTTTATGTCATTTTTAACAATTTTTTTTTCTCAGTAAATACACCATATAATGAAATGAATCTTATATTCCTTATAATAAATTTCAGACTAATCGGCAACTTGGTTTTTCAAAATTCTCTCCATACCACATGCAAAAATTTCGTTCCGAGAAAAACGCGTTTAAAGCCTTAAGTACTAATTTTTTTTTTAAGGAAATATACTATTAATCAGCGATTCCAGCTTCATAAAAAAATTCTTCAGTTACCTCATCCTCTTCTTTTTTGGATGATTTGGCGTATCTGTGAACTCTTCTAGCTTATTTAGAAGATTCAGAGCCTTGGCGGTTGGCAAGGCGTATACATTCTTAATTGTGGTTCTGTACGAATCGCAATGCATCTTTTAATTAATTATTTTTAAAATTGCTTTAAATGCTTCGTTAAAAATGCAGGCTACAGTATATGTATCGATTTCTAGTACTTTTTTGCTAAATATATATATTTCGGTACCATGGACCATAAGCACTTGTTGAAACGAGCCAAGGCATCTTTCCTAGAATAAATTATCAGACGTTAATTCTTCATAAATGGCTCTTAATATTTGCTGAAAATCCTCTGTAAGAGAGGGAGGTTGTTTGCACAAATATAACGATCTTATAGTTGCATGTTTTTGCATTTCGCACCAAGAATCTGCGTCTTCTGGATAGTGTGAATGCTGAGGGGCTTCATTAGTCGAAATTTTGTGATAATATGTGGTCCAAATATCATTTCTATTTTTTTTTTATTGAATCAAGATGTAGGCGGATAATTTAACCATAATAATTATATATATTTTTTATTAATTTATTAGTGCACTGTTCGGTTTTTCGAAGCACTTCGTACAGTTCTTTCTTTTTGTAACCTTACTTTCCACTTGCTTATTCGCCTTTTTTAAATCTGTATTAACATTTTATTTGATTTCATTTGCTCCTTACTAGAACAAAGATAAGAAAGGTCCCCAAAAGAAACCTCTGGTCTGCAAACAAAAGCAGATATAGCGACAAGCCTCTTGCCTCAGAGGTTTCAGAGCCTTGAGGTGCAATCTGGACGAAGTAATTGCTTTGAGCGCATTGCGCGAATTTGCTCTAAAGCATTGAAATAATCCGAAATTCTTCACCAAAATTATGGACGACTTCCTTAGAGACATGTCCTTTCGAAAAATGAAATTAAAAATCTACCATGAAGTCGTTCCTTTGCGTGAAAATTGCTTTTTAACCACTAATTAAGTCACAAATAAAGCTACAATTGTCGGATGGTCATCTGCAATATCATCTGAAATTGCGGACTTATATATTGTAATCGGGAATAAAAGCTTAAAGTTTCTTGAATGCTACCTTCCGACATAAAAAGCTTCTTCATCCCCAGTTTAGTGTATTGCCTATGTATGCCGTTTCTATATTTCGCTATAGAATTTAAAGCGAAAATCCGTTAAAATTCCATCGAGACAGTTCATTATTCTCAATGCACGTCTGCGTTGCTTGCTCAAGTATTTTCTTTTTTATCATCACGTCTACTCACTTCCTCCGAAATTCGGTCACCCAAGTATATCGGATGCGAAAGACGTGCTTTAAAAAGAACGATGTCTTTTTTTCTCTCGACATGATAAATGGTCACTCGTCCATCGCGATATAACGTGTTGATATTATTTTCGGACATTTCAGCAAAGCTCGAATTTTTCCCGAACTTAATACGACGTCCTCGATATGAAAACCTCGGTTGTTTGCTGATGTAGTGCGAAATCGTTGCAATAGTGCGATTTCGACGATGTTGATGTTCACAGATCGTTTTTCCAAAAAAAAAAAATCTTTGTAGGACTCTTTTTTAGTTGTCGTTTGGAAAGCACGTATTCCATTTTCGTCGAAGGAAGAATTCTGATCGCTTTCATGTCCCCTTGTCAAACGCTTTTGCGATTCGTGCCATTGACACATTTTTCGCACACAATATGGATGAGTTTGACGGATTTGCTAAACACTATGAAAAACCCAGAAGAACTTTTTTTATCGGGAAAATATTAATATTTACGAAGTCAAATCAAATATATTATATTCTCCTTTGTTCGTGTTATTCCATGTTTTTTACTGCATGCCATTCGGTGATGTATACGACCCGACAATGTCTAATTGAATAATTCATGTAAAAGGAAAAGATCAATGGATGCTGTATTGTAAAATAGAATTGGCGCGTGGAAGCATTACAAAATCACTTCATAATCTTGCCAAGACACGAAGACTCGGTAGCCTGGGACGAATGGAGGAATATTTGGGATGAATTTGCATCGTTTCGGTTTGGCATTTGAATAATTTTCGAATTATATTATGAAGTTGATTGAGTTATGTTAATTTGTTATTAGCATGGGGAGCGTCTCTCGGTAATTTAAAAAATATATTATAGATCATTGTAATATTACGAAGCATCCAACAACTCAACATATTATGTATATAATTGGCTCATAATTTGTATTTATAAGAATGCTTCGTCCGTTACCTTTAATATAAATTTATTATAACGTCATAACCCAAGAAATCTGTATTCATCTAATTGGACAGAATAGGCTCAAACCCTACGCTCCCATGCACATTAACATCGTTGCTCCAAATAATGATATCATCATACTGTTACGTCCAACGACATTGTCGTTCATTGATGCATCAATTCAGTTCATGTCCACCATTTGCTGTGTGCAACATTAAAATTTCATCGTCGCCCTTTAGGTCCAGTTCCCATGAAATATTTATGCTTTAAAAATGTAATTAATTCCCGGCCAATATTTACAGTCTCCTTGATCCCGGAGATACTCCGTTAAACACGAAGTTTATCCAAACTGTGTACCTTTTGGAATAACCATCCTTGTTTGTAGGCCAACTTGTTAGTATTAATGCCTTTGTAACGTACCGGCAAACCAGCCTTCAAGTTTATGTAGCCTCTTCTCAAAACTCGAGGGATCTGCGTAATGAAACTTTGATGTGATCTTAAAGCCAATTATGAAGATGTATTGCACTTGTAATTCGATTTTAGAAATTGGTGCTTGGTAAACCAACGAAAATCGGTAAAAATGCATCATATAAGTATAGATGAATAATATTCGTTGTTTGTGTGTATTTAATACCCAATAGCCAAATGGCATGACGTTCATGTTATTGCAATAAGCATGATCGAAAAAATTGTATTAGATTGGAAACTATGAAACGGGCGTTAGGGTTAGGTCGGTCCAATTTTTATTTTATAATTTGGATATTTCATGGAAATTTCACCAAAAAATATTATAGTTACCATATGGTGGAATGTCAAAGGAGTGAAGGCGAATCTGGACAGTTTTAGGTGCTAAATCGAGACATTTCTTCCGACGCTTGGAAACAATGGTGTAATTGACGAGCTTAGGCGACGCCTAGGGGCAGTAACTGTCTTATATAGGTATACATATATACAGTGCATATATGTTTATCAAAAATGTTATATTAACCTTTCCCTTCCGGTGATGTATTTACTACACCTCGACTCTAATAATTGGAATATCAATATGAAATATAATAGATACGGGGTTCAGAATTTTTTTATTCCGCCGTAATATAATTACGAATCACATCAAAGTATTATAGTATATGAGTATTCATCTGCTGCGAGGGAAATAAATAATTTGTCGGGGAAATCGGGAATTTTGCGAGTTTTATTCCGTGTCTCAGCAGATAGGAATTTTATCAGTCACATTGATGGTGTTATACGAAAATGGAGGCTCACGCGGTCATCAACTCGAATTAGCATTTAAATATGTGATGATACCTCCAACGAGTGTGGAGGCTGAGCGTGCATTTTCAGCAGCAATTTGCTTGGTTTCCAAAATCAGATCCAGACTAAATGACGATACACGCTATGCTTTAATGTTACTTCAGGCATATTTTCAAAATAATATTTAGATTTTTTAGTGTTTTATTTATCAATTTTTGAATTGTATTTTTATCTTTTCTTCAATAAATAGCGCTTTTTTACTTTTATTCAACGCCTGTTTCATAGTTTCCAACCCAATAAAATAGCATCTAAATCGATGTGTTGAGTTCGCTGCTCTGGTCATGTGTTTACGCACGTAACATTAAACATTTTCATTCGCATTAAAATAGCTGTTCTGACTATACACTGACTTTAACTGGACTCAATGTTGAATTCACATCAAAGAGAAGATTTGGTTCCGGAATCAGATGTATGAATTCACTTAAACGGAAGATTGAAATGCAGGAAGAACACATGGACTAAAGATAAACAGTTGGGATATAAATACATAGAAATGTATTTGCAGCTCGTTCGTCGTCATCTCAAATTTCAAGCATTCAGAATGCATTAAGGCTATTTAGAGTCGCTAATGTCATCATTGTATTATGGACCCATTTTGTGCCTAATATTTATATACAAAATGAATACCGTTACGTGCCTGTCGGCACATCTTATTGCATGCCAAAAGAAGACAGTTTGAATGAATTAAGACGTTAATGTATTGAGGAATACATTGTTTTGAATGCTCTATTTGTGCTCGAGTGATTTCAGTCATCATATTGGATCACATGCTTTCTATTTCGGATAACATCATATGGACGCGCTATAAAAAGACATCTATTATATTTATAAGACGCGCCTCCTTGTTTTGCCAAGTGTTCTGATACTATTCTGGAAGTGTTTTTGTACATATGATGTTCGAATATAGCATCTGGTTTGATGCTGAGGGTATTAGGGCTGTAAGGCCGAGACCGATATGAAGATAGACAATGGAATTGGACTGAGAGCTTCTCCAGGGATTTAAAGCTCTTAAAATATGGCAGCTCGAGGCTTTCATCTCGTACATGGGGATTGCATTCGCGGAATAGAGTTTTCCTAAGATGTCGCAAGGATCGAGTCAAATATTTGGTCGTTATTGCTTTTTCAGAATGTTAATAAATTTCGGTTTTCGAAGCCTTTGATGCGGTCTTAAGTGCTTTTTCGTGTCTAGACAAAATATTACCAATTTCGATATCCAATAATATGTTCTTTGCACGATTTTCAATCGTTTTTTTTTCTCTTTAAATTGGAAACTCATCGATGATCGCAGATTGCGAAGCGATGTTCGCTACTTTTTCTTGAAATTTCGATATAATTTCATAATGGAGTGTCTGACAGCACGAAGGAGAATTTCCTGGATATCCATTGTCTTGCTAATTGACTTATTATGTAAAGTTTCCATTCAATGAAGATTATATTAATCTTCATCACTTTTGGTTGTAAAGTGTGCCTAGAAACGAATTTCTTAAATTCATCCACGAATATTAATTTAAATGCATTTATTTGCTATTTTCCAAGGTAAAAACATTCGTATAGGTTTTCGTGCTAGAATTAATGTGATACGGTTGGATTGTCGTCACTACATTGAAAATTGGCTTAACGATTCGCATTCTAGATCAGATGTCGTGCAGAAAACATAATCGTTGATGTTGAATGGCTTGTATGAAGAATGCATGAAATTAGTCATCTAAGAAATTTACACAACCAATTGATATATTTTGATGAAGATGATTTCGCATTAAGTTGGAATCTCATGATCAATGATTTGCCATTTAATTAGAGTCATGAGATTCTTCAATTGAAACCATAAGATGATCGTTTAAAAACGAAATCGATTTTCATATATGTGATTTTATAGATTGTTCCTCCAGAAGATGAGCACTTTCGCGATTTTTAACTACTTTATATGCAGAATTTTGTGAAGCTTATTAATATTCAATATTTTTTAATTGCTCAAAAACGTGCTTTCATTAATCAATTAAAATGCGATCCTCTGAATTGGAAACTTATCGGAATAATTGCATCCGTCGAGGATGTTTGGCTTGCAAATACAAGCAACATTATTAATTAGTGTATTTGCATTGTACACTGAGATCAATGATGGGTCGTTACTACTACGGGCAGCCATTGGTCACATTTCTGCCAATTTCAAGTGATTTTATTGCCCATGGAGATCACGCTATATTTTGTAATTTAAAACTAAAAAACCACCACGCCACCTATATAAGTTAGCCTCAGCGGGAGCTTCCGTGATCGTATAGATTATAGAAAATGCCGCAAAAAGCCCTACAAGAGGATGGAGTGGCCACAAGGTTTCTATGTCCAATCGGTCCGCTTTTTGGACCGCTGATATGACGAATGAGCGCCTCGAGATCGGACGCCATATCTGAAAATATCTACAGAACGATTACGAACTCTCATTACAAAACGAAATTGTCCGAAGAAGAAGGTTGTTTAAATTTTACAATAGGACGAAAATATTGTTGTCTTTATTTTATTGCTGAGTCGGCCCAATATTTAAATAATAACGAAGAAAAATGATCTTTTCAATTAGAATTTTTTTTGTGGTCACCTCTGTCGTGGAAATCCAGTGATGTCAGATCTGGAGACCGAGTGAGCCACGGAATAAGGCACGTCCTCGAGCAAAGAAATCCAGTGGTGTCAGATCTAGAGGCTGCGCGAGTCGCGAAATAGAAAACGCCTCCAGGTAAAGAGATCCAGTGGTGTCAGGTCTTTTCTCAGAGTATTTTTTTAAAACGTTGTAAAAATATTATATTTCGACAACCTTGATATTTAGACACTTATGTGTGCAACGTAGCAAAAGACCCCCAAACAAAAATGTGTAAAATATCCTGTATAAAAAAAAAATAATGATATCTTCTAAATTATGATAGAAAATAAGTTTTAATACAAATAAAACATTTAAAAAAATCAAAAATGAATCACTCGGAGCTGAACCGAAAACCCGTTATTTCCAGGAACGAAAACCGAAATGATAAAAATAACGGTTCGAAGTTCTGCTGGATAGGCAGAATAAATAAGAGCGACCTTATTTTTCAACAGTCAGACATCGATTGAGTTTATTTATTTGCGAATAATCAATGCTCATTTATCAAAATTAATCAATTCCACGACTTCACAATGAATACAACTCATTTTGTCTATCTCTAGGAATAAAAAGGGAAAAAGTTCAACCTTAACTTTAAATCTCATAAAGCGCACAACGGATGAGTCGAAAGGTTTCTTTTTCATTTTCTGTAAAGTCAACATAACGCTAAAGTCAGATCCCCACGTTTTGCTTTTGAATATGTTCCTTTGATGGCATTAGCGAAAGATTACAGAATTGCAATGGTGATTTTTTTTAAATTTAGATTCATATTTACTTTTCTGCGAGCGTTGGTAGCATTTCACAGACGAGAGAATGATTTGCATTCTCGTGTTTACTTTCCGGAACCATACGACTCGAGATAGAGAAGGATTCATCAATATTCCGAAGGTTGCTAATATATCTTATCCGAAACCTGATCTAGACGCTTTTCCTTTTAAGCTTTGAATTTCCGCTCCTTTTATATGGATTGCTTCTTTGGTTCCTTTGTAGCTTTATTGGGTTCTCATAATTGAATTCATTAATCTCCTGTATATCTGTAGGAATTAATTAATTCGATCGAACTTCATCGGCTATGAATCCATGCGCTTATAATAGCTCGTAAATATTTGGATGTTCTTTCTTCCTTGGCCTCGACATCCAATTCGCTGTTGTACTTCCGTCATTTCTGAATATTTGTATTCAAATCGGCTTGCCCCCATTTTTAAGTGGCATTCAATTGGGGCGCTAATTGAAGCATATTTTTGTTCGGTAAAGTTTGAACCGCGACCTTCTTGTGATGTCTCCATCAATTGTGCCCATTGTAAGAAGATAGCGCTATTCGAAGAATAATATTTTGTCATGTGATTTACGACGATCCTTTCTTATGCTTATAAGTCCTTCGAAATAATTGGATTCGCAGTCTGCTTCGAACCGGGCACATTTTCTTTTTCTTGAGGATCGTTTTGACCTTTTATAAGCGGCGTTTGAGGATCAGTGACATCCCTCGAGCGCGCCAGCTCCAAATTTTTCGATGTAATTTGGTGAATAGATTGGATAAGGTTACCCTCGTTAGCCAAATTTTTCGCATTAAGATATTAACTTTCAAAGAGGAATTAAGTCCAAATTAGATTTTCTTCTTTTAAATACAATAATATGGCCTTGGGCCTAAAATATTACCACCCCAGTAAAGCTCAAAGTGCGTGTACTATTTTTAATTTTAATGACTTTGAAACTATCCAGCAAATTAAGCATTCTTCTCTGCATCATTCTTGAAAACTTTTAATAATCGAGTTCAAAGTTTTACATCTTTAATTGATGTATTAAAAATCGGTAAACTTGTAGAATTCTAATTAGATCCTGACCAAAATTCTTAATTCGAGGAATACTTTACGTGCTTGCAAAACGAAGACGAATGTAAATAGCTGAACCAAACCACTCGCTTGAAATTCGAATTTAACTTTCATAATTGCTGCAAGGATGCTAACATCTAAATACAAGTCTTGTTTAATGATTAACCCTCGACCAAAACGCAAAGTTGTATACGGAAGTAAAGATGAAATTTTGATGATGTGGTGAATATCAAAATAATTACGAGCTTTAGTGAAACTTAAATTATTATTTATTTATTGCGCTATATATATATAGATCAAATGTAGGCGATCTTCATATGAAATGTTTTTGGGGTTGAATGGCTTTATTTAATGGCTTTCATTTATATAATGTATATAAGGCAAATTTATTGGATTAGGTTTATTTACATAGGAGAATATCTATGAGTTTTAGATTGTATTATAATTATTTTTGCAAATTAGACACTCCTAGTTTTGATTAATTTTTTCGATATAAATTTAATTTGAAACTATTAAGGTGGGGTTTTTCATAAAAAATCATTGATATAGTGAAAATTTTCGTCATGTTCTGAAATTTGAATCGAATCTAAAATTAACAAAAATCTATTTTTATGTTGAAGTATGTGATTATATATTAGCTCCTTCCCTCACTTCAGGACCTCTTTTTGCATTTGCTCGTTGATTGAAAATTTAATTCCAACCATGTGTGCCTTCAATGAGGTGAAAAGATGACAATCTGAAGGCGCCAAGTCAGGGGAATACGGGATATGATTCAAAACATCCCAACCAAATGAGTGTAGCTTGGGTGATTTAACATCCCCACGCAATAGCGCTGTTTTACGACATTTTCCATTTCTCTTCAGGTGCAATGTGTTATTTTAACAGCGCCATCTCTTGTGGTCCTGCGGAGACATTGCACCTGCATACTGACCGATCGCTTCTTGCGCGTGCACCTTTACCGGTTGGGGAGTGACGCGCAGGAAGCGGGAGTCGGGAGAGTCGTTGGTTAGCCTTGGCTACGGGAGGTTGTCCTTCCTGCAGCCACATCTCTCTCTCTCTCTCGTGTGGAATAAATAGTTATTTAGAGGACTCTGCCCCCGGGAGCGCCCCCGCATCTATGTTACAAGTCCAAGAGCACCTTGGTGACATACAATAAGCCGACTCCTCTTGTCAGCATTCCCTTCCTTTTGTTTTGAATGCTCCTTTTGAATATTTTAGGGTCTCACAATATCACAATTCGACAAAAATGATGCCTTCTCGGTTCCAAAGCACTGAGACCATGTTTTTTTGCCCGAAATGGTGGTTTTTAATTTTTTTGGCAGACAAGAAATTGGCGTGACGCCACTGTGACGACTGTCACCCGCTTTTTATTTCCAATCACAATAGAGCTCAGAAAATCCTCACCTTCCAATTCAAGTCGCCCAAGAAACTCGCGGGCGCTATTGACCCGCTCGCACTTGGTGGGATTTCTTACCGACATCTTTCACGCAATTAGATACTACAACGTGAATTTACGTATTACCGTATACCTGCTTTGCTTACTTTATCAGGAGATCCCCTTCAACCACTCAGTATGGTCAACAATTAAAAAACATTAAAACCACAACCCGTTATTGTCACAGTACACTTACTTTCCGGATAAGCCTCGTATATGAATTGAAAAAAAAAAAATCAACATGAGAACGCTAGAAAATGTCTCTTTTATGAAGTGAAACCATCTCTAAATAACAAAAAAAATGTTGATGCTCTCAAAGTCTTAAATCATGTTTCATGCTAAATTCATGCCATGAAGCAGAAACAAGCAAAAAGGAATGCAGCTAAACATAAAAAATACTGCCGTGTTCCTGCTATGCTCGCTGTGTGTGGAGATTCTCCTCTACCACTCAGTATTTCTAACCCTTAAAAAACAACAACAAAAAACAGGCCGTTATGGTCACAGTACACTTACTTTATGAATTTGCCTCGTACATAAAAACTATACCATATTTACTTTAATGAAATCTTAATAGTAATAATAAAATAATGACTAATTAATATGATACCTGCGCTTGTTTCAATTAACACAAAAAATATATATTTGGCTTGATATTTAACAGTGCAACTTAAAGTTCTTGGTCAAGACCTTTCAAGCAAGCTTTGCTCACATGAATATCTCGTCGAAAATGGAAGTAGTTTTAGGATGACTTTGTCGTAAATGGGAGCATATTCCAGAAAACATCGATTCAAGGAACAACGGTATGCCCTGGCACACTGGTTGCGGAGCACTGTTTCAAAGGAACTGTATTAAGTCGGAAGTGCTCGTTTTGGTGATCCAATTGTATTATTGAACGATCATTTGTCACATTGGCAAATACACAATTCAACGCTTGAACCGCTACTTCGACGAGGAAAACAAATTAAAATTCGAAACACTCCGGACCGAGTAATTTGAAACAAGAACAGGAATGTTCCACTCTCGAAAATTGTCCACGGTGGGGTCTATTAGAGTTTTTAATTTATCACCCAAGCGTAATTGTTAAGTTCGCTTTAATTACTACTATGGACATGTGCTAAAAACACTTATATTGTAAAAGCGAGCCATTTTCCGAAAATAGATATAAAATTATAGAGTTTTGTGCAAAAATATATTTGGTGATATGATCGAATATTCAAATTTGGAAATAGCGTCCTCGGGTCTTCATATATTTAGAGTAATAGGGTCCAAAGTCCTTGAAAGATGCGGTCCTGGACCAATTAATATAAATTTAAACTTAACTGCTCTTCTATCTACTATGTACATTTAACGGCTGCGTGAAGTGGATTGATACAGGTTGCCTTAAAAGCATATTGATCCTTATACATCCGTTACATTTATTTTTTAATAAAAAATATTTTTCTCGTACCGCGAAAAGTATGTCAAAAGCAAACACGTCAAGCGTTTTTAAAGAACCTTTGAAACACATTTTATTTGTACGCAATTCAATTTGTGATATTTGTAAGCAATCAATCCGTTAATTGATTTGTTTGCGTTCAAATGGTCAACATATATTTTTTAAATCATCCATACTGCTATATAAAAATTGATATGAATTATTCTTTAATGAATGCTTGACCATCTTTATATTTGGCGTTAGTGTAGTAGCACATATAGTCAAATATAATGTATAAAAATCAATGTTTGTTTGTCCGTATTTAATGCTCTTCCATACCGTTCATCCGATTGCGATAAAACTTTGTTAACTTACTGTTTACACTTACTTAACTTACTGTTTACACGGGAATAACAGGCGTAGTAAAAATATTGTACGGATGCACCATGTTGGCGCATATTGGTCAGATGAAATGCATTTTGGATCGGGAACAGGGAGAGAAAAGATGCGCGCGTAATATAGTGGTTAAATCGGTTTTAGAGACGAGAGCGATTGTGCATATGTTTTTGGATCCCAACTCTTCGGCTCGCGCTACACGTGACCTGAAGCAATAAACCAAGTACTACATGCCGGGTATTCGTTAGTATTTATTAAAATCGAATTCATAAAAGTGTGTGTATTTAATAATGCGGCGATTAATTTTGTTAAGTGCTTATATTTTAAAAGTCAAATTATTTTCATAAGGATATTCGAAGGCAAGCCGGCTACCCATTTAAGATTTCATTAGAGCATAATTGATTATACCTCATCCTCTTCACGGGGAAAGGTCTGCATCCCACGTAGTGTTCTTAGCGGTTGTGAGTCTGTTTACCTCTAATTATGAGACTGAAGAGACTACCTTTGTGAGGCATAAATGGCTTTTCTCCTGGGATATCTTTTGTGGATGTATATTGCGCAATGTATCCCTGTTCGTATTCTACGCTGAGCTTTTAGACAACGGCCATTGTACTTGAGCTTGCCTTCCACCAGAACTGAGTTCAGTTCGACGTTTATTGTTCCAATGGCCATTTGTCACCATGTTATTCATGCCGAAATCCTTTTCACCGGAACCAAGGACTTAATTCATCGACGAATCCATACTATGAATGCTCTACGCAAACTGGGTTTTTTGATGTGACATTTCAAATGTACAATAAAAACATTTATTATTCTGCAAGAAGAATTTTCATATGTGCCGTTGAGTCTTGTTAAAACTTTATGAGCCTTAATCCTTTAGGCACATTTACTTCGAGTTCGTAATCCATTGCGTGATGGATGCTTTGGCGTATGTACGTACTTTATTTCGCTTTCTCTCCGTGAATTTGTAATGCGAACCCCCCCTGAGATAAATATTTAATGTTGGTATTGTTTGAGTTTATTTGTTTTGGTAGTCGTCGGATAAGTTCTGTCCTAATCTGCGAAGAGAAACAAATAAAATCGAAATCTTTCTGGGATTGTTTTTGAAAAGTCTACTTACTCGCACGGATAACATCGTTTTCTTTTTTGGGCCGATAAAGACATTGAGCTTATAAAAAATCATAGGCTGTTTTCAGTGTATCAAAAATCGCTTAAATTGAGACATAACTCTTGCAAAAAGAATTTTCTTTCTATAATATTAGATTGGAAACTATGAAACGGGCGTTAAGGCTAGTAGTCTGTGTTCAGCTGCGACTGAGTGAGATTCATTATAACGTGATTTACATCTACATTTCTTGTTCGAGTTCAAATTGAATCATATCGCAACTCATGCGTCGAGAAACATTAATCATGCATTCGGAGATGGATCCACTAATGAAAAAAAAAAACCTCGATATTGATTCTAAATATTTCGTTCTGGCAGAGTGAGGGCCCATATTGATAACGAGGAATTAAGGACGACTGTGGAATCCGATCCCAACACAACTATTCGCGAACTCGGGTCTAAACTAGGAACTAGCCATATGGCTGTGTTAAAACATCTGCGTGCAATAAATAAAATTAAAAATTTGGACCGCACGAATCGACGCACCTGCAGATGATCGACCACAAGAGCAAGTATGCATGATATGTGATGATAATTTCATCAAAAAAAGATTATGGTTATCATACGGTGGAATACTAAAGGAGTTATCCATTATTCCTTCCTACAACTAGGCGAAAACATAATAGCGGGATCCTATTACTTTAAAATTGATGTCATGCACAAGAAACTTATGAAATAACAAACAGCATTCCTCAATCGTAACGGCGCAATATTAATGCATGATAATGCATTTTTTAAAAAGCCATATATGATTTGCCCAATCGTTGATAAAAAGTCGTAGATGCAATGGAAGTTATTTCGATTGAATATAATCAATAATGTGAATAATAGCGCTTTTTGTTTTTAATTTTTATTCAACGCCCGTTTCATAGTTTCCAACCTTTTTTTTTCAAAGGGGGAATCTTCAAAAGACACCACCATTCTGGTGGTAGTGTGGGATTTTTATCCACTAAACCCCTCTGCTCTTCTAATTAAGTATTGCACAAAAGTGACATGGATGTGTCCCTCACGGACTTTCCGTTTGTCTCTTTCTGGATGTCATTCAAGTAGGAAAGATTGTTCTACAAATTAATTTGTAGAACGGTTGCCATTTCTTAGCAGTTTCGATGCTTCTCTTTGTGTAGGGCACTCTTTTGAACCCATGAAGTGGTCAGCAGGGGTCATTTATGCAGGCAGCTGTCGTGTGTCCTGCTTCTCCACATTTGCGGGGTCTCAGGGTTAGAGCAATTCTTAGCCATGTGAGTTAAGTATTGCGCGATGGTGGCAACGATGCTTCCCTACCGGGTCCTCCTGCATGTCCTTTGTTTTCCTGGATGTCGCATGTTAGGAAGATGCTGCTATCGTCATCTTGTACGTTCAGCATCATCCTTCAGTCGCATAGCGCACGTCGTGTATTTGCATGACGCATTCCATGCCCTAGCATCCGTTAACATTGAAGGTACCATGTTGCTAGGGGAGAGCGAGCTGATTCCCAGCTCCTCCCGTAGGATGTCCCTTTCGGTGCTCAATGCTGGGCAAACAAATGTCATCGTCATACTCCGCTCCGCAGTGGTGGTACTCCGGGTCGGTCTCTTTGCCTATTTTGTGTAGGTAGCTACCAAAACAGCAGTGCCTGGTGAGGACCTGGGTCAAGTAGTATCATAGATGACCGTGCTTTTTGGCTACCCAGGTTCTCAGGTTCGATATTAGCGAAACAGAGTTGTCCCATCGGGACTGCCACGCTACTGTAGCGTGGGCGATTTATCATCCCCGCATAGTAGCGGCATCTTCCATTTCTCTTCAGGTGCAGTGTGCTATTTTAGCAGCGCCACCTCTTGTGGCCCTGCGGAGACATTGCACCTGCTTACCGACCGATCGCTTCTTGCGCGTGCATCGTTACCGGCTGGGTAGTGACGCGCAGGAAGCGGGAGTCGGGAGAGTCGTCTGTTGGCCTTGGCTGCGGGAGGTTGTCCCTCCTGCAGCCAGACTTCTCTCTCTCTACCCTAAATAGTTATCTTGTGAAGAGAGTCTTTCCTTTCGACGCCCTTCGTATTCCTATCCATTCGTCCAGCACATCACAGCCCGATAGCAGAACGGACCCGTGCGGTAGTGCGGCCATCCCGACGAGCACGTGGAGGCGGGGAACCGCCCGGGGACTCTGCCCCGAGAGCGCCCCCGCCTCAAACGTTACACTACCATGGTGCTTTACTTAGTGTTATTCTTGTCTTCACCTTTCTGTATTGCCTGTCTCTCGTAAGCGAGCAGGTCGATTGGCGGTATGGCAGTCATTGCCAGGACGGCGCCTGGGCGTATACATGCGCGAGCTTTCTGCACGTGGACGTGCAGTAAATAAGTGATCGATAACCTTAGCCGCGGGAAATTGTATTCTTCCCGCCGGTTCGCTTGTAGTCTCGTAGCGGAACCCTCTTCGACCTAAATGAAGCTCCTGATTAAGAAAAGCGTATTTTTAATCGATCTTTGTTCCAAATTAACAGTACTTTTAACCTCACATATACACATTTGCTTTACATATGGCAAATAATAGACATTGTAAAAAAAATATTCATAAGTCTCCCTGAATATTTCATTTAAAAACGGCAATAATTGGTGTGTTCCTTTATATTTAATGTTCAGAATTAATCACTAGAATATGGAGCATATTATTCTGGATATAACGAGCTATGATCATAAAAGGATGATGCGGGGAAGAGAAATGGTGAATGCTTTTGACAATAAAGCATGCCAAGAATTCGTAGTGGCGGTGTAGATCATATGACTCCTTCAAGCAAATACTAATTATTATTTTGCATATCGTCTCTATAAATAGAGAGATATTTTCTGCTGATGTTTGCCATTAATGTTCGTTTTTATAATGCCATAATTAAATTAAATCATGGACGCTTGGTCATTTGTCCTTTGAACTCTCGCGACCAGCTTACCGTCTGCATAACAGGACCGTTTGCAACCCTTCCGTTCGGAGTCGCTAATTGGACCTTTTGAATATTCGGGTCCCTTTTTTTTTGCAAATTGCCGAGGCTCTATTTGGCGAAAAGGCTTGTCCGCATGGACATGGACCTTGTTGACATTGCAGGCTTATTTGATTAAATTACGCCGGGTAGAAAGTACATATTGCGTTACACAAACGCAGCCGACTTGTTGTTTATAATTTGTTTCCGCCGGTACAAAGAAGTTATTTTGGAAAGCGTGAAAATAATTTGTTTTATTATTGGATCACTGAAATGCAATGCTTGTTCAGGAACTTAATTAACCTTCAGTGTGTTTTCATACTGCTCCAGACGGTTTTTTCGACGGATGCTTGTAAATCTGTGCATTTCGTATTTAAGGGGGGCAATCCCTTTAGACGCTCGAAAATTAGCTGTTTTTCATGATTTTTTTAAATGGTGATAAAATAATCGTATCATTTTAAATTTTTGACTTCATTTTACTACAACCTTAAAGTGCTAATTTATTTTATTTTTTTGAAAAACAAAATGGCGGAGCTATAAGATATTTCATTAGGCGCTTTTTCTCGTGATATCAAACGGCTCTTCACTTGTCTATTTACGCGAAAACCTTAAAACTTTAGCTTAGTGGACTAGATAATTTTATAGTGAGAAACATCCCGAAATTTCAGTCAGATCGATCAACAAATTTTTAAGCTACAACTGGTGAACATTTTTAAAATGCAGTTTCGAGATAATCTCGTTTAAAGTTTCAATGCGATAAAACTATCAATTTTAGTGACTTATCGATCAACTAATGATTCTAGGCGCATATAATAGATCTTCAGATTTCTCAAAAAGTTGATTACCTTCGACTAACTGTTGTTTTCGGGCTATACGAGCTGCTTTTGTCTCAGAAAGACTCTTACGGTTCTACCACGCTACCTGCGCTTCATCGGTATTTTCAGCAAAGACTTTACAGTAGGTGCCTATAATTATATTTAATGTATTCATCATCTTCAAAATGACGCTGTAGTCGTTATTAAATATCCCAGCAGCAATGTATGTTAATATTTCAATGATTTTTACACCAGAATGCAAACTGTCGAGTTAAAACATTCATTAGCATTTTGGGTATGGCCACCCAAACATCTTTGAAGTAATTCATCCCTGGACAAATCTTTATAAATTGGTAAGAGATGCTGTTTTATCTCTTGGCCAAGAAATGGAGTCAGCTCTTCAAGCTTTTGATAATTTTAAAGCAATGTTTTTCTGCCTTTTGCACCAACTTTTGAATCCAATCGGGTTCCCGTGATAATGTATTTTTTTTAAATTCCTCGAACTTCTCTACCTTTCGTTCCTTTATTAAGATATTTTAACATTTTTGCTTCGAAAATTCAACCACACACGACAAACTATCGAGCTAAACTTGACTTCGAGCAACTTCGAGCTGACTTCGAGCAACTTTAATTTCGCATACCTACTGTCTGCGATACTGTCGTTTGTAAATAAATACAATCATATTTATGATATTGAATGAATAAAATGATCAACTAGGTGCCGCACGAACTGTCATATAACAAACAACAGCGGGTCAATATAGATCAGTTTGGACAAATGTATAGCAATTTTAAATAATGGATTAATTCCAAGTGGCCTGAATTAATGTGCGCTGAATGTTCAAGTGCTGTTTCGATACATTTGCAGAATTTTCAACCCCCAAGCGTACAGGGTGGGTCGATTCCCATCTAATAAAATCGGATTGCTTTTTTCCGTCGACTTTATTATTTGCCGCTTTTTAAAAAAATGAAAATTTAATCCGGATGGGTATTTTTCCGCCCACATTCGGCTTCCTTCTTTATTCGATGGGAGAATATTTAAACGACCCCCGCATCAATCACCCGCTCATTATCCCGTTCCGCATCGTGCCGAACGTATCGGGTGTACTTTATTTTTTTGCAGCTTTTCAGCCCCTCCCTATTATATAATATTAAATCCGATTCCCGGAAGAAAATCGCAATATATGCGCCAGAATTTGCTGAGACTCCTTTTTAAAGTCAAGGGTCACCTGAGAATATTAATTTCCCCGCGCGGTGTAAATTATCCTGACATGAATTTTCACGTGGGAAAACGTTCCGGGAATTTTCATCACAAGTTGAGATGAGAATCGACAACCGCAGATGCGCATACTTCTTACATTTTCCATATTCGTCTTATACATTTTTCGTTTATTTTATAATATATAATATGCTTTTATATTCTTGTTTTGGGAATTTTATTTAAAATATGTCATTGGAATTGAAAGATGATATATCTATGATTATTAACGGTCCACATGGTACGTATACGCGTTTCATTTAGTCATTGTGAAATTTAAATTGCGGCCCAATTTGGTTACAAAGGAACCTTATCCGATTTCATATATGACAAATACACTGAATATCCTTATAATTTTTAGGGGATGTATTGAGCTCCGCTCCAGGATATTTATAAATTGGATCCTTTAGGCGCTGACTTTAAAAATATAATTTGCTTCATTAATAATATTTTTAATTTAGAAGCTACTGTTTTATTATATAAAGTTTTAATTGATAATTGTTTTCTAAATTGTGGAATTTTATGATTTGAATGTAACAACTTTTGGTTGCATTTTGATGACAGATGCCCAGGGCCTTAATTTTTCGGCGAAATCAATATTCAATACTGTTCAAAAAAATTATATGTATACATGATTGAATAACTTGTATGCATAGCTGTGCGTATAATCAAATTGGCAAGTGTGCTTTGTGCAAATATCAATTAGTATGTAATTAAATGGAAACAGCAAGATGATAGCATTTAATATTTTTTCTTAACGTTTTGAGTTTTGAATAAATCCATGGTGAATGATTGTCATTCAAATACGGTCTTTGATATGTTAATTTGAGATTTCATCTGATCACTTTCATAATAATAAATGAGGACTCGTTCGAGTATAATTTAATCATCCTTTAAAAAAATGTCCATGATACAACTGAATATTTTTATGGATAGGAGGTTTCAAATAGGAGAAATATTTGGCTTCTCGTCGATTATATTTACATTTCAATTATTTGGGATTTTTTTTATAGATTAGGTTATATTAAGTTAGGTTTTTGACCTTAATATTTAAAATCATGCAATGTTTCTCTGGCGATTCACTAATATGCTAGTGTAGCGTGGGCGATTTATCATCCCCGCATATTGGCGACGTCTTCCATTTCTCTTTAGGTGCAATGTGCTATTTTAACAGCGCCATCTCTTGTGGCCCTGCGGAGACATTGCACCTGCTTACCGACCGATCGCTTCTTGCGCGTGCATCGTTACCGGTTGGGTAGTGACGCGGGAGTCGGGAGAGTTGTCGGTTGGCCTTGGCTGCGGGAGGTCGTCCCTCCTGCAGCCAGACATCTTTCTCTCTCTCTATCTGTAGTGCGGAATAAATAGTTATCTTGCGAAGGTTTGAATGTATATAAGTTGTCCTGAATTACACTCTTCTTGGTTCTTAAGCCATTTCTTGATGACATCTAAACACTGAAAAGCTTCGGAATATGTATGTGTATGCTTCGGACTAATATCTCCTCCCTCGCAAATCTCTTCTTCGTCTTCTCGACTTTGTTCTTCTGAGGTAGATATTTCTTGAATTCTCATCATTCAATATTTGAAATTCAGGATCGTTTGCATCGGAATTTAACCATTCGGTTACATCTTCTACATCATATAGAAATTTGTGCTATTTCTTCCGTAATGTCTCCTATATCTGGCTCTACCGCGTTATTGGAACTTCATAGAATTTTTTAGAGTTGTCACATCTAAAGAATTCCAACTATTTACTATGATGAAGCAAGAGTCTTTTAAATTTATTTTCTCGATTTCTATGTAAACGTTTGAATGTTTCTATTACGCCCTGATCCATCAATCTGATTTAAACATTTCATAGATTGATCTGCCTGCTGCATTTATTTGCACACCCCATTATAGTGATATGTTCTTTACTAGTTTTATACCCAGGTGAAATATTTTCTCGCCTCGATGCTAAAGATTTCTTGGGTAGTTTTTTTTTTTTCAAATTTAACCCTTTCAAACCGGAGAATATCACTTTCTTGTTAGCTCCGCCGCAGCGTGTTACGAGCTTGATAATAAGCCAGGCTCTAAATAAATGCACCTTAACCTTATTTTTGCCTATTAATTGTTGCAAAAACAAAAGGACAGGTGTACCATGTA